>OZ012620.1:12274606-12874606 GCA_963942555.1 Aleiodes leptofemur | reverse complement strand
CAATGGTAGGTGGCACGCGAGGCACGTTTGGATCGATCGATCATTCAGAAGGCCTCTCCAATGCTTTTCATGATATATATATATATATATATATATATATATGTCATCCCTTCTCTCTTCATTTTCCTCCAGGGATTTATCGTCTAGCCAATGGCATTTTCGACTATTTATGCCATTCACCCCGTTTCACCGAAAATGTATCGCTTTTCTCGAGTCTGTATATATATATATATATATGTATGTGTGTATGTCCAGCTATTTTCGGTGACAATTTCAGCCACACTGGTCGTCACTGAACCTCCATGAGCAAATAGAACATCTCCATATCTCTTTGGTATTTTTTAAAATTTTTTTTAAATTCTATTTTATTCCTTTTTTTTTCGTTTCGCATATTTAGATCCGTCAGGCTGAATCGTATACTCACACTATCAGAAGCAGTTAGCTACTTTGTGTATGTGTGTGTTATGTATTCACGATATATGCTGACGTGAGTGTCATTCATGATTTATGATGTACGTGTGATTTATGCTTGTGTTTGGTATCGTTTTTAGAGGCTTTTTTATTTATTTTTTTTTCATACTTTTCATCAAGGGTCAGGTGCAGAGATGAAAAAAAAAGTCGTCTTTGGACTCATCAAATATACAGATGGAGGAAAATTAGGTTTCATTTCAGAAAGTGCATGGAGTAAAAAAAGCGTATGGATGCGAATAATTTTTTCATTTCGAGGTCTAAAAAGGTGAAGGCCACTTTTTTTTTTTACTGCATACTTTTCATTGAAGTTATTAAATGTTTCGAGAGGAATTTCATTAAGAATTGTCGTGGTAGTACTTTATGTGACCTTTTTGAAAAGTAATTCTTTGGGAGGCTCTTTATTGAGAAAACAAAATTCCTTTGATAACATTCTTTCTTGGGGAAAAGTTTTGCGGGTATTTTGTTTGTGACCAAAGAGGCTACACAAACGCTTTTTCGGTGATTCTACGGCCAGAGAAGAGCTAACTAACCACGTACCAACTTTCTACCTAACTCGATAAATTCATTGTGGCAATGCCAGCAGAGTTTCAGATAATCTACCACTTCTAGTTTTCATGAAAACTTTATCTGCATATGTTGTAAACTCTGTTTCATACGTTTACATAGGTCATTTATTCTATGAAAATAAGCTGCGATCAGGTATTTCGGTTCTATTGTAGAGAAAAATGGGGAAAAATAGGAGTTTCAATAAAATGGCTTGAAATTGATTTTTTTTAATGGTCCCATTAGAAAGCTGAGGGAATTTCCAGTGGAAAACGTCTGTGAAAAATGATTTTTTTTGAAGATTTATTGAAAATTCTACTTTTTTCTTAAATCTAACCTTCTTACCTTTGCTAAATCAGAAAAATTCCTTTTTTTTGATAATATCTTTATCTTTCTGGTAATATCGTTTCTATTAATTGTAACGACCTGAGAATGACTTTAAATGAAAAGTGAGATCATTTTCCATCGATTTATGTAGTTTCGAAGAATAAAATGTGAATTTTCAAGCTATTTTATGAAAATTAGTGATCTCCCTATAAATACTTCAAAAATCTATTTTTTTAACCGCATAGATGGAAAGTGAACTCACCTGTCAGTTAAAAGCCAAATCTATGTCAATGTCAATTTGCTTCAAGAGTTAGAAGCCGAATTTTCATCTAAAAAAGTCAAATTTCAAAAAAATTAAAAAAAACGAATTTTTACTTAGGTTTTTTAACAGAAATATTTTCATTTTTCAAATAGAATCTTTAGAAAAAAACAATTTCTAACGTTTTTACAGATTTCTCGATATTTTCATGATATAAAACTTCAAAACTAAAATACCCCCCTTTATGTCTATTTTACCCAATCTTCCCCTGTACGTATTTTTTCCGCCAAATTAGAATTAATGAAAAAGTTCAACGCAAAGTTTTGAGGTGAGATATTTAATACGAGATTGGCATCTGTGTCGACTCTTTTTCACTAGACGGAAATGAGTTTTCTTTAGTGCGCCACATCTGCGAAACTTGAACGATTTCAACTTTATTATTTTTCTTTTTTCCATATTTATCACTCCCTCTTCATTCCAATTTTCTTTGCCACTGAAAATTGTCTCTCACTCATCGGCAATTCAGTGCTCAGATTTACCGTTAAATTTATCGAATAAAAAAAGAATATATATTGTCTTCATAGAATCAACAAATGCTGCTTTTCACGGGAAATATATAGAATTATTGCTTCACAAAATTATCATCATGGAATATCTCGAGTGTAAACTCGTTATCAGCGTTAGCAGTGGGGGATGAGTTAATCGCCGTAATCTCGTGGCATATCAACCGTGATATCCTATAAGCGTCAATAGTTTCGTGGACAATAGAATATCATCAAAATTAAATTATAAAAGAAAGCTTTCTAAAACAAAAGGGATTTTTTTCCTCTGTCCTATTGCGTATTTATTATATCTTTATTGAGAGAGGGGCAAAATGGACCTTCATAGCAAAATGATCCAGGATTTTTTTTCGGAGTGAAGGACTTGATGAAAAAATGTGTAAAAATTTGAGAAGAAGCTCCAATATGTTGAAATTATTGTTGAATTTTTTCAAAAAATTTCGGATACTCCTTCACTCTTAAAAAAATTCTCGAATTATTTTAACCTACAAGTCCATTTTGCCCCTGTCTCCTCTATATATAGTCACCTCAGAGGCAAAGGGGTGTAAAAGCTATGCATATACGTAGCACTTACGCCCCTTTGTTTCTAAAGTGACGATATTTATATACTGTCTATAGAATTCCTTTTTAAAATTATTGTTTATTTTTCCTTTATATCATCATTATTTTCGTTTTTATTTTATTCTCTCTTCTCCATTGGCAATTTATATTTTCATGTACTAATATAAATATAATTTGCAAAATGAATCAGCAGATTTAAAATGCGTTAGATAAAAAAAAATAGAGAAATTTTCCCAGCCGAATAATTTTTTTTTATCATAGACGACGTAAGAGTATCATCCGTTCTGCTTATGGTCCGATAAAAGAATCATGATAAAGACATCTGTGCACTGCAGTTACCCAGTGTTGTCCCCGAGGATCGCAAGAATATCGAATGAAGTCTCACACCCGTATCTAGTAAATCCCAGTACCCGTCTGCGGATAAGAGGGCCAGAGAATGAGTAGAGGGTGAGAGTACCAGGATTTAAATACCCCACTAAGTCAAGTCGTCGTCCTTTGCCCGTTGCAACGAAGCCTCTATCTCTTTCTCTCTTTTTCTCTGTGAGGGTCGCCCAGGGAAAATATCCGGCTGCTGAGTGCTCCTCTTGGGGCTTTTTCCACTCAGACACGTGGGATCTTTCCTTTTCAGAATCATTCCTCTTTTTTCCTCTCTTTCTCTCTCTTGAATCCATCGATTCCGGTGAAGCCAGAGGGTAAAAGAGAAAATTATCGAGAAGCGAATTGGGAGTGAAAAATTGTTCTTCTTTTTCACTTTTATATCTTGAATGTAGAGAAATTGAAGGAATTAAAAATAAAATAGGTTAGATTTTTCTTGGTAAATGTCAGTAGTTTTGCTGAAGCCAAAGTCAGTATTTACTCTTGGGGGTTTTTTTTGTTGGTACATACTGGATGCAATGCGGGCATCCAGACGTACAGAATCCGGCGTCTACTGACTTCCGGGATTTTTCAAACTATATAACCGTTTGGAAGCCGCACACAGAGCGGTCTGAACGCTGGCCGGGGCTGAACTTAGGGAGAGAAGGGGAGGGGGGGGGGGGGGGAAGGGAGAGTTTGCTGGGTTCGAGGTTCAAGTAGAAAAAAGTCGATATTGGTCGGGCACACGCGGTTGGACCGATAAGTGCCTTCAACTTTTTTTTTTTTTTTTTTTTTTTCATTTTTACCACAGCTATGCCGTTCACGATTTTTCCATCTCCATTGTCTCTACAATGATGATCAGTCTCATTACTATTCTGAGTGCATTCAGAATAAAGGGGAATTCATGCAGGAGTAAATTGAAAATAATCAGTTGAAAATATTTTGCATTAGTGAAGACTGAGGTAAAATAGACCTTTATTGCAAAATGATTCAGGATTTTTTTTAAGAGTAAACGTTTTCATGCAAAAAAATTGACAAAATTACACAAAAATCTAGACATGTTGGAGCATTTTCTCAAATTTTTTCCAGATTTTTTCGTAAAGCCCTTAACTTTGGAAGAAATTCTCGAAGACCGGTCATAAATAGATCTATATCGAAAAATGATGCAGGATTTTTTTTGAAAGTGAAGATTTAAAAAAAAAAAATCTAAAAAAATTAGACAACAATCTAGACATGTAGGAGCATTTTTTCAGATTTTTTCGTAAAGTGCTTTTGGAAAAAAAAATCGAAGTCCGGGCAAAAATAGACCTATATGGCAAAATGATGCAGGATTTTTTTTGAAAGTGAAGACATTTAGAAAAAAATTCTAAAAAAATTACCCAACAATTTAGACATGTTGGAGCATTTTCTCGAATTTTTTCAGATTTTTTCGTCGAGTCCTTTACTCCGAAAAAATAATTCGAATTCTTTCCGTGAATTGAACGAAAAAAATATGAGGATTTATAGTACAACACGATATGTTGAAGCGGGTTATTCAAAAAAAATTTGATCGAAGCTCTAGTCGTTTTATCTCTGGAGAATATCTGCCGTTCATAGTTGGAATAAACGATGAAATATCAGGGAAGCAGGATGCTGGACAGTGTAGCGTGAAATTTTCACGAGGTTTACTTTTCTCGAGTAGAAGGACCCAAGGAAGAAAGGACCTCGGATAAGGAAGCCTGGCTTATTCAAGGGGATTTCGAGGTAGCACAGCAAGAAAGAGGCGTCTCAGAATCTATCCACTATCCCCTTCCTCTTCCTCTTGGAGTTTGTGGAAACTCGGCTTCTTACTCTCTTAAATTAAATCCGTTGTATCTATATATATATATATAGATATATATATATATATGTATATATAAAGTTCAGTGACTCCACTGGGTCTGCTGATAAAGGACCTCGGGTATAGAAATAGAGGTTAGATAGGAAAAAGGAAGGAACGGACATGTAAGCATTGAGGGTTTTAGAATTTATAAAATATGTATAACATACTGTCTCGACTTTATCGACAATCATCTCTTTTATATGGTTGAAGCTCAGGTAAACTTTTTCACAATAGAAGCAATGAAGGCACTCTAATAGTTGCCTTTTGTCTGTGATAATGATTTTATTTTCAGTTAAAGTAATATCCTAGCAAACTCGAGTACAGTTGATTCCTCATTTTTTTAATGCCATAACAAAGATGATATTTTTTTATATTTCTCTGAATTTTTTCATAATTTTTGACCGTGTAGTTTATGAGATATGAATTATCAAAATGGACGGAAATAATGAAATTATAAAAAAACCACAGGGTTGACCCATTATTCAAAAACTATTGGCGAAGAGCACAGCATTTCAACTACATAATAGAAGAAAAAAATATTCAATTCACTGTATAGTTATTGAGAAATTTTAATTAGAAGGTAGGGTCACACGACCAATAGATGGACACTGACCAAAAGATCGACGGTTTCTATTATCGAGGATTTTCATGAATAAATGAATGATTCTTGTACTTTTCACGTCAATTCCTGATTATTACATTCATATAGATTTGGAAACTATTCATTACATACCGATTGATCGAAATTTGAAATCATACTACTGCAAATATGCAACTGTCCATCTATTGGGGGTTTAAGTTATTTTCCAGATATTCCTCGATTTTCTTTAATTATTTCTACATTATTCAAGTTTAATTGATTTTTAGTCGATTCACTGTATATTTTTCTGTACATCATTCTTCTCTGCAACTTTTTAACGTGATTTGCCTATTTTATATGAATTAATAAAGTCTAATATTTCCTTAACTGTTCATCTATTGGTCATGTTACCCTAGTCGTAACTATTTGCCTCTCTCTCTATCTCATGCATGTGATAAAAGATTAATGCAAAAAAAAATCGAGAAAAAATAATTATATTCACAAGCTGAAGATATGATTTCGAATAGTTTAATCACTTTTTCCCCGAATTATCAGCAATTAATTGAAAACTAACCTCCAAATTCCCATTTTTTCTGTTTCATCACCGCATACTACCTTAAAATCCACCTTTTGTCTGTGATAATGATTTTATTCTCAATTTAATGGGAAAAAAAATTGATATTGAAATTAATCTCTTCCATCCTTCCTTCCATTTCTTTTCATCAAAAAAATGTAGAGTATTAAGTTGCATTCATCAATTTTCCCTTTATTTACTAAATTCAAAAAAGCCCCGGTGAATGGAATATTCATTTCAATTCATTCAAATTTCCGGAGCTTAGACATTCAAATGTATGATCGATAAAAGCACACTCAATAGAATGTACACATCGCTCGGAATTAATACCAGTATAAAAAAAAATGATTATATCCCCTCTTTGAATGCATCACTCATCCCTTTGATTTTACTCTTTCAATTAGAAAAAAAAATTGCGTATTAATTACACAATGGGCTCTGAAAATGTGGTATGAATGAATTCATAACCCTTGAAAATTGGAATGAAAGCTGTTTTTATATTCACCGAAAAAAAACCATTGTTCTCTGCATGATATCAGTCTGCGCCTATGTGTCGGGCTTTTGTGTGCTTCCATTTTTAATGGTGCAAAAAAAAATAGATTTCACAAAATAAACAGCGATTGAAACAATAACAAAAATAATGGAATGACGAGAATGAATAAAAAAAAACGAGAGAAGATAGAAAGGAATGACAATTGACTGAGAAAAGCTGAACTTTTCCCCTGGTTTCTCCCAAGAGCGTGTCTATGCAAATGATGCTGGTGGCTTCTACAAGAGAGCCTCCCTGGAGTATTAAAGTAGTAGTGAGAGGTTTGCTTGCATTGACTCTTTAAACTCAAACCTCCCTCATACTCTCAATAGCTACGAACCTACTCACATTTGAATGTTCAGTATAAAGAAAATAACAACGAAGAAAATTGAAAAAAACAAATTCATTGAAAAAAGGAAAAGATAATTTAAAATTATTATCTCTTCTTCGAAATTATTAATTTTGAAGGAGAGAGGAGAACGTCCAATATGGTCACATCGACATTATAAAAAAAATGAATTGAAAAGGAAAAAACTCTTCAAAAATTTAGTGCAGACCTTTTCAGAATGCATTTATTCACTCTAAAGTTAATATTAAAATAAATTACATGAATTTTATAAAATTTATGCCACGAATTAAGTGAAAACGATTTTACCTTTATAATATTATTCTATTAAAATCTTCGAATTTCAACATTTTATATTTATCACGAAGTCATTAAAGTTAATTGCAAGTTCTATCCTTATGCTCTATTTCAATTTTTATAAATCATTTCTAGTATTTTTGGAGAACTAAAACTTCTTTTTTTTCAAATGCCAAAACGTTAATTCTGAAGATAAATGAATCAATACAAAATTAAAATTAAGGCAAATTCGTAATATTTTTATATTAAAAATAATTAAAAGAAGGGGAATATACCTCAGTACTCAGTTAAGTTGTCAAAACATAATTAAGAGAAGAGAAGTTATGATTGAGATTGTTATCTTCTTATGAGCGTTCTTAAAATTTTCCTCAAAAGCTTTCAAAAAGCTCTATTAGCTTCTTTTTTTTTAAATGAAATATTGTGGTTAATATTAGATCTGATTTAATTAATCATTTCACACTAAGGGGTTGTTTTTTCTACGAGCATGACTATTTCTCAAGACTCAAAATAAACTATTTTAAAATTAATAATTGCACCTAGAATTATAACTCGAACCACTATTTTATAGTCATGTGTACTATCTGATATTCATGCTTGATAAAAGTTAGTTCATTGTTAAAAACATAAAAATGAAAAAGTCTTCAGAGTTCACCACTTTTTTATTTTTTCTCACCTACGAATTATCGATTCACATCAATGCCTCTTACCGCCCTTTTCTCATTGTAGAATCAAGCATCGTAACGTGTTGCCCTGAGAAATCAATTTACTAAGCGGAAATTAATTTCGCCCCCCGTTATTTCTCATTCTTATTCTATTATAAAATAATATCAATATAAATGTAGAGCCTGAGATATTTTCACTCGTATTATTAATAATTCTCATCTCAATGTATTTAACATAAACCGGTGGCAGAGCTTTTTCTGAAGTTTCTCCAAGTGGAATTGTGAATGAGAGAAGTGCTAGAATAACGAAGAGTTTTATTGAATAACTAACAATCTCGTAGTTGGATTCTCTGATGGAAGATAATCGCTTTATGTCACTTTTCTCCATCTTCATATCTCGTTATAGTCATTTGAATGAATCCTTTCCCTTCTCATCTCTGTTGGTGCGTTAAGTCTTCTCTTATTTTCCACTATCAACTTTTCTTTTTTCTTTCGAATTTTTAACAGCTATGTTCTGTACTTTTATGGAGTTCAAATTGTAGAATTCTAATCCTTTTGCCATTGGATTTTATTATTCAAAAGAAAAAAAGAGGAGATAAAAAAAATTGCATAGTATCGTGTGGATTAGTGCCGTATGACGGGGGATTTTCTCCAATGGATTCAATCGATGCTACAACTTCTTTCTCCCTATTCTCTCTCTTTTTTTTATATTTTTTCATTCACTCCGCCAAAATGTGCGGGATATTGCGAGACCGAAATGGGGTGTGCCCTCTCCAAGCAATTGCTATCTCTTTCCCCCTCTCTCTCTCTATCTCTTTGGACGATGTAAAATTTCAATTTCAAAGGGAAAGAAATGAAATGTCGTAGGTTGTTGAGCAATTTAATATATGGATCTAGAGAGGGGAGAAAAAAAATTGTGTATACTCAAATGATATTGTAAATTGTCGCGTATGTAGAATTACTTCCGGTAGTTTTTTTTTATCGATTTTTTTTCAACGTTTTTCTATCCATCATATCGGTATTTTAAATTTGATTTTATAAATTGGATTGCAAAGACAGATTTTCACAGCAGAAATGGGATTTCATCTTGATTCCATCATTTCCCCATAGAATTATTTATTTTTCACCGCAAATACCCAAGAAAATCTATCTTCTATTGATCACAAGATGCTTTCAAAAAATGAAAAATTGAGAAAATTGAGAAAAATGAGAGATAAAATGATGAAAAATAATTTTTTTCCCCCCTCTTTTCACGTCATAATGTTACGGGTAAATATATTGTCTCTCTGGGATCCCTTTATAAACGCTCAATAACGACTATTTTGCCTGGAAAATCCCTGTGTAAGCTTTAATGCTTTTACTCTCTCTCTCTCTCTCTCTCTCGTTCTATGGTGATACTGGTGCGTAATAACGTTGCATGGGTATATCGAGAGAGGATCGATCCGGTTACATAGTCATATTACTTTACAGCCTTATTTCGTTCCAGTTACTCTCCTATAAAGGAGAAGTGGTGAGAATAATACGTGGCCATTGCCTCATAGATGTGCTGCTTTTCCCTCGACCATTGTTGAGCTCTTCTCGATTCAATAACACAGAGGAAAAAAAAAAAGGGGAGGATAATCCGACTATCGCGCCTTCGTGTTTCATTGCAGGAAAAATGAGAACGGAACAAATAGATAATATAATTAATGGCAAGGAAATACTGTCTTGCTTTCAGGCTTTAGTACTATCTAGTATCTGTAAAAATAGATAGTGTTTGGGGATAGAATTAAAAAATTGAAAAATTAAGGATTTTTTATATTAGAATTTTTTTTTTGGGATCAGTAAAAATATTTGAGATAGGTTTCTTTTATGGTTCCATTGAAGAGCTGACAAAATTTCAGTTGGGAAAATGTGTAAAAATTCATTTTTGTAAATTTCTTGAAAATTTAACTTTTTCAGGAAAAAAATTCGGGGCATTTTCCAATTTCGTAAAAGTTTACCTTCACGAAATTGGAAAATGTCACTTTTTCAATGTTATTTCCGGTTCTATTGGTCGGAACGACTTGGGGCTGATCTTAAACGAATTCTGAGATCACTTGTCTCGAATTTATATTGTTGAAAAAAATATTTATTGATGTTTAATGTATTTATAGGAGGAAGAATCTGATTTTTATGAAACTGCTTATAAATACTTTGAAAATCTATATTTTTCAATCAAAAACTACATAAATCGATGAGAAATGTTATCTCCTTTCATTTAAAATCGGTTGCAAGTCGCTACAGCAAATAGAACTGGAGATATTCTCAAAAATGTGAATTTTTCCGATTTTTTGCTTCAAATAGTGCACAAAAAAATTAGATTTTCAAAAAAATTCCAAAAATTAATTGTTACGTATGTTTTTTACTGGAAATTTCCTCAGCTTTCCAATGGAATCATCAAAAAAATTCTATCCCAACTATTTTCATCAGAATCACCATTTTACCCCCTTTTTCCTACAACAAAAATCATGCAATATTCCCTGAATATCCAGGATATTCAGTTGCAGGAGTATTTATTCTCCATTCTCTCCATTTACGCTTCTCTCTATTTCGTACTCTCACGTACATACACTAAATCATAAGATACAGAGTATCATCGTTCCTCAGTGAGCAAACAGCAAACAGAGAATATACCCTTCCCCGCTCCATGCTTTCCCTTTGAATATGTCGGTACTGTATATTTCCCTTGTATAAGATCGTATTCCACAAGGATTTTCCGAGAAAATGGATACAAAAAATAAATACGATAAAGCTTTGAGGATATGTTGCATTTAAGCTATTATCATTGAGAAGATTCTTAACCGAGTACAGCAAGAGTAATCTTCAACTGCAGAAGATTACCACTGGTTATAAAAAAAAAAGCAAATCGATATATCGATTTTGTCGCTTCTGAAGAGTCTCGATAACTTGAGACACTTTCATTGTTCCCTTATATATTTTCACCATCATCCAACAGATCAGTAGTGAGATGATCCTCGTTAAGTGCAGTGAAAACGACCGCATACTCGCAATTTTTACTCTCACATTTTCATCATTATCTATTTCAAGAGATCGGCAAAAAAAAATTCGCATTTTTAATTTTTTAGTCTTTTTTATTTCTGTAATTTCCATCAAAAAAATTTTAATTACTTTCTCAATGAAAAATTTGGATTTTTAAATTTTTCATTAGTTTGAAAATTAATTTTTTTTTTTAACAATTTTGATTACTATTGTAATTAAAAATTTGACTGATGAAATTTTATAATTCTTTTTCTTATTCGAAATTCTGATTCTTTCTTACTTATTAATTGATTGGAATAATTAATTTTATAATAAAATAAACGCTACTATGTTTAATCTTTCCGAATATAACCGTCTTTCGGACAAAAATTTTGAGTTGCGAGTGTTAACTAAATGTAACACAAATAAAAACTTATAATTTAATCCAATCTAAATGACGCTTATATGACATTCATAATTCAATTTAACTAATAAAAATAGTAATAAGTTTAATAAAGAAAATAATTATAAAATTCCATCAGTCAAATTTTAAATTACAATAGTAATCAAAATTGTTTGAACACTAAAATTAATTTTCAAACTAATGAAAAATTAAAAAATCCAAATTTTTCATTGAGAAAGTAATTAAATTTTTTTCGACGGAAATTACAGAAATAAAAAAAATTAAAAAATTAAAAATGCGAATTTTTTTTTGTCGATCTTTGATCTATTTCTGCTGTCAAGCCCTACTTCATTCCCTCTCTCTTTTTTTCTATCTCGTGCAATCATTTTTTTTCCCTCTCAACACTTTATTATTTTTCTTATCAATAAAATGTCTTACGCGATTTCTACAAAATAGGATTTCAAGAAGATATGAAATGTTACTGTTGGTGGATGAAATTCAATAAAAAACATGTCAGAGTATTTTTGATATAGACGAAAATCTCACGTTTCTGGGTTATACACCCAGAGGTGTGGGTTCTGTAACACTTGATCAATAATATGAGGAGAGAGAGAGAAGCAAGGAGAAAATTTTAGAGAACACATTTCTTGGAGCAGAGTATTTGGCAGTGAAACGTGTTAACAGATGGATTTTACAACGTACCAGAGAGATTTTCTGACATTATATTTTTTTTTGAAAAATAGATAAGCGTCAGAGAGAACTTGAAGAAGGGTTTTGGTTGTGTGTGTGTGTGTGTTGGTATAAAAAAATTCTTTAAAGGATCACTCGTAGGTTTCGTGGCCTCGTCAACTTTATCGAGTTTTAACCGGCAACGCAGTTTCCGAGGACGAATCAGTCAACGGGAAACGGTGAAACGATCGGATTTGTCGTTGAGCAGCTGAAGGTTTAGGAGTTTACGATGTTTACACTTGTAGCAGTATATTTTTTTATTTCACTGTTATCTCAATTGTTTTTTTTCTCGCTTTTACACAACTCCCTGCAGACAAGACTGTGTCTTTATCACGTAATAAATAAATATACATATATATATTGTGCTTTAATATAAATCCTGGTAAGACGTGATCTGAAGGGGGCGAAAGAGAGAGAGTGAACGTCTTATTCTTCCGTCCCGGATATCGACTCTGGATGATGAAAAGCCCGGGGCTGGTTTGCACCCGACCTAGCTCATTTGTAACTACGTAGAAAAGTCACTAAGAGCAGCCACGTTTATTTTCTTCCATGACCCACATTCAACCATTCATTAACAGCTAATCTTCATCTGACATGATTTCTTCATCTTATTCTCACTATTTTCCATAAAGACATCAAATCCATAATGAACTCATGGTGATGTTAATTCAAAAATGTCATTTGAGCAGAGATCCATGAGATTCCATTGCCAGAAACCAGAGATCGACAAAAAAAAAATCGCATTTTTAATTTTTTAATTTTTTTTATTTCTGTAATTTCCATCGAAAACATTTGAATTACTTTCTGAATGAAAAATTTGGATTTTAAAATTTTTCATTAGTTTGAAAATTAATTTTTTTTTTAACAATTTTGATTACTATTGTAATTGAAAATTTGACTGATGAAATTTTATAATTCTTTTTTTTTATTCGAAATTTTGATTCTTTCTTACTTATTAATTGATTGGAATAATTAATTTTATAATAAAATCAACGCTACTATGTTTAATCTTCCCGAATATAACCGTCTTTCAGACAAAAATTTTGAGTTGAGAGTGTTAACTAAATGTAACACAAATAAGAACTTATAATTTAATTCAATCTAAATGACGCTTATATGAAACTAGCTGCAAAACCCGGCGTTGCCCGGGTCGAAATACATCGTACGCTCAATGGTAATAGGATCACACACATTCTAGAATGTTCTCGAACTTTCTGGGATATTCCAAAAGACTCTCAAAACTTATGGAACATTCTAGAAAATTCTTGAACCTTCTGGAACTTTCTAGTATGTTCTCGAACTTTCTGGAACATTCCAAAAGACTCTCAAAACTTATGGAACATTTTAGAAAATTCTTGAACCTTCTGGAACATTCTAGTATGTTCTTGAACTTTCTCGAACATTCCAAAAGACTCTCAAGACTCATGGAACATTCTAGAAGATTCTTGAACCTTCTGGAACACTCTAGTATGTTCTGGAACATTCCAAATATCTTCGAACTTTTTTGAACATTCTGGGAAATTCTCGAACCTTCTAGAACATTCTAGAATGTTCTCGAACTTTCTGGAACATTCCAAAAGACTCTCAGAACTTATGGAACATTTTAGAAAATTCTTGAACCTTCTGGAACATTCTAGTAGTATGTTCTTGAACTTTCTAGAACGTTCCAAAAGACTCTCAAAACTCATGGAACATTCTAGAAGATTCTTGAACCTTCTGGAACACTCTAGTATGTTCTGCAACATTCCAAATACCTCGAACTTTTTTGAACATTCTAGGGAATTCTCAAACCTTCTAGAACATTCTAGAATGTTCTCGAACTTTCTGGAACATTCCAAAAGACTCTCAAAACTTATGGAACATTTTAGAAAATTCTTGAACCTTGTGGATAATTCCAAAAGACTCAAAACTCATGGAACATTCTAGAAGATTCGTGCATCTTCTAGAACACTCTAGTATGTTCTGGAACTTTCTGGAACATTCCAAATATCTTCGAACTTTTTTGAACATTCTAGAAAATTCTCGAACCTTCTAGAACATTCTAGAATGTTCTCGAACTTTTCCGAATGCTCCAAATTATTATTGAACCTTTTAGAACGTTTTTGAGAATCCTGCAGCTTTCTGGAACATTCTAGAAGGTTCCTAAATTAATCCCGAGAACATTCTAGAATGTTTAAGATTTTTCTCGAATATTCACACATATATACACTTCATGTCATTCAACACAACCCCGAGTCTATCTCAGCCATACAATATGTTGGAGAAGGATAGAAATATCCCAACTGACATTTTTGCCACCCACACCCACCCACTTCCACCCACCGAAGCCAAACTCCCTTACTTGAGAGTGCAGGCCACGGGCTATCTTTCACTACAACCCCTTGTGGGTGGCAGTGGGTGGTTATAGAGAAAAGGCTGGACAAACCCACTAACACTTTCCTTTTATATATATATATAGATTTATAATTCAATTTAACTAATAAAAATGTTAATAAGTTTAATAAAGAACATAATTATGAAATTCCATCAGTCAAATTTTAAATTACAATAGTAATTAAAATTGTTAAAAAAAAAATTAATTTTCAAACTAATGAAAAATTTAAAAATCCAAATTTTTCACTAAGAAAGTAATTAAAATTTTTCGATGGAAATTAAAGAAATGAAAAAAATTAAAAAATTAAAAATGCGAATTTTTTTGTTTCATATCTCTGATTTTTTCATCTTATTCTCACTATTTTCCATGAAGACATCAAATCCATAATGAACTCATGGTGATGTTAATTCAAAAATGTCATTTGAGAAGAGATCCATGAGATTCCATTGCCACGAACTGAGTAACACACTATTCCTCAGGCTCTGGCATTTGATGTGAAACTTAACAAATACCTCCACATTCTGCGGTTCCACGTGCGGCTTTCGTTTCTCATTATTGAGTTTCTCAAATAACTCTGGAACCATTGATGCTCCACTGGAATCACTTTTGAAGAGTGACTCTGTGTGTATATGGATGGTTAGAGTTTAAGTAGCCATTCAAGACATTGTGAGCTTCACTCTTTGGTGAATATAATCAGCTTGTGTGTGTGTGTGTGTGTGTGTGTGCGTGTGTAAATTCCAAAGGCGTTTCTGAATACGAGACAAGTTTTCCATGCGATGAAGACATTAAAGTAGGTGTAGAAGGACCCAAGGACCTTAAGTATAGTCTCCAAATTCATTGAGCCAGATCTTTTGATGTGGAAAACTTGAAACTGTTAAGCAGCTTTCACTGGTGCAACATTCTCTTCTGTATTATAGGTGCAAGTTTCTGTTTGTAACTTATATCTTGTGAATGTTGTCGGGTTTTTTCGAGGCTCTTGCTATAATATTACAGTTTGTTTGAAAAACAACCAAAGAAAATCCACATTGTTTTTACGTGAAGACGAAAGGCTGTATGAAAGTAGATGGGAGGAAAGGAGGAAAAAGAGAGAGAGAGAGAAAGGAGTAGGATTTATCGTTGGGCTCTTGAACCTTCCAGAGAGCCAAAGCCTCGTAAAAGCTCCCCAAAGTACTGAAAATTATTACTCTCCACTTGAATTCGTTCTTGTGATTGATATAAAATCCCTCACGGGTAGAGAAGATGGTTTATGAATGCTTTAATCGTTTTTAATGGAATGAAAAATCGTCTTATAAGAAGAGAGAAATATCATGCCCATCACCTGAAGCGAGTCATTGTTTTCAAGGACACTCGAAAGGATCTAGATGAAATCAGGAAGTTTCAACTGCAAAATCCAGACAATTTTTTTAGTTGAACTACTGCCAAGAGTTTTTTTTTTCACTATACGTCTGTCTTCTATCTTCAACAAAATACTGCTGATCCTACTCTTGGGTCAATCCTCTAGTGGCCACTACTGTGTACAAGGTACTTAGTACTTAGTAGTGAGATTATGCACACAGGGCTTCTTTGTCGATTTAAACTGGGAATTAATGGAAACTAGGATGAGGCAATCTAACTCGGAGAGAGATTCTGCAGTTAGACGAGAGAGAGAGAGAGAATACAGTTTATGGATGTATAATTGCCTACAGAATTTAGTTTAGAGATGGAAACTCAGAGATGAGTTTATCATTGGTACCCAAAGTGTTCATGCGTGCTAAATGGATCTTTGCTAGACTGTAACTTCAATCTTCTATCATTTGGACAGGACTAATGACATGCACAGTTTTCGACTTTGACATCAACAAGTCATCAAGATCCATTTGCTATTGTCTTTTCTATTTGAGGAAAAGCAGAGATCGGCAAAAAAAAATTCGCATTTTAATTTTTTTTATTTCTGTAATTTCCACCAAAAAAATTTTAATTCCTTTCTTGATGAAAAATTTGGATTTTTAAATTTTTCATTAGTTTGAAAATTAATTTTTTTTTTTAACAATTTTGATTAATATTGTAATTTAGAATTTGACTGATGGAATTTCATAATTATTTTCTTTATTAAACTTATTAACATTTTTATTAGTTAAATTGATCTATAAATGTCATATAAGTGTCATTTAGATTGGATTAAATTATAAGTTCTTATTTGTGTTACATTTAGTTAACACTCTCAACTCAAAATTTTTTTCTGAAAGACGGTTATATTTGGGAAGATTAAACATAGTAGCGTTGATTTTATTACAAAATTAATTATTCCAATGAATTAATAAGTAAGGAAGAATCAAAATTTCGAATAAGAAAAAGAATGATAAAATTTCATCAGTCAAATTTTTTATTACAATAGTAATCAAAATTGTTGAAAAAAAAAAAATAATTTTCAAACTAATGAAAAATTTAAAAATCCAAATTTTTCATTAAGAAAGTAATTAAAATTTTCTCGATGGAAATTACAGAAATAAAAAATGCGAATTTTATTTTTTGCCGATCTCTGAGGAAAAGTTTGATAAAAGTATGGAAATTTTTGCCTATTTCAATTTATGATGTCGTATCCTGATGATGTTGGTTCCTCGACAAGTCAGTTTACCACGAGGGAATTGAATTCACTTGGAAAGGACGAAGAGAGTGGACACACACAGGGGTTCGCGTGATGGATAATACAAGATCCTAAGTGCTTGGAAATGTGAGGCTATGATGGCGTCAAGCAGTGGAAACTCACACACAGCCAACACATATTTGTGACCCATTCCACCATACTACCGTGACTAATAGTCTCTTGATGTTTGATCTTGTGGACATTTCACATTTCCATTGTACCGTGTTACCGTTTCACAAAGATAGAAATTTTTCATTGGATCGATTAATGGAAAATGTACACAATTGACCCAGGGAATTCATTAGGAACTGGGGATACATAACGCTCAATAGCTATGAATATTTTTTTTTGTTGAGTTATTACCTTTTTCATGAAAGCTCATGAAAAATCTACTATCGAATATTGATTTTGCAAAGGAGGCTTTACATTCAACCTACCTACCCATCGATCAGCTTTTAACGGCTTTCATATTTTATGCAGTCTCATCCCGTCGAGCATTTGACTTCAAAGATTGAAGGGATACCTAAATAAAGAGGGAGTTAGAAAAATTTACCAGTACCAATTGCTTGCTCACGTTTTCAAAAGCTGTGGAAATAGGCAGTCAGAGGAATTTATTTTGACACTAAGTTTGACAGTAATGGACGAGCTTTTCAGGATCTTATCGTCCAGTAACTTGGTTACATTCTTACTACAAGTTAAGGTGAATTGCAAGAATCACGTTGTGATGAGTCAGTTGTGATTTGCATTGATGATTAGATAAATTTTGTTGCAGAAAATTTTCATGGACGTGCTAATGTATTCAAATTCATTTAGCACTTTGTAAATCAACTGCTGATTGAGCTTTAATAGTTGTGCAAAAGAGAGTCCTTCATTCAATTTATTATATTTTTATTGGGAGATTATTTTCAAGTGCTTTCTTCTTTACCACTCGTTGATGAAAACTCGAAGGAATGAAAGTACACCTTTATCAAAGATATTCTTTCTCGTTTCTGCAATTAATCTACTCGAGTGCTTCTTTCAGAATCTTCAAGTTTATTGAAAAAATGCTTCTGTATCCTTTGAATGTACTCATCATATCTTTATTCCTATCGCATACGTTCTAGTTTCGTGTTTCTAGGACTCTCATGAAATTTGTTAAGAAACATTCAAGTGAATTTATTTTTTATTCGTGAAGCAAAGAAAATCTAAAGGCTTTTGAAGTGTTCGAGCAGAGTTTTTGCAGCAGCGACAGGTTCCAATTTCAGGAATATATATATTTTTTTTTTTCGTTGAGAGACTCTATTCGATTGGAGTACAATTCTCGGGGATTTTTCGAGCAAAAGGGTGGAGCATAGAAGTGATAAAGTGGAAGAGTGCCTTGACTCTACTCTGAATCAGTCAATCTATTCGTAGCACAAAGACCTGAACACTTTACCTCCAATCTCAAAGAGCATAAATCTCTAATTAGTGAGTTTCCTAATGAATAAAGTAGGTTCAATGGTCATCCACAAATTTCCCTTTCATCGTATAAATATTGTAGCGTATCCCCCTTCTATATTAAAAGTAAAGAGAGAAGTTGCGCCCATGTCCCCATGGAAACTGAGATCTGTTGTTTAACAACAGGAAGACTTCACTTTCCTTTGGGATTTGCCAGAAGAAACATTAATTGTCACCGATTAATTAATAAAACGCCCTTTCCTTTAAACTGGACTATTTTATTATTTCAAAAGGATAACATTGGTGTCAGAAGTGGTCCTGAAACGTACCCAAAACGCGCAAAAAGATAATTAACGTATGTGTGTGTGAATAAAAATAAAAAATGGAAAATTCCTGGAAAATAAAATGAAGTGACGTGAATCAAAATAAATAAAAAGAAAGAAGGAAAGAATGAAAGAGGAAAATAAAATGGAATAAATTAAAATTGACTCGGCTGAAATTGAATGAATTAAAATAAATAAAGCAGAACTAAATAAATTGCATTAAATAAATGAATTGGATTAAATAAATAAATTCGATTGAATAATCAGATAAATAAATGAATAAATGAATCAATAATAAATTAAAAAAAAAAAAAAATCAAGGGACGGCTGATCGCTGTTGGAGAAGGAGGGACCCTTCAATAGAGTCTGCGCTGCTCCATCACAGATCCTTCGCTTCCGGTTATCATCTTCATACTGTTCCGGATGACGATGGCAATTTTCCGCATGCGTTTTCTGCTCGCATCGAAGAGGTGCAAAACAGTTTTGCGTGGAGAAAGCGGATGGCAGCGCGAATCAACTAAGGCAGAGACCATCGCGAATAGGCGGCAAACGATCAGATAAGAGTTAGAGGAAACCGGCAATCTGAGAGGGAGGAATTCCCAATTTCCAACGGCCAATTGTTGCATTTGGATGTTCATCGCGCTGATGTTACTACTGGGCCGCAAGCAGCGAGCCGGAGATGCTATTTCTGATGCTAGATCTATTCCCAGAGATGCTCTCCATTCCGATTTACAGAATCCCGGAATTTCAGATAAGCTTGATAATAATTCTGCTTCTGCTTTTGTTCCTGCTAATTCTTCTAATGCAAATATTTATTCACTAGATCCAACTAACATTTCAAAAAAAAAAAAAAATTAATTTTCTTAAACCGGATACTTACGGCGGTTTACAATCATGGTCGCGTTATTAGAAACATTTCGCGATTGTGGCAGAAAATAATAGTTGGTTAGAGAAAATGAAAGCAGCTCACCTTTTAACGCGACTAAGAGGAAAAGTGCAGTTAATTTTGGAATAAGTTTTGGATGTTGATCGAAAAATTAGGATAAAATTTCTAAACTTCTCGGTGGTCGTTTTGTTGGAAAGCATTTATCGCGAATGTATTTCAACGAATTGCAAACACGTAAACAGAATAAAGAAGAAGCTTTTCAGTCATTTGCGGAAGACATCGAGCGTCTTGTTCGTCTTGCTCACGTTGATATGCCGGAAGACAATCGAGATCAGATTGCGTGTCTCTCTTTTATCGGCGGAATAAATGATTCACGAATTGAATTTACTCTTCGTTCCGAACGGGTTGAATCTCTGCAGAAGGCAGTTGAAAGAGCTACGGAGCTCAAATCAATTTCGTGTTTACTAAAAAACAAAGGGAACTCCAATCAAAATTCATCTGATTATGTTCAAATCTATTCTCGTGATTCTCCATCAGATCACGTCGAACCAAGAAACGATCGAAATTACCGAAACCAAGGCACATGTTTCAAATGTGGGAAAATTGGACATTTTACTGATGAATGTCTAGCTTCGAGAGATTCAATTTAGAAATTGAATCAAATCGTAATCGAAATGACCAAGGGTAACATTCTTAACTTCTCAATTAAGCCTTTCTCTCGATTTATTGCGGGAAACCCACTTTACAAAAAACGCAAAATTAACATCACGTAGTTTACCATATTCAAAAGATTCTCAGAGGAAAATTCAAGGTTGTACATGTTAATCGATTATGGCCAATGGAAGACAATCTTCATTCTTAATTTTTGAGTTTACTCCGTGGTTAACGGAGAGGATTCGTGGTTAACGAATCGTCAGTGGTTAACTGACTAAGGACTCCGTGGTTAACGGAAAGGATTCGTGGTTAACGAATCGTCAGTGGTTAACTGACTAAGGACTCCGTGGTTAACGGAAAGGATTCGTGGTTAACGAATCGTCAGTGGTTAACTGACTTAGGACTCCGTGGTTAACGGAAAGGATTCGTGGTTAACGAATCGTCAGTGGTTAACTGACTAAGGACTCCGTGGTTAACGGAAAGGATTCGTGGTTAACGAATCGTCAGTGGTTAACTGACTAAGGACTCCGTGGTTAACGGAAAGGATTCGTGGTTAACGAATCGTCAGTGGTTAACTGACTAAGGACTCCGTGGTTAACGGAAAGGATTCGTGGTTAACGAATCGTCAGTGGTTAACTGACTTAGGACTCCGTGGTTAACGGAAAGGATTCGTGGTTAACGAATTGTCAGTGGTTAACTGACTTAGGACTCCGTGGTTAACGGAAGTTGATACACAGCCCGTGTTAAGTTGTCTTGACAAAATTTTGCAAACTCTGGTGAATATAGAAAATATAAAACGAAATATAATTATTGTAATTTTGTGGCCGATCGTCGAGTCCCTGAACTGTTAAAATAATTTTAGTTGAGATGGACAGATCTTGATCGTGTTGCCATAAATATTAGTCGAAATATAATTTTTGCATGTCAAGACACGAACGTTGTTCAATTTTTGAGGCACAATATTGTGTATCAGAAACGTCAGTGTTTAACTGACTTAGGAATCCGTGGTTAACGGAAGGGATTCGGGGTTAACGAATCGTCAGTGGTTAACTGACTTAGGAATCCGTGGTTAACGGAAGGGATTCGGGGTTAACGAATCGTCAGTGGTTAACTGACTTAGGAATCCGTGGTTAACGGAAGGGATTCGTGGTTAACGAATCGTCAGTGGTTAACTGACTTAGAACTCCGTGGTTAACGGAAAGGATTCGTGGTTAACGAATCGTCAGTGGTTAACTGACTTAGGACTCCGTGGTTAACGGATTACCAGTGATTAACTGGTTCATCATCTTATAACTCATCAATCAAGAAATTTTTCTGAAATCAGACAATTTTATTCAATGTTTATTTAAAAATGAATTCTCTTGAATTTTCCTCCGCTTACCATAATAACTGCTAATGAGAATTATCAATAACCATATTGTAGAGCTTGTTGAAGTATTGTTGCAATATTTTTGTATTCCATTTTAATACAAGATTCTTTTGTTTTGAGTTTTACAGATCTTGAGATTCGTCATGAAAAGAAAATTATCTGAATAAATTCGATTGCATATAAAATTTTGGATGTCAAGATTGCCAACGATGCATGAAAGTGAATTCCTCGAAGAATGTAGTATGGGATGAATGACACTACACTTCACTTAGACATTAATGAAATTGTAACATTTTTTAAAATTATTGTTGTATCAAGTCACAAAATGTATGAGAACGTCGGGATTTGTTTCTTCAGCATGGATTTCTGGGAGGTTTTAGTTGAAGAAACAGCTGGGGCCCTCCCTATGTGGGATCTTGCATCTCACAACATTTTTAATTTTTGTTAGTGATTCATTAGTTCATTTTTGTTCATTTTCTTTAAAAAAAATTGTTTTTGGATGCTATATCTCAAATAGCTCCAGTGGTTGTCGGGCGACAACCTTTTCTGGGAGGGGAGTAGTGTAGCGTATCCCCCTTCTATATTAAAAGTAAAGAGAGAAGTTGCGCCCATGTCCCCATGGAAACTGAGATCTGTTGTTTAACAACAGGAAGACTTCACTTTCCTTTGGGATTTGCCAGAAGAAACATTAATTGTCACCGATTAATTAATAAAACGCCCTTTCCTTTAAACTGGACTATTTTATTATTTCAAAAGGATAACAATATCAACGAAGAATACTCGAAATACATCGTCGCCTTGGAGTGAAAGGGGCGTAAGTGCCAAAAATACGAAATTCTGGTGTGAAAGAGGCGTATGTCCACTTATCACTCCAAAATGTTTTTTATGGTCTCTGCAACATTATTTGGGTAATTGAAAATTAAAATAACAAAGTAACGTAACTACCAATCTTGAAATGAAAGGGAAGTATCTCCACACTTACGCCCCTTTGTTTTTTTCTTTATGAACGCTATATAATTGTTAATGTTGAAGTGAAAAGAACGTATCTCCGCACTTACGCTTCTTTCTTTTTGTAATTTTTTCATCTCATGAGAATATTTGGAGTTACGCCTTTTTGTTTTTATAATTTTTTTTATAGCATATGAGAATTTTTGGAGTTACGGCCTTTTGTTTTTTGCGATTTTTATCTAAATTATGGCACTTACGCCTCTTTATTTCTAGCTTTTATTAAATTCAACTATTTTTTCGGACTTACACTTCTTTGTTATTTGTATTTTTCCAATGATTAGGAAAAATTCAATAGAAACACTAAAATCAAAGAGGCGTATCTACGGTACTTACGCCCATTTGTTATTAGTGGGTGGTACTTACGCCTATATGTTATTATTTTCGCTGTTATTGTTGTCGTCCATGATGATATAATTAATTTGGAGGTTAATAGGGATATTGGACAATTGAATAAATTGTAACGGTTTGCTCAGCTGACCTTGGCCAACCGTTAAAGGCACTAAAAAATTCTCTAAATTTTACCCAATTTAATGCTCCAAAATTTGACTCAATTATTTCCTCAAGTACTTTGCCTCTTGAAAAATGGGCGCCAGTCGTTTTGACGAAATCTTGCAAATTTGGGGGAAAACGACAAATCCCCAAGTTTTATTTTATTTTAATGAATAACAAAACCCTGAAAAGACTCTAATTTAACCCGCTTTCTTACACGAAACTCTTATATTGTCTCAAGGGGGGGAGGGGACGATACCCTCCCTTTGGGTATTCGGACAGACGAAAAAACTTTACACAAACTCCTGAAAATCTCGGTTTAAATAACAAAAAAATTAGATATATTCAAAAATAATATGTGTACATTTAAATCATAGAAAATAGGAATTTTCTTTAGGAATAATACGAGGATTATTTCATTTTAATTATTAATCGTGAACGTAACTCAGAACCAACAAAAATAACTTTACTTTTGCTTGGGTGTATACACTCCAAACAGACACTAACTCGACGTTTTCTTTACTCTTAATCTTTACTATAAAACTACTGACTCTAAACTCAAAATTATAATTTTGCGGGGACTCGCGTACCTTACGTTATTTGTGCTTTCTTTCCTCCGTGTCGACTTCTCTCAATTTCCTTGACTTTTCTTTACTTTACTTAATTTTCCTTACAATTTCGTCTTTACTTTTCTTTAATTTTACTAAATTGTCTCTACACGATGTGGCCGCCACGGTGTCCCGGGAGAAGAAGAACGAGTCTTCTCTCCCACGAGTTGTGTTGGGCGCTCTCGGCCGTTCCCGCTCAACTTCGGTAGAGCCGAGGCCCAACTCGACCAATAGTCGCGCGAATCCCCCACTACTGTCCTTAACGTCACTGAGTTTGATGTTATATACATACATACACACACATACACACATACATACACAATATATATAACGCGCGAAAATAATCGTAATAATAACAACATGACAATATTTTCCCGACAATTCAACGAAGAAGTTTTGTCTCTTGTTTCACTCAAGTCTTTTCTTTTCACACTGGCTTCTGCGTTGTCCCCGATGATCTCCAGCCTCTCTCGCTGCTGGCCAACATTCCCTCGTGTTGGCTGATGTTGGACCCAATGACTGGATGCTGATTTAGTCCAGATTCCTCCGGATCGTCCTTGGCTCTTGAACTTTGTTTGTGGGACTGGGAAAAATCCTTCCCAGTCCTACTCTTGTACTTTCCTCCAAATTTTGGAGGAAGATTGAATAAAAATAAACAAAAACAATTAGTGAGGTCACAAAAATCTGTTGACCTCACTCTGGACATTTGCTGTTTTGACTCAAAATGAGCCCCATCCTCACCGGGTACCGCGAATTGCGGCCATTATCGCGATTTTAACAAAAATAATTAATTTTTCATAATTTTCTTAATTCTGTGACGGTAAAAACCGTCACAACGCCCCTTATTTGAATTAGCCCTCCTGGGCGTGTAACTCAAGTAAGTGAATCACACACAAAAAGGCTAACGAGTCCCAACAACGAAAACAAAAACTAAATTGTTCCTTGAGATTCACAAAATCAAAACTTTTCCCCGAGTCAGCAACTGTCCAGAGTGTCCATCAATATTAGTGCAAATAATAAAATAAATCAATTATTCCTGTAATAAAAATGAAAATTAATAATTGCTCCAAAGTGAACATGAAAAATAAAATTCTTAATAATTATCATTGTTTGTTCCGAGTTTTTCGTTATTTATTCTGAGAGGGCTCGAACCCACACCCTTACTTTCAAAATTCCTCTAATTTAAACTTCTCAATCTTTGTTTTATAGTTGGGGTCAACGACCCCTGCTAATTTTCTGATTGGGGTTGGTCTGATTGTCGATGCCGTACCAGCATCTCCAATCACCTCAACCCCATGTATTTACCTTATATACCTGTTATATACTTGTTATATACTTGCTATATACTGGGACACCTGGTACTCCTCTGATTGTCCAGGTGTCCTCTACTCCGTCTCCAATCGCATCAGCTGTGATGGAGGGCCCTCTTATTTCCCTTTAAGGTGGCTTCGGCTCAAAAATGAAGAGTCGATGCTCCTCATGCCTTAAATTGATGAAATTCTGAGGAATTTTCCTCACGTTCTCCACTGTAGCTCCATATTCATCAATGTCAACTTTTTCATCCAATACCATTAAATTTAACTCAAGTCCTTTCGCCTGATCTTCTGTACCTCTGGGAAAATTTTCGTTTTCCCAGTTTATTCTTGACAACTTATCTGGTGCTTGACTCAAATGTGCTTTCCTTGACTGGGCTTCTGTAAGTTGAGCTTTTCTCGACTGAAAGTCACTAGATTGAGCTTTCCTTGCACCAAAGTTACTAGATAAAGCTTGATTTAATTGGAAGTAACTAGATTTCCCTTTACTTAACGAGATTTCCCTAGATTGTGCTTTTGCAAGCTGAGCTTTTTCAAGCTGAGCTTTTCCAAACGAGAATTTACTGGACACTTGATCCGAATCTAACTCGGTGATCATCTCATACTCTTCAGGGTCCTCCGGCCCTGGACCACCATCAGAAAATGAATAAACATTGGAGCTCCCTTCGAGACTCCACTGTTTCTTGGCGCCAAACATGTTGAAACCAAAATTTTGGATGAAGTCCATGCCTAAAGCACAAACTCCAGCCAACTGTGGAACTAGCCTGAACTCTATTACCTTTGTAACATTATCGACCATGACAGGAATATGAACTCGACCTTCAATGGACAATTTAGCACCATTGGCTACCAAAACTTGTGCTCCACCAGCTGAAAAGATTGGAAGAGTTAATTCTTCCGCTATCTTCATTCCTGTGGATCCAATGAAGGAGTAATCGGCCCCTGAATCCACAAGAGCTTTGAAACTTTTTTCACCCACATGACAATTTAAGTAAATTTTCCTTTTATCATTGGACAACGATGAATAATGTAAAACTGACAGTTTTTCGATATTTCTTGACAAGTTTGGTGGCATCATGTCATTTTGGACCATCAAAGGAGACTGAAAAGTTGGAAGCACTTTGTCTTCCAGCTGTTGAGAGGGCAATTCCCTCTCATTACTAACTTCTTTACTAAATTTGACTTTACCAAAAGAATTTTCAACATTACTTGATATCTCTGAACTCTGACTACTTGAAGCTTGACTGTCTTGACCAATACCAACAACTGAACTCTGCACAACGTGACCTTGACGAACCTCACTACTCTCACTTGACTCAACCTGACTAACTTTACTTGGACGAATGTCATTAGAATTCTGTGTAACGATACCTTGACCTTGACTTACTTTACCTTTACCTACGTTACCAGAATCCTGACCGACTTCACCATGGACTTGACTGACTTTACAAATACCATGACTAACTTGACCAAAACCTCCACCAACATCATCCTTACTCACGTTACCCTCACCTGGACTTACGAGCCCCTTATTTGGACTTGACTCAGCCTTGAAATTCGTTGGAAATTCTTTCACTTGCAACTGTCTTACTTCAATTAATTCGGAATCTCCTTCATTACCACCAACTTTACTTATACCTAATAATAAATTCTTATTGGGATCTTCAGGAGAACAGGACTCTACTCCGACCCCTTCGAGTTGTCCTGTTGCCCGTTTCCCGAGCACCTTGGACATGTACTGATTGTAAAGCCTTCAGCTTTACATTTACGACACATGAGCTCTCCCAGTCTTGGACAATTCTTCAAAAAATGACCCACGACCCCACAGTGATAGCACTCGAATTGTCTATCTTCCTTAACTCGTCTTGGAGGACTCGTACTTGGATTTCCTCCTGGTTGTGACCAATTTACTGTATTTGCATTACCTTGATTTGGAGGAGGGGTGTTCCCTCTCCTCTGATTCTGTACTTGTGCTGCACCTTGTGCTCTTGGAGCACCTGGTACCCTTGTCGTTTGGGTCTGAGATTGACCCGCTGAACTTTTTCGTAGACTTTGAGTGTTACTTTGCTCATTAATTACGTTAAATTTTTCGAGTGAGTTCGAATAGTCACTTGGCTGGGAGGCAAATGGACCCCATTTCGTACTGCCTCGTCCTTTGTTGCCTCTTGCCCACCGGTCCTCATACATCTTGGTGACTTTGAGTAATTCACTGTAATTACGAAAGTCCCCTTGATCTATAAACAAAAAATAATCTTCAAGTAAACCATGAAATACTTTACTTAATTGTACTTCTTCAGGTATTTTGATCGGAAGACGTCTATACATATCTCTCATTTCTGCGATGTACTCAAAAGCAGACTCTCCCATCTTCTGCTGTCGTTCCCATATTTTTTGTTGGAGGGCCGCTCCGGCTCCTCCACTTACGAAAATTTCCAAAAATTGGAACTCGAACTCGTCCCAAGTCATATCTGAGATTTCCTCACATCTGTACCATAACACGGCTTTACCCGTTAAGACCTCTGGTAAAATCCTGAATCTGTCTTCTTTTAAGATGCCTCGGCTGTTGCATTTAGCAACAAAATCTGCAAGAAACTGCTCTGCATCTTCTCTAGGTCTACCAGAGAATTTGATTCCCCAGCTGTGAGCTTGCTCAACAGCTCGGCTCAACAATGATTGGTATCCAGCATCTTGGATGTACCCTAGCCGTGCTAGTGGATTCATTGTTCCTTGATTTGATCTACCTGTTGTTGTTGGAGTGTATCTCAAATCGTACCTGTTTTGTGGGGGAGGGACTTGGTAATCCTCCCCGCACTGTTTTCTTTGTGTCTCATTTTTTTGTTCCTCGAATTCGCGACGATACTCTCTCAATCTTTCTTGTCGAAATGTCTGCCAATCTTTATCCAATCTTCGATTTATCTCCTTATCTATTTCATCGTTCTTCTCATAATGTTCCATTAGACGACTTTTTAATTCATCCTCCTTCCCGGTTGTTTCTAACCCCAACCGGGTTAATTCAGCACGCATTTCGTCTTCCGACATTTTGTCGATTTTATCCCTAACATTTTGTATCGTCTCCATTTTAAATCGATTTAATTTATTTTCTTACTTTTAATTCAATTTAATTTTTTTTTTTAAAAATTCAATTTATTCTTTTTTCTCTAATTTCGACAACTCAACTTATTATTTTTATTTTTCTTTAATTCTGAGAATTTACTTTATTATTTTTTCCCTTTAATTCCGAAAACTCAATTTATTCTTTTTCTCGCTCAATTCCGAGAATTCAATTTTATTTTTATTCTCCATCACAGCCGTGCGACTGAGAACCTTCAAATTTACTTTCAGTAATTTTATTGACTGAGCACCACTGTTGTGCTTCGTTTGTTTTGCTCCGAACACCCAAACGTTAGCCCCACGCGTTGGGCGCCATTGTAACGGTTTGCTCAGCTGACCTTGGCCAACCGTTAAAGGCACTAAAAAATTCTCTAAATTTTACCCAATTTAATGCTCCAAAATTTGACTCAATTATTTCCTCAAGTACTTTGCCTCTTGAAAAATGGGCGCCAGTCGTTTTGACGAAATCTTGCAAATTTGGGGGAAAACGACAAATCCCCAAGTTTTATTTTATTTTAATGAATAACAAAACCCTGAAAAGACTCTAATTTAACCCGCTTTCTTACACGAAACTCTTATATTGTCTCAAGGGGGGGAGGGGACGATACCCTCCCTTTGGGTATTCGGACAGACGAAAAAACTTTACACAAACTCCTGAAAATCTCGGTTTAAATAACAAAAAAATTAGATATATTCAAAAATAATATGTGTACATTTAAATCATAGAAAATAGGAATTTTCTTTAGGAATAATACGAGGATTATTTCATTTTAATTATTAATCGTGAACGTAACTCAGAACCAACAAAAATAACTTTACTTTTGCTTGGGTGTATACACTCCAAACAGACACTAACTCGACGTTTTCTTTACTCTTAATCTTTACTATAAAACTACTGACTCTAAACTCAAAATTATAATTTTGCGGGGACTCGCGTACCTTACGTTATTTGTGCTTTCTTTCCTCCGTGTCGACTTCTCTCAATTTCCTTGACTTTTCTTTACTTTACTTAATTTTCCTTACAATTTCGTCTTTACTTTTCTTTAATTTTACTAAATTGTCTCTACACGATGTGGCCGCCACGGTGTCCCGGGAGAAGAAGAACGAGTCTTCTCTCCCACGAGTTGTGTTGGGCGCTCTCGGCCGTTCCCGCTCAACTTCGGTAGAGCCGAGGCCCAACTCGACCAATAGTCGCGCGAATCCCCCACTACTGTCCTTAACGTCACTGAGTTTGATGTTATATACATACATACACACACATACACACATACATACACAATATATATAACGCGCGAAAATAATCGTAATAATAACAACATGACAATATTTTCCCGACAATTCAACGAAGAAGTTTTGTCTCTTGTTTCACTCAAGTCTTTTCTTTTCACACTGGCTTCTGCGTTGTCCCCGATGATCTCCAGCCTCTCTCGCTGCTGGCCAACATTCCCTCGTGTTGGCTGATGTTGGACCCAATGACTGGATGCTGATTTAGTCCAGATTCCTCCGGATCGTCCTTGGCTCTTGAACTTTGTTTGTGGGACTGGGAAAAATCCTTCCCAGTCCTACTCTTGTACTTTCCTCCAAATTTTGGAGGAAGATTGAATAAAAATAAACAAAAACAATTAGTGAGGTCACAAAAATCTGTTGACCTCACTCTGGACATTTGCTGTTTTGACTCAAAATGAGCCCCATCCTCACCGGGTACCGCGAATTGCGGCCATTATCGCGATTTTAACAAAAATAATTAATTTTTCATAATTTTCTTAATTCTGTGACGGTAAAAACCGTCACAAAATATTCGAAGTCAATCTTCACATTTATTTTTCTAAAAACGCAATTTTAGAAATCAATCGCGATTTTAGATAAATAAATGTGAAGATTGACTTCGAATATTTATTCAATTGTCCAATATCCCAATTAACCTCTAAATTAATTATTGTTTATTTTTTTACTAATATTGCTTAAAAGGCCTTGGGAAATCTATTAGAGCAATAATGGTGGAGATACGTCTTTTTGCTATTATGAACAGAAAGAATCGGAAAAAATGGCACTTCTGCCCCTTTCACTCTAAGGCGACGACATCTAGATAAAACAATTGGATAATGCGCATAAAAATCACGCAACAATTAAATTTACTGTTTTGGTGATTTTATTTCAGAGACTAAATTGTTAAGAAATTTTAACTAAATTTTCAGGGGATCTAATTTGATTTCCAGAGACCCGTGTCGAAATTCAAAGGCATTGAATGTAATTAAGTTGAATTAAATTAATGAATGTGAAACGAAAGAAGATTAAGTCGAACATTTCGCACAGGAATGAAAATTCGTTTGCTATTTTAGTGATCTAATTTCAAATGAATTAGCAGTGTTTTCACGAAAGCTCGAAAGACTGAGAACAATTTATATCAAAATTCTACCAGTATCATTAAAGGATAATTGTTTCCAATAAAATACGTAATTATTTATATTCTGTGGTCAACAACGTGAATGAGGAAGAAATAGCTGACACAAAATAGAGTCTATTAATTTCTCATCATACCACTGACTACTTACCACAAAACGGGAAAATCATGTACATGCCTGTTGATATAATCCCACCAATTCATCGTGTAATTAACGCAACGTTAATTTGTACCAAGTGGCTGCACGTTAATCTCGCACGAATAATCGCTGTACTAGGGGGCCAATGGCTGCTGCTATGCGTTCAACCCTCACATGTTTGTGCTATGACAACTTTGGTATTAATTCAAAGGTGAATTCGAAGCTACCAACCAGCTCAGAGGTCACTTGATGCTATTTTTTTTATTTTTTTTTCATTTTGTTCCTTGTCATGGGGACAGGAAAAATGAGAGGATTACGAGGATGCTTCATCATGCTGAAACAAGACTAGATTCAATTTCTGGTATGTGCAACCTCACGGACCAACTCGACGTGGGTATCTTGGTGACAAATAGCTGTACAGGAGCTGCTTCCCACGTCTTACTTAGTTCCAGTATAATTACAATCTCAGCTAAATCCTATTCCCCCAAGTTTTTCCCCTTCTCACACTGCATCATCACTCCCCTTGCTGTTTTTCACTCGCTCATGACTTACGGGAAGATTTTTCTTCTTTTGCGCCTTTTACTATTTGCACTGAGAAAGAAAAAAACCTGCTGTCGGGAATAAAGTTTCGCTCATAGTTGGGAAAATTGGGTTCTATGTAATTATTTTGGTTAATGAAGAAAATTTATTTGAAGGGATCAACTATAAAGTTTAATCTAATCAGCTGAAAATAACTTTAATATCATGCATTGTGAGAAAGCGAAGATCTTAAATTTAAAAATTGAAGAATTTGTGCATTTTGGTAGAGATAAAGTACTTTATCGATATAATTTTATGATGTCTGAGTCATAGAGAAGAAACGATAAAATCAGAAGTTTCCTATTACGAAGAGATTTTCTTCTAAGGAATTGTAAAATTTTCTATAGAAGGAGAATTTCACTTTATATTAGTAGATTTGTTTTCATCTGTATGATCGAGTATTGTATTCAATCAATTAATTCTATAAAAGAAAAAAAATTAATGAATAGAAGAAACATCATGCTAATTTTTTTTTTAGCTTTCTCGTTGTTCTTTAGAAATAATTTGGGAAAATCTAACAAAAATTGAGGTATTCTTCCTGCAAATTAATATTTTATGAAATTGAACGAGAAATTAGTTGACAATAAGATTTTTCTGATTGAGAAAATTATGAAATATTCACTTGCACATAGCAAAATCCATTTCAGAGGCGTATTATTTTTTTCTCACTGTATTTTATTTTCTACATTCATACCCGGTAAAAAAAAAAGCTCGAGCAGGTGGCATGTGGCAGTTAACCATCAAGAATAGCTTTTTCTTCAGCTTTTCACCGAAAAAAGAGTTACTCAGTTACCCAAGATTTTCCCACTCGTTCCATTCATTCCTCCCTGAATCCTTTCATTCTACTCTACTTTTTTCCGGTTTCCCTCGCTTTTTTTTTATTGTTGCTGTCAATTTTTTCTATTTATATGACTTTCAAGGGGTTCTCCAACGAGTTCAACTAAAAATGCCTGTAAAATTCTATGAATCCACTTTGCAACGGAAGTTTAAATGCATTTACCCATTTTTTTTAACAGTTCCTTTTATTCCCTCGAAAAAAAAAAGAGGGCTGCTCATAATTTTGATACCGTGATAATTAACTCACAGGAAATGAAACTGCCAAAATTGCGGAAGAATTGTAGAAAAATGGTAGAGTTAATGTGAATGGTACAAAACTCATTTTGTCATTACGTACAGTACAGTGCCGATGCACTCAACGATCCTCAAACGCCCTCACTACTCGTTGAAATTAAAAATAAAATGTGTAGTAAAAAAAAAAAAAATACGCAACCCTTCCTCTCTTATATTACACTCCCAAAGGTATGAGTGTACCTAAAGCCATGGGCCACTTCGGACTAGGAGGGGGAATTAGTCTCGCGTTCATGAGTGCGTTAATCGAGAAACTTTTCGTGAATGTTGGTGAGGAGACAGGAGAGGAGTTTAGTATGCACAGGAGGATATGATGAAAATTAAGAGGAATCCTTGTAAACCCTCTATTACCTCACGTTCGAGTTTGGTGGCAGCATCTAGGAGGACGTGTTGCATTTTTTCTTCTTTCCAGATCGTTCACTCACCCAGAGATCGGCAATAAAAAATTCGCATTTTTGAATTTTTTTTTTATTTCTGTAATTTCCATCGAAAAAATTTCAATCACTTTCTTAATGAAAAATTTGGATTTTTAAATTTTTCATTAGTTTGAAAATCAATTTTTTTCCAACAATTTTGATTACTATTGTAATTTAAAATTTGACTGATGGAATTTCATAATTATTTTCTTCATTAAACTTATTAACATTTTTAGTAGTTAAATTGAATTATTAATGTCATATAAGCGTCATTTAGATTGGATTAAATTATAAGTTCTTATTTGTGTTACATTTAGTTAAAACTCTCAACTCAAAATTTTTGTCTGAAAGACGGTTATATTTGGGAAGATTAAACATAGTAGCGTTGATTTTATTATAAAATTAATTATTCCAATCAATTAATAAGTAAGAAAGAATCAGAATTTCGAATAAGAAAAAGAATTATAAAATTTCATCAGTCAAATTTTTAATTACAATAGTAATAAAAATTGTTAAAAAAAAAAAATTAATTTTCAAACTAATGAAAAATTTAAAAATCCAAATTTTTCATTAAGAAAGTAATTAAAATTTTTTCTATGAAAATTACGAAAGTAAAAAAAAATTAAAAAATTAAAAATGCGAATTTTTTTTTCGCCGCTCTCTGCTCTCACCCCTTGTTGGAAAAAAAATTACTCGACTCTAATTTATTGTTACTGAGGCTCATAAAAAAAAAACCCAGTGACCAGTAAAAGTACTCAATAAAATTAAAACATTTATTTAACGCTTGCAGAGGAGAATCGTTGAATTTAAGAGGCCATTTCGTGGTAGAAAAACTAAAAGCTCCAATATTTACAATCGCTCTGGGAGAATGAGCCGTTGATTTAGTTCCACGACATACGTGTATATGGTTTAATACTACTGCGTGTATACGTGGAAATTGAAAGCGAAAATGTTTTTGCGGGAATCTCGTTGTTCGAGAATTGAGCTTTAATAAATAAACAGAAGCTGACACCCCATAAATGGACTGGCATTGAGGAACCAACGAAAATCGAGTTGCTATGGGTACTATAGGTGCTTCATGTTCATAAAAAAAAAAGAAATACTGTAAAATTGAGGGAAAAAAAGGTGGAAGTGCTTATTTGCGAGTTTTCCCAGAGGCATTTAACCGTATCGCTATCATTTCTTCTCCAAAAAGTAGCATTTTCTGAATATAAAACCTCATGCTTACACACTCTGTAGCAACTGTAATGTTGTGAAAATATTATGATTTATCTTTTTTCACGAGATTCTATGGTTCAATTCATAGTATCATAATACTTCAATGTCTTTTATAAAGCAAAAAAAAAAGTGATTCTTTTGGAGAGAATCTTCTGGGCTGCCTCACGGCATTTCGCCAATTGTCCATTATCGATGCTCATTTATCTTAATGGCGTTGCTTTCAATCCACCCGAGTGCCCGCAATTTCTTCGATTGTATAAAAAAAAGAAAAGAAGCATTCGATACCTTTCTTCTGCTTCATTGCATGTTCGCTTTGACATTCTCATTCGAGTGAGGTGAAAAGACATTTCTTTTTTTTTTGTTATTAATTATATTCAAAGAGACATTTTTTTAATGCCGCTTTATAAAGCCCATTGCTCTGTACTTGAAGCGTTTTTTTTTGCATTGTAAAAGGAAAATAGATGCATTGCATTAGCAAGGAAATGAAAAACAGAGATCGGCAAAAGAAAATTCGCATTTTTCATTTTTTTCGCATTTTTGCATTCGCATTTTGGATTTTTAAATTTTTCATTAGTTTGAAAATTAATTTTTTTTTTTTAACAATTTTGATTACTATTGTAATTTAAAATTTGACTGATGGGATTTCATAATTATTTTCTTCATTAAACTTATTAATATTTTTATTAGTTAAATTGAATTATAAATGTCATATAAGCGTCATTTAGATTGGATTAAATTATAAGTTCTTATTAGTGTTAGATTTAGTTAACACTCTCAAATCAAAATTTTTGTCTGAAAGACGGTTATATTTGGGAAGATTAAACATAGTAGCGTTGATTTTATTATAAAATTAATTATTCCAATCAATTAATAAATAAGAAAGAATCAAAATTTCGAATAAGAAAAAGAATTATAAAATCTCATCAGTTAAATTTTTAATTACACTAGTAATCAAAATCGTTAGAAAAAAAAATTAATTTTCTAAATAACGAAAAATTTAAAAATCCAAATTTTTCATTAAGAAAGTGATTAAAATTTTTTTGATGGAAATTACAGAAAAAAAATTGAAAAATTAAAAATGCGAATTTTTTTTTTTGCCGATCTCTGATGAAAAATAACGGAGATGAAGCTTCTCGCCTCTAAGAAAATGTGCATCACTTTTCCTTGAAATATTTCCATCCGGATTCTCAAGATTCAAGAAATATCCAATGCTTCCTCCCTGAGTTATTGGGATACACACAGGTAGTTGTACTGCTGTGAAGCTCTGGGACCAAATGGCTGGTCATCGATATTCCATCCTCGATCTTAGAAAAACCTTGGGAATGGGAAAATTCACGTAGGACCAACGTGCGTTACAATCCAGAGAGATTCCTGGATCTCCAGGACACAACGAAGAACGACGCTCTTGTCTCTCTTCTCTTTTTTTTTGCCTCTTTTTCCTCGGCTTCGGACGTTATGTACGAGGTCGAGTCGCGGGAATAACGTCGTGTGAATGGCCATCGTAAATTTTCTACTTTACCCTACTACACGTGACGCGGCAGGCTTCTGTGGAAGGAGCTGAATCGCAAATTCGGACGGTTCTCGGATGCAGTAGTCTAGTCTCCTGGTACATGGTAGAATTATTTATCATTTGGTTTTGAATTTCAGAAGTTTTCTTCTTTATGCAGGACTGCACTGGGGGGGAAAAAAAATACTGCTCTCAATTAAATTTATCATGAGCTAATAAATATTTCAAATTTTTCTTGATCAAAAAAAAATGTTATTGTCAAATAATTTCTCATTCAATTTAATAAATTTGAAAAAATCTGCAATTAATTGGGTTATTTACATTTTCTTTTATAATAGTGTATTTTTTATAATGCTGAAATTATTTTAATCTTAGTTTTTTATTCGAATTATTTTTAGCTCATTAGATTATACTTCATAATGGATCTCTTCATATCAATTTAACTCCATTAAAGAAATTGACTAAATGGAACTGAATTTTACTAACTATGAGCAGGGCTTATTCCCGACAAAGAGGTTTTTTTTATTCTCAGTGAGCGTTTGAACTCTGAGGGTGACATGGATTAATTTCAATAATAGCGACTCTCCTATTTCCAGAGTTTTATGAGAAATTTAACATTCATATTTGATCGGAATAATTTGATTTTATGAGCTTCACTCAATTTCTCCCGTGAATCATGAGGTAATACGAAGCAGCAAAGATCTGCATGGAGGTCAAAGAATCATCTAAAATTAATGTTACAAGGAATAAAACGGGATATGAAGAAAGGAAGAGGTCGGTTTTTGCTCAGGCCAAAGGTTCAACGAAATAGTCGACTATATATTTTTGAGGTAAATATTCATTTGAGAGATGTTACTCCCCGTGGGGTATTGGGAGCTAGGGTGCGGGATGAATGTGGAGTACAGTTGTGTGCAAAGTAAAAGCACACAGTAAGCAAAGAAAAGCAAAGTATAGAAAGAAATAAAAATAAAAAAAAGGAAGACAAGAGAAAAGCCCAAGAGCTACTGAAACGTCGTTATATTGTTTCCGCGCAGTCGCTGGCTTTGATGGTGTCAGTAGCATCGTTGCTCTCATTTCAAAGCCAACTGGATAAAACTCCGAGAAGTTTTTGGATAGCTTCTGTATGTTCCTTTGCTTAGAAGAAAATGAAGGAAAAAAAAAAAGAGGCAGGAAAAGATTGAAGAGTTGAATATGTTTGCTATAGAGACACAAGCAGAAAAAAGGGGGAAAAGAGAAGAGGAGATACAATCCATTCGCCTGGGGAAAATCGCCTTATCGATTAGAGAGGAACGAGAAGATTAGGCTCCAGGGCCATTCGACATTCCGATTCTCGACCCTTTCCCAATGATGTCTTTCTCCTCTACTCGTATAGATGTGCCTGCATTCTCAGTTGAAAAGAACCTGGATTATTTGCCTTCATTCTTGAGAGTTTCTCTTTTTTTTTTTTCATGATCCAGTATTGAGGCTGAATGTGAGCACACACTCTTTCAAGTGCTCTCACAATGTCTGCACTAAAAGCCAGATAACCACTCCCCATTTGAACCATTCTGCATATTACAAGGAGCAAGATTAAAGGCATCTCTTGTATATTGTAAAATGTCAATTTTCGACTTTTTTCCACGAAATTTTATGAATATTGAACTTTTTGAGGAGACAATTCACGAGTGTAGTGGAATAACAGGTTAAGTCAATTTTTGTCAAAAATGAGATTCTATCAGAATTTGCTTCAGGATGTAAGGACACGTGTCCCCCAGAAAGTATTTGACTGAATATGACCATTTAAGGCCTCATTTTTGAACATGCATAATAGGTTAAGTTCGCTTTTCGCAATTTTCAGGAGAAGATTTGAGGTATGTCGACTTGACTTGAAAAATAATCATACGTGTCAAAGTTAAGTCGACATAACTCAGTCTCTCTTCATTGAGTTTATATTGTGTTATGATCTGCTCAGACGATCTTACTCAATATAAATATATTCTTCGTATACTTCAAATAAATACTCATCGATTATAATAATTATAATCGATAAGTATTCATTTAATATTAGTATTTATTTTATTTGAGAAGTTAAGTCGACATAACTTGAATTTATTTCCAGACATTCCAAGTTAAGTCGTTGAAATTATAGGAAAAAAAGACTGCCGACAATAATAGCTTCTGAATATCTAAATTGACTGCGGATCAATGACGTTCATCATGAATGTAGCGCATAACCAAGATCGCATCATCATTTTACGATTTTTCGGCTCTCCTGGAGAATTCACTTTTTTCGACTTAACCTGTTATCCCATTACACTCGAGAATTGTGATGATTGAATGTGTTTGGTGTTATTGTATTAGGGACTGTCAATGTCACAGAGACAAAGCTGTTCCTGCATAGCTCTTAGCTGATTATGTGAAGGACAGGCCACGATTGCGGCTGATGCTATAGGCGTTTGTTAAAGCGATGGCTCAGTTTGTCCCAGGGTTAAACAGGAGATATCGTTCTCGCTTTAGGCAACTGGACTATCCTAGTTCTTCGTCATTGACAACATTTCCTTGTCAACTGAGCTCTGATATGTCTCAGTAGCCTCTCAGCTATTCAAACATGTATCCGCACAAATGCAGTGGCTAAACATCTAGATTAAATGCAGTTAATTGCTCATTGACTATCTGCTTTGATGTGATTTTGGAGGTGAAAGGCAAATATAGAGATCGTCTCTGTGCAAACTATGGATTCACAGAATGAACTTTTATAACTTTGATTCTCTCGGGGTATGGGTCGTAGGATTATACTAGAATCACGGCTATGCCATAGCTATTCTGTATTCAAATTCAGAGTCTCGTGACGTAGATAGTAAAGTTTTCAGGGTCGAGCATTCGTGGAGACTGAAAATTTAAACTTTAAGCCGTCACAAATAGAGCTTAGGGGGGGGGGGGGGGGGGACATGGATAAATATATAAAGTTCATATGAGTCTTTGCTATTCGTTTACTGCATTTTGATAACGCTAACTTTGCAAAAGTCATCTGCATTTAGGTTATCTGTGATTTGGAATGAAGATGGTATTATCGGCAATGTGATAGCTTCTTTCATATTCAATGGAGATTGAACCTCTTCGAATTGCGTCAGCAAATAGCCCATCCATGGAGGGAATAGCACCATTCCAGGTCTCTTGAATTCAAGTCGAAATGCTGGCGTTGAGCTGTTACGAGGAAACTTTTGACCTTTGGTTTATGGACCGTCATGAAAGGACACTTGTGAATATCAACGGAAAACATAGGGGCTAAATTCTGCAGTTCTAATGCCATTCAAAATCTCTAATTGGAGGACATCATGCCTTCTGCTGATACCCTCCGTTTTCCTATTGAACTTCTTGCAACGTCATTTCAACTGGAGAAAATTTGCTTAGAGTTGGAAAACTTTGATCAGAGTAATGAGAAACTTTGGGATAAGGTGAATTGATCAAACGAAAGAAAATCTCTCGAGTAACTGGATGTGAATTTTATCTCTTCATGCTCAGTTGTACTTTGATCTTTTCTTTTAACAATTTGTGCTGCTGATTCAGAAGGGGGAAAGAAATGGAATCGTCTGATAATAGTGAATCTATTGGTTATCGGCAAGTTGCTTCTTCATCTGCATTCAAAGCCCTGTTAATAACATTGTGGGTGGATCTGCGTAGGCTGTAGATAATGATGCAATACGAGAGAATCGTGTCTCCATATTTTCCAATTATCTTATGAAAATCAGACGTTATTTGATAACAGAGCTGGTTCAGATTGACAATCGCTACACCATCGTGTGCTTTCATACTTGACGAAAAAAAAAAGAAAATGATGGTTGTCGAGGCATTCGATTACCGATAAAAAAGAGTCGACAAAAAAAGGAAAAAACTGTTTGATGAGTGAAAACGAACAAAAAAAAAAAGCTTAATAGGTTTTAGCCGAGTGAAGAGTTCCCTGGGCTGACCTTTGTGGGTCCACTCTTTTTGTGTTTTCAATGTGAATCTCGATTCCCACTCACATGGAAAAATGGGAAAATTGACGTGGCAGCTGCCGTAGGACAGTCTCTTTTAGTGGAATCAATAGCGTTCAAAAATTTCCTGATAATATTAAAAAAGCTCAATCAGAGGCAGACCCAGCTGTTGATTCAATCATTGTTTCGTATATTGCCAGGGAAGAAGCATTCATTAATCAGAATATAGATCCATAGCGAGTTCTGAATTCACAAGCTAAAATTGAAAATTCTAATTAATTCAAGCATCAGGAAACGCCAATACTGTATAAACAAAGGATATAGAGACAATGGCACTTGAGCTTTCCTCATGTACTCACGTACAAAATTTGTGTTAACTCTTCGTTAACGTTCATTAAGTAGCTACCTAATGAATGCGCTTAATGTGCGTTTTCAGGGAACGAAGCTGATATAATAGTGAGCGTCGATTGTGATCATCGTATAATGGCTGTGAGGGCTTTTGGATTTGCGATTGTATACCACAAGCCATATGGATAGATCTATACATGCTTCAACTACCACAGCCTCTCTCTACGATTTTCCACATTAAATGTGGATATGGTTGCAATTTATACAATGATTTATTCAGAATTCCAGAACACCCACTGCGCGTGTCGATATTCAATGCACCAATAACACAACGGTGATCAATGATACCATAAATTTATGATACACCAAAAAGAGATAATGTATATACGAATAGGTGATAAAGCATGTAAATTCTTTCATTTGCCAATTTATCGTTATTCATTCGGCCTCTATCAATGTTTGTTTGAACACCAGTGAAATGAAAAATTGTGAAAATGTTCATCAGCCATAGAATTCCCATATTCCATTAGTATTGAAATAGGATGAGTTTCTCTGTACGAAGGATATGTTGGTTGTCTGGCTGACGGAGAACAACATATATGTACACGTACCATGTCTCGTTCAGTTATCGTGATCGATTTGTGGACGAGAGAGGGTCCACCGTTGAGTGACATATTGTTCCCTCGGTCAGCGTCTGTACTCCCCAATGAGCTATTTCATTTTTTTTTCATCAAATTCAACCATGTCAAAGTTCTTTCAGTGCCATCGTACTTCTAAAAGTCTGAATATTTTTCATTTTCTTTTATGAATTATTCGCTTCTTGTAACAATACGCTTGTGTCTTCTGGCTATTCTTCACTCGTGTTTTATCATTCGTTAAAGTTTTATTCTACCTCGCTTATTCGTGCTTTTAAAATGATTATTCGGCATTTTGTGAAGGGCAAACGAATATCCAGAGGGAGAATTTTACATTTTCCATGTTAAAAGTTCATGAGTTTGTGTGTCTGTAGTTTCATATCTCTGTTGTCTATACGGTGTACATATTTATTGGCAAACAGACTTTGTTTTCTGCTTCTCAACTGATATGCCTCGTAATCTGTAAGGTTGTTTGTTTCCGGGTATATTTTACTTTCACAGAGAACGATGCAACTTGAAGCAATCCCGTCTGAGTGAGGTGACGGAGAATAAAAAGAGTTGGAGAAGAAAACTGGGAAAATGGAGACAAAAGATTTTTCATAAATTGGTCTCAGGTTTTTCCGGTTCTTCGATGTTTTTGTTACTCGCTTATTATTCATTTTATTGGCCCAATTGAGGTTTGCAGACGAGAGTCTTTCCCTATTAAAATTTTCATGTTTTCCCTTGAGGAGAAATAGCGATGGAGATAATTCTGTTGTCTACGTCAATCACCATCATTATTTCAGTGCTATTGAACTTGGCTCGTGAAATATTCATCGAGTGAATGAAAGCCAAAGAAAAATCCATTTTATTCGGATAAAATTGAGTTGAAATACAATAATACAGGAACAGGAGGCAGTTTCCAAGTTGATTGGTAAAGAATTGAAACAGAGAAACACGGAATATTGAGGAATATAGGATAGCCACTCCAGGCGTTTTCAGAATTATTCATTCTTCAATGTACTACCTCCCGGGAATATCGAAACTAATTAAGGAGAGACGAGACTAGTATTATACTTGTGTTAGTTTTGGTTACGTTACCAGTATGCAAGAGGTACACGAGGAAATGGAGACTCTGAACAGAAGTGAGCTTTACTATTCTCTAAACTTCGATTCCCATCTACTATGGAGGAATTACGGAGCGTAATTTGATTGGCAGCTGAAGTGGCATACACTTTGGTTCATTCGTATTGTAAAGTTTCTGAATGCTATTTCAGTAAAAACTTTATGCCTCATTCAGGGCTTAATTACATTTTTTTAGGCCTCTTCAAAATTTTTAATTATTATTGAAATTTTTCCTAATTAAATTTCCGTTGAATTCGATATTGTCGAGGCTTAATTACTTTCATTCTACTGAATCATCGAATTACTCTTTTGTCACTGGTGTTTAATCACATGTGTTTGGCACTAGTCAATATACAAAGGACGTTGATTCCTTTGAGAGTCAGTGTCACACGAAAACGTCGATAATTCTAGGATTTCAATGCTACAATTTTGAATGCGTAGCACAAACCTTGGTACATCATCTTCATAGGATAAAATATATTCCCCCCCCCCCCCCCCTTTCACTGCTTGGGGGCCTGGATAAATTTGAATTTGAAACTGATGTAGCACGACCAATTGGGGATTTTGTCAGGATATTCCAGTGATCTTGTTATCGAATTTTACAACCAAGTCCTCCCCCAAAATCCACATATAACTATGTTTCATTCTGCATATTTTTTTTCTTATCCTCTGAACTGGCAATCTTAGAATGTGTTGCCTGCGGTCGGGCCAAAACTTTGTGACTAAACTTTTCACACAAAAAAATTTACCTCGTATACGACATTGGATTTGTTTCATATTTTTTGTTGTTGTTTTGTTGGAGTAGTTTTCTTGGTGCACATTGTTTAATACAAACAAAAAGTTTGTCGCACATTTTTGACGTGAGATAAATTGTTCTAATTGTTTGCGTTTGCAAAAAAAAAAAAATAATAGATCTGCATCACACACAGATTGAGCAAATGCAGGGCTGCTATGAAATACTGAATTTTACGAGTTGAGAGAGTCATAAATTTTGGCACCTCTCGTACTCGTCTGACTCTCTGTTCTCTAACTTTTCTCTGAGAGGGTATTATCAAAATAAAATGGAGGTGAAAAGAGGTGGAAGGAGTAGAGATGGACGACATCGTTAAACTTTTCGTAACTTTGCTTAGAATATTGAGTTTTTGATGAAAAAATTACTCTTTGGTTATTTTTCGTGAATTCATTCGTGTTTGATATCAGCTTGATGCTTTGAAGATAGAGAGGAGAAAGGTTTTCTATCCAATTCAATTAGATACAGGAAAATACGAGTTTAACGTAATTTGAAATTCCAAAAAGTTTTGCAACCACGAATAGTTTTATAAAGTATGCTAGGATGAATTTCTACATAGTTTTAGTTGTAAATACCACACGTGTCCTGCTTGAAATTAATGTATCACCACAGAGACAGAGAATACAGAGTGATGGCTAATGAGAAATACAGATTGCAGTTGGCTACATTGAAATGGATATTGTCATACATCATGTAATCATAATTAGTTGGGGTGTCATACTCTGCATTGTGTAAATTGTTCAAAATCATGGGAAACTGTTGAGATGGGATATTTTCGATGATTCTATTGGAAAACCGACGAAATTCATAGTATAAAAAGAGTTTTGGAATAACTTTTTAGTATTTTTAGGAAATTCAGAACTTTAGATTCAATAATAAATTTAGAGGTTAATTGGGATATTGGACTGATAAATAAATATTTGAAGTCAATCTTCAGATTTATTTTCTAAAATCGCGACGTTTCGCTCCTGATTAGGAGCTTCTTCAGGCTCTATAAATGAATAAAACAGAAACATACATTTTATAAAACATTACATTATAGAAAAACTCAAACATTATGTGTTGATATTGAATATGTTTTAAATACCTTTAGATTAATGTAAATTGTCATAATAATATTAAACTTGAAGAATGGTATCGTATTTTAACAATTCCCATCACTATTTTAACGATATAACATTTAAATAAACAAATTGATAGACTCAAACGAAACATACAACGATGAAATTACGAAACTAGTGAGTTTAGTTTTAATGGTTATGAAAACAATTATCGATTTTTATATTACTTATGGAGGAAAAAATGAACTTTGATAGAATGGCTCACAAAGACGTACGTCCAAGGAAATACGCCCAAGAAATTAGACAATTTTGATTTTGGAGAGGATAGAGTGTCTTTCCTAATTGGTCCAAAAATTCGAATTTTTAATGATTTTGAAAAATTAATTCTGACACATGTTTTTCATCAGAAATTTTCTCATCTCTTCAATGGAATCAGGGAAAATATCCTCAATTTTCCTCGACTTCCTCTACAGCTATCAAATTAGGAAATCATTCGGACGAGTCGGCCAGGATCCCCTATACAAAACGCCATATCTTATTTCAGTTGGAATCGTAAATACGCAGTAACCTGACACTTATGAGCAGTAGCTTCATGTAGAAACTGCGTTGTGTACATCATAAAAGCTGTATTTTGCTGAAACATAAAAAAAAGAAAATTCTAAAATTCACAATCCCTCCTGCCAAAGTCAGGCTGTGTTATCCTACAATATCACAAGAGCAGATGACTTTTCCTCCAGAATAGACAGAAAATTGCCTCTATTTTCAGGTAAAAATGATAAAGTCCTCTATTTTCGTTTTTCTCCATCACTTTCAATATTAAAATGTCGCATGAACTCTGGGAGAAGTGGAGCAGAATTCTGGTATCGATCGTTGCATAAAAGAATGATGAGCGTTGAATAACTGATGCACCGCCAAAGCGTAAAATCAAATGTGAATTGAAAATAGTCAAAATTACAAATTGTGCTATTATTATGGTATTAACCAATTTAAGCATTAAAAAAGATCTGAGACAATTCCAATTACAATAGTACCAAGCTTTTTTTTTTTTTTTTTTGCACACCAAACTATCTTCTCCGACATTTTTCGCCTCTCAACTTCCAAATTCCTGATTATATCATTCACCGGAGCATGAAATTAAATCCCTTCAATCTTTTCCCTCAGTAATTTCAATTTCATTCGTAAACTTTTCTTCCATTATTTTTTCCAACATTTATCCTCAAAATATATATTCTATAAATCAACATTTTTTTCATTTATTTAAATATTTTCCAAAAGTTTTTCTAAATTTTCTTTCCCAGTCTCTACTTGAAAAATCCACTCGTATAGCAACGATTCTACTCACTTCACTCGTTCTATTTTTCTCCTCTCTCTCTCTCCGTGAATCTCACAGGTACATCTAGACATAAGGAAAGGGGAAAGCAGTGGGAAGCTTTCGTTTCGATTTACCGTCAGTTTCGTGTGCAATGGGCCACGAAGTCCTCGACGCTACTGCGAGCAGACTCGATCCAACTGAAACTCCATCTCTGCCTCATTCCTCCACTGCCTCACTCGCGAATATACACGCTTTTCATGAAATTTTCATTTCCCTCCTGTGCCAGACTGAGTTCAACATGCTAAATTATCCGGATAAACTTAATGAGCTTTGGAATTCTCTCTCCCCTCAGACAGATGAACACGTGCTCTTTACTCATGTGCTTACTTTCAACAATAAATTGTTCTCCATCGAAATTTCCTTGAAATTCAATTATTTTTTCCATCAATTGCACTTAGATCTCATTTTATTTACTGAGACATGAAAGAAAAAAAAAAAGGAAAATATTCTGTCTAGTCTTGTGCATTCATTCATGTATTTTTCACCAACACCTTCTATTGTCCTCTTTCTTTTTTCTCCCATTTTTATCTTCATTTGTGGTCTGTCCCTCTGTCTTTGCACCTTCATTTTTTTTTCTTTCTCTCCATTTCTTTCACATTTTACCCACCGTTTTAGGCTTTAATCGCTGCGATGCTCCAACGATCCTTGGAGAAGTGTACATCCAACGGTTTCTCTGCCTTTATAAAACTGTATTGTACAACAACGCTCAACTGTCTCTTCACTTTCTGCTGCCATTTGTCTGTACTGTAAAAAAAAAAAAAGAGATGGAGAGGGGAATAGAAAAGAGCAGAATGAATCGACAGACACTAAAATGGATAAAGACGTCAGGGAAAAATCCTTGTACTTTTCGCTTCGTCGATTTTCAAGAAGAAATTCTCTCTCGCTTCGTTATTCTCCATAATGATTCGTTGCGAATCAATCCAACATCTTCAAGAGTACTCCCTGTATTTTGTTTTTTTCCTCTCCTCTCCCTCCACTTGTTTTAATTACGTAAACTGTAAAAATGCCATTAAATTCTCTAAAACCCTGACAAAATTACACTTCTCATCTTGACCCAATTTTTCCACATTTTATCTCGATTTTATCCCGCATATTATCAGGCCATTGTGTTTTCTCCCCTATCTGGGAAAATTTAATAACCCCAAAATTTCGTTAACGTCATATACCGATGACAATCAGTTTGGGATAATGAATAATGATTATCCAGATAAATTTCAGTCACAAAATTTATCACTCTAACATGTCAACAATTATATCTAAAAAAAATACAAGTACATAGAAGAATTATGGAAAAAATTCGAAAACAATACAAATTGTTATCGACACTTTGATTGTTCAGTATATCCGATAGTTTTCACATATTTGACATGAATGCAATCGATCTCAATCGATCAATGACGTTGCTGCAATTTTCCTTCTTTTTTTTGCTTGATTCGATTCGTCAAACTCGGAAAATCGCGTATAGTCACATACTGGGCGTTGCTATAGCTATTGGAAGGGTAGTATTCAGTACGAGAGAGGCCTGAAAATGTAATTATCGGAAATTCGTTGAGTGTGTGTTCGGTTTATCGAGCGAGCATTTGGAGGAAGAGAGAGAGAGAGAGAGCCTCTCTGATAGTGTGAGTATACAGGGGTAGAATTGGAATTGGGGGGGAGGGGAGGGGGTATGCGCGAGACTTTAGTTTTGGAAAAGCGTACTGGACGTCTGCCAACAGCGGGACACGGGTCTTTCGACGAGGTGCAAACAAAAGGACGTTTCATTAATCAACTAGTTTCGAGAGCTTGCTGAAGCTATTGCGAGAGACAGTAGCAATACACACCGCAACTGGAAAAGCAAAAGAGAAAAGAGAAATGGAGAAAGGAGAAAGAAAAAGAAAAAGAGGAGAAAGGAATCGTGTGGTATGCTTTTCTATACCATACCATTCCGCAGGTTTCCTTTTGTATGTGGCTATGGTATACACAAGCTTCCGGAATTTCTCGTCGGATGTATCCCGGAGATACATTGACTTGTTCATACGACTGACGGAATTGTACGGAGTTGATGTGAAAAGACGAGAATAACGAATCTCTGTAAATCCGGAAATATATGCATCATTTTTCTTCTTTAAAATCACTTATCAAGATGAAAGAATGAAGATTGTATTGTGCATTTGACATCTCCAGGAATTTTTGCAAATTTTCAAGGGGGAAAGTGGCATTTACTGATAATTCAACTGATAGAAAAAAAAAAATTGAATTTGCAAATCAACAGTCATTGATGTTGAATATCATTCATGTATTTCCCTTGGGAGCTTCGTTCCATTAGTTGCACAGTGCAGAAGTTCAGAGATGCATGTAACTGGCTCTATTTGCATTCAACAAAACTCCCTTTCAACCGATGTGCAAGTACCAACTATTGAAAATCAATACAGCTCAAAAACGAAAATTCACAGATTGTGCTAATGAAATTCCGTGTGGGTTAAATCATTAGTCAAATTAAATAACTTCAGGAGTCGCAGTAACCACTGGTACTTTCTCGGGGCTGGAAATATATATAGCTATATATCGTCGCCTTGGAGTGAAAGGGGCGTAAGTGCCATTTTTCCCGATTTTTTTTCTTCAAAATAACAAAAAGGCGTATCTCCACTATTATTGTTCCAATAGGCTTTTCAAGGCTTTTTACGCAATATTAGTAAATAAATAAAAAATAATAACATATAGGCGTAAGTACCACTGACTAATAACAAAGGGGCGTAAGTGCCGGAGATACGCCCCTTTGTTTTTAGTGTTTTCATTGAATTTTCTCTAAACATCGGAAAAAAATTGAAAACAAAGAGGCGTAAGTGCCATAGTTTCGATACAAATTGCTAGAAACAAAAAGGCGTAAGTGCGAAAATTCGGATGGAAAATCCTAAAAACAAAAGGGCGTAACTCCAAATATTCTCATGAGATGAAAAAAATTATAAAAACAAAGAGGCGTAAGTGCGGAGATACGTTCTTTTCACTTTAACTTTAACAATTATATAGCGTTTAAAAAGAAAATAACAAAAGGGCGTAAGTGTGGAGATACGTCCCTTTCATTTTAAAATTGGTAATTATGCCACTTTGTTATTTCAATTTTCAATTATCCAAATAATGTTCCAGAGGCCATAAAAAACATTTTGGAGTGATAAGTGGACATACATCCCTTTCACACCAGAATTTCGTGTTTTTGGCACTTACGCCTCTTTCACTCTAAGGCGACGATATAGCTTCAGGTAATTCGTCTTTTTTTTTGTTCGGAAAATCCCAGAGAGTTTCTGGTGAGACTTTGTATCTAGTTGAATTTGTGTGTTTGGAGGCATGCTGCAACTATGACCATGAACGAACAAAAAAAAAGAAAAATATTGTTGGATACAGAGGATGGAGGAAGCTTGCCGTTGGCAACAGGGACTGAAATGAGAGGAAACAGATGAGGGGAATGAAAGGGTACTTGAGAACTCGACTGCGTATTATTACATGCTCCTGGTAGGTTCATATGCAATTCAGCCAATTCGGGGATTGGATCAACAATAGCCTACAACTGAAAACTTTCTGGTTAAAAAAAAAAGAGGAAAACATGGAAACTCCCTGTTTTTCGTTGTAGAGTGAATGTCTGTTTATTGAGGCAGAATTTGGCAGTAGAGGGAAGTAATTAGTGCGTGTATCGGTCATCAGGATCAAAAGGCTTGATATCACTCCAAAATCTTCCTCTTGTTGCTTATCAGCTAATTAAACAGCTCCAAGGCAACTGGACAAAGTTCTTGTATTTGCCTTTCCTCAGAAATTCTGAGATTTCTGTAGTTGAAAGGCCATTGTCTGAACCATAATACAGAATTATGCAATTTTTGACTGTGAAATTTTCTGCTTCATAATTAGGATTACTAGATTCATTCGCTTTTGTCTCTATGGAATATATATATATATATGCGCGCGTTGGGAATTCATGATGAACACGTCTCTCGTCCACTCTGTATGATTGCTATTGTAACCATTCGAATTACTCTCTGTTCTACCTTTGTGACCCACGCGGTATGCAATAATTGTTGGCACAGCTTCCCAGTGCAGTTGAAATATTCTTTCACAGCAATTGCCGTTGATAATTTTACTCTGCACACTTTATATCCTGCTTTTCATCCTCAGTACAACTGGAAATAGAATTTTCCAGTTTAATAAAAGCCAGTCGAACGCTTCTCATTGAAGCATGTATTTTCAGGTAATTACATTTGTGCCAGCGGCTGTTGGAGAGATCGAGTGTCGCTTTATCACCGGGAAAATTAAAGTTCTCACACCTCTTGGGGGGGGGGGGGGGGGGGGGGGGGAATGACTGTATTGGAAACACTGGTAAATTGAGTTCCTCAGAGAAACGATTGTTAGATGTACCTCATTAATTCAAGATAGTGTAATTACCGCTATCGAAATCTCTTCCTTTGTGTTTGATGAAGGATCATTAGTGCTGTAATCGGGTAGAAGTACTCTGGTAGACTTATATCGTGGAAAAATAGGTGGTATCTGTCAGCAATTGATTGAAATCCAAGTGGAGGTATCTGATGCTTCATCTACATCTACGTCACTTCAAATTATGTCGAAGTATACACTCTGTGTTGGTATTCCTCCTCAACCAGGTTGACGTAGATCAGAGGTGACGTTAGTCTCTCACATGTGTATTGCATTTTCCGATAACGCGGATGTTACTCTGTAATGACTTCCTTTACTGTGCACGCAGATCCTGTGTCTCCAAAAATTACCATCAATCTATATCGTCGCCTTAGAGTGAAAGGGACTTAAGTGCCATTTTCCCCGATTTTTTTTCTTCAAAATAACAAAAAAGCGTATCTCCACCATTATTGCTCCAATATGCTTTCCAAGGCCTTTTACGCAATATTAGTAGAAAAATAAAAAATAATAACATATAGGCGTAAGTACCACTGACTAATAACAAAGGGGCGTAAGTGCCGAGATACGTCCTTTTCACTTTAACATTAACAATTATATAGCGTTTAAAAAGAAAATAACAAAAGGGCGTAAGTGTGGAGATACGTCCCTTACATTTTAAAATTGGTAGTTACGCTACTTTGTTATTTTAATTTTCAATTATCCAAATAATGTTCCAGAGGCCATAAAAAACATTTTGGAGTGATAAGTGTACATACGCCCATTTCATACCAGAATTTTGTGTTTTTCGCACTTACGCCCCTTTTACTCTAAGGCGACGATATACAATTAGAAGTAGATACTATTCTCGATAAAGTTCTTGAGAAAAGTGCCACATAACGATGAAGAAATTGCCCTTCATAAAATATACTACTGCATGACGTCTCGTATATCCGCACCATCAGGTAAAAGAGTGTGATCATAAAAATATACTAGATCGTAAACCACCCGGTTATGTAGGATCATGTGTTTACTCCTGCAACACAACTCGGATTTATTTCTCGACGAGTATTACGCTATTGATCGAATCACCTTAGACTTCACATTGAGAGCTACCTCAACGTCTTGAACACGTCTACATTTACAATGAAAATACCTATGTATTCCAGTCACTCCAGAATCAGTGATAATTCATAACTCAAACTCATTCTATCACAAAGACATATCTTCCATGTATCGTACCTTACATTAAAGTCCAATTAGTGCGACTGGTACACATACACAAGACGTCGTGAAACTTCACTCGGTTCGTCTATTCTACAAAGCGCCTCTGCGCCTCTGTCAGGCACTTTCTATCTTGAATTCTTCATTATTACTGCTAGCACGAAAAGCGTACAAGCTAGTTGGTACTATCCCGAGGGTAACCATCTCTTCTGCTTTTAAACCATACCATCCAACACAATTGTAAAATTCTCCAGAGAGGCGAATTAATTTATGAGAGGCCTATGGTTCGAGTCTTTTGTAATTCCATAATCCACTTTGTTACAAGGAACCTTTATTATGCCAGCTCATCTGTTAGCCTATACCCTATAGAAGACTCTTTTCCTCATAAATAATTCTTTTTATTAATTTTCTTTTTTCTACATTTTTTTTGTTTTTTTTTACTATGTACGTAAGTTTTTATCTTCATTCTGGGGAGTACAACTTGAAGCTAGAATAATATTATCTACTTGAGTCTTTTATACCCAGATTTGAATTTCAAGTCATCCGGAGGGTAGATCGTTATTCGGAAGTGCACTTGAAGTGTCAGCAACGAGTCGTGGTGCTTGTCCGTATTCTCTTTCTCTTCTTCTTCGGGGCCCTTCAGTTCTCATCCATACACAGTCTCCTTCACTATTTTTTTCCACATTTTCCATAAGAGTAACCTGTACATCAGCAGACATATATACTTGGTCTGCCAAGTTAACGGCGAGAAAAGATAAATAATCCAGGCTAGATGGATGCTTCTGGCTCTTGAATTAAAAAAAAAAAAAAAAAAAATGGAGAAAATATGATACACCTTCTCTTCATTCCCTCGAGTCTCAACCATAGATTGAACGGGTAGTTTGAGTATTAAAAGTTACGAGGTTCGTGTCATAACTCCTGAAGGTGAAACCAAGCTGTTGCAGCTGTGTCACTCCATATCTATATATATATATATATATATATATTTCTGTCTTCTGTTGATATGATGGAATATCCTCATTCATATATTCAACGAGTTACTCAATCTTGTCTAATGGTTTTTTCTCTTATTTTCTGTTTCAGGTAAGTCCTCGGTACTTTCAATTACTTCTTAATTGTTCCACGAGAAGATGCTGCATTAGGTTTATTAACAAGTTCAGAGAACCAGAGGGAAGAAAGAAAAAGAAAAAACAAAGAGACTCTTTCTTTGCACTAAGTAATTTTGCACTGAAGAAGAAAATTAACTGAGCAAAACTTATAATGTTTGAACAAGAAGATTAAACAATACACAAAATTCTGGTGTTCCTGTAGGTTACGGTAAGTAGAAGAGACCTCTCACCCACAGAATTAATCCTTCAGAAACACTTGACCTTTTCATTCATCTCCTCCATGTCAACATACACACACACAAGAAAAACTTCCTTCGGTATCTCTCTCGCATTCCAATGAACCTAGGATCTGTTTTTCTTTATGGAAGTCTAAAAGACACGTATTTTTTTTCAATCAGCGGAAAACATTCTTACTACTCCATGCACTGAGGGGAAAAAATATTTTCTAGGCATAAAAATAATTTTGAGCCAAAACTCCTCCTTTATTATATTCGAATTTAATTGAGAGAAATAAATATTTATTTCTCTCAATCTCAATTTTTTTCATTTCGAAATTATATCAGATCATTACTCATTTTTCGTTGCTAAATTTCACAAATTGATGATGATAAATAAACAATTATTTGTCCAAATCTCCTCCTGAATTGATTCAATCTTGATTATAATTGCCATTAATATTTTCTCGTGATGTTTTTGTCAAATAATAATGTATTTGAACGAAACATGAATTTTTAGTCCAAATATAGTCCAGTTTGACTCAAAACCGCAATGTATTGGTCGGAAATTATTCCCTAAAAAACTTATCGTATTTTTAATGTGAATGTATTGGAATTCATCCCAAATAAATACAAGATTCGTCTAAGACATAAATTGTTTAAACAGAAAAAAACCACTGGCAATCAAATTCTCGATTGACATGAACTATATAACGTTCCTAGTAAATATTTTTTTCCCTCAGTGTGAAGTTCAGACCCATCGAAAGTAATTTTCTTGAAGTTTGACATACTTGCCGTTTAAATGATTGAACGGGGAGAATGATATTTTTCATGATTTTTCCTCCGGAAAATAATGCCGTTGGCTTCATTGAATTATTTAAACTGCAAGTATGTGAAATTTCAAAAGCACCTTTTCTGTACCTGAAATTTAGGTTCATTGAAATTGGAGAGAACCACCGAAAATAGGTTTCTTTGTCAGTCAAACATTGGCTGCTGCCTATAAACCGGAAAAAAATCATTGTTTTCAGTGGTTAACGGAATAAACTGCATGACATGGTACAGCGATGTTCATTATCCTGGTAACATTATCAACCATCGACTTTCTCTAATTAAACCAATCACAAACCCCCTGTTAAGCCCATGGACAAGGGCTGCTAATGATCCTTCACCAAAATTCTCTCTTCTACAATCATCCCCAAAATTCACTCGATTCTATTAACATTTTCCGCGGGAAAATCCAATGTTTCATGATGTCTCGTGAATGTCCCTATTACGTTCAGTTTCACTGTTACGTTGAATGAATTTAAATGCAAATACTGTGTATGCACATGTATCACCAGCACATTGACAGAATAGTGAGGAATGTGCATCACATATTGTCGTTGAATTTGGAAAATCACTGGGGGGGACTCACGTAGTGGTACGAACGAGTCAGAAACTCGTTAAATTCGATGATCGTAATTTGTTGGCAGTCGAACCAGCGAAAAGCCAACGTTTTCATAAAGCAGAAATCGGCAAAAAAAAATTCGCATTTTTATTTTTTTTTTATTTCTGTAATTTCCATCGAAAAAATTTTAATTACTTTCTTAATGAAAAATTTGGATTTTTAAATTTTTCATTAGTTTGAAAATTAATTTTTTTTTTTAACAATTTTGATTACTATTGTAATTTAAAATTTGACTGATGGAATTTCATAATTATTTTCTTTATTAAACTTATTAACAATTTTATTAGTTAAATTGAGTTATAAATGTCATATAAGCGTCATTTAGATTGGATTAAATTATAAGTTCTTATTTGTGTTACATTTAGTTAACACTCTCAACTCAAAATTTTTGTCTGAAAGACGGTTATATTTGGGAAGATTAAACATAGTAGCGTTGATTTGATTATAAAATTAATTATTCCAATCAATTAATAAGTAAGAAAGAATCAAAATTCCGAATAAGAAAAAGAATTATAAAATTTCATCAGTCAAATTTTTAATTACAATAGTAATCAAAATTGATAAAAAAAAAAATTAATTTTCAAACTAATGAAAAATTTAAAAATCCAAATTTTTCATTAAGAAAGTAATTCAAATTGTTTCGATGGAAATTACAGAAATAAAAAAAATTAAAAAATTAAAAATGCGAATTTTTTTTTTGCCGATCTCTGTCATAAAGCCTCTGATCCTGTGTCCACACTAATGCTTTTGAGGGCTATGATTTTTGACAGGGTCTCTTATTAACAGTTGATGCATTCGTTATATTCATGGCTCTGTACATTACATCCTAGTGCTCAATTACTAGATCAATAAATCTAGAAACGGGTATTTTAGTGGTGTATAATATGAAATGTGTTGCCATAAACTTTGGTAATTAATCCAAAGCAGAATATTACATGAGTACGTCTGTGATGTACAGTAGTTCTAGTTTCGTATGAATATTAAAACAGTCAAATAACGCAGGGATTTGGTGATGCGAATGAAAATACTGGGGTAGAATCAAGCCATTGTGTTTTGCAAAGGGAAAAAGTGCGAGAGCTCATTAAAAGTTTTTAAAGTTATTCAACGATTTATGGAATGCTCAATTCACTCAAATTTTCCATTGGAATAATTAAAATCACGTTCTCATTAGCGAATTTTTGACGGAACAATTGAATGAGCATAAATATAATATTCGAGGGATTCCGTGGATTTTAGAGGGCAAAAAAACTCCATTTTCTCGATTTTTTTTGTTCAAAAAAATCATTAATACTTGAAGTGTGTGGCCTTTTTGGTCGCTGCTCTCAAATGATTTATAAAAAAGAAGAAAACATTGAATTTACTTTGTACCGACGTCTCAACTTGTTTGCGAAGTCCTCTTCAGGATACTTATTTAATATAAAATCGAGAAACTTTACATAAATTCAAGGAAGTTCATCTTTGGTGTATTTGTGGGCTGCATTGAAACAGTGATCAACCTCACGATTAAAATTTACAAGATTCTAGAAATTAAAAAAATAAAAGTTGAGATTTTCATTTTTGTCGGTCTTAATATATCGCTTTGACTGAACATAATAAATAATAACTAGTACAAATTGACAATACTGTTACAAATACATTTCTACATGAAAGACAATCAAGCTGTCAGCTTGATGTCCCTTCATAAAAAGGACAGGGCATTAAAATCTAACATGGCGGATTTCATCTCGAATTGAAGGATAATCGAACTCGAAATGAAAATAGTCGAACTCGAATCGACAAAAGCGCATTCTGGTGGACATTACGGGAACTAATTTTTTTGAATTATTTAGTCATCATACTTAGCAGATAGAAAAATTATTTTCAATTTCAACTAATCCTGAACGTTTGGGAATAGTTTGGGGAAGTTTAGGAAAGCATTTTTATAAATTGGGGAAGAGTCATTAATTTATGGTTAATTAAAAAAAATTTTATGTATTGATAACAGAAATAAATTTTAAAAACATTGAAATTATTTTCATTTATTTGGAAGTCATTTGGGGATATTAAGAAAATCAATTTCATCCTTTGAGAATGAATAATTATTTAATTAAAATGAAAATTATGTCTTGAGCCTTCAAGCGCAAGAAAATCTGAATAAAACAAGAATAGCAATCTATAATTGCTTTCCTAAACTTCCCTAAACTATTCCCAAACATTTAGGATTAGTTAGAATTCGGGCTGAGCCTGGCTGAACCTGAATTCTAACTAATCCGAAACGTTTCGTAATAGTTGAGGGAAGTTGAGGAAAGCATTTAGAGATTGCTATTTTTGATTACATAGCCTGGCGGAGCCTGGCTGAGCCTGGCTGAGCCTGGCCGAGCCTGAATTCTAACTCATCCAAAGTTCTGCTATCTCTGATAGCTATTTCTGCTATCTATACATAAAAAAAGTTTGAATTAATAATAAATCAATGACTCTTTCCCAAATTATAAAAATGCTTTCCTAAACTTTCCTAAACTATTCCGAAACGTTTAAGGATTAGTTAGCTTTGAGAATAATTTTTCTATCTGTCAAGTATACGGAGGTATCATTAAAATTTAAAATAAAAAATAGAAATCTACACTAATCAACGGAGGTGGCCGCCAACGGCGCTAGTCTTATGAATAAATTAGGACTGGGACTAGGATTTTTATAAATCATTTGAAAGCAGCCACCAAAAAGGCCATACACTTCATACATTAATATATATCAAGATCGGATATCTAAATAAATTTAAATAATTAATTAATTCATCGGCTGATTCATTTCCATTTTTATAATATTTATTTAAGATTCATGGGATATTGAAAGGTTAAAAAGAACAATAATTAGGTTTCCAGTATTTTAGTCAAACTAATCCTAAACAGTTTCATGTTGAGGACCAATAACATTGCACATTAAGCGAAACGTCGCGAATTGACAATCATCTAGTATTGTTCTTTTTAACCTTCCAATATCCCATGAATCTTAAATAAATATTAATTAATTCATTCCAGTTTCACATATATGAAAGAAATATCTTTAAACCATATTTCCTGGAACCTAGTATCTAAAAGAAATGTACGAAATTCCAAAAAAATCGGTGTATTTGTTTTCTGCTAGAAATCGTGGTAACCAGCTTCGGAAACATAGTTTCGAGAAAAATGCCATTAGTTTTGCATTCAGTTCACAAAACAATGAGTAAACAATCGAAACACAAATAAGCACGTGGCTCAATGACTACTTCTCAACTAAAACATGCTGTGCTTTTGTCAGTTTGTAGCAGTTGAATCTTCTTTTTTTCAAGGAAATTGTCAAGGGGATATCTTTAGGTCGAGTTGGATGGGAAAGTTTCGGAAGGCTCTCTCTCCTATAGTTTGTCTCCGATCGACTTGAAATTTTAGAACAAAATCGTCCCGATGAATTAAAAAATGAGAAGTTACTTTAAAAAATAGATTTTCCGAAATTTGAAAATCCATGCAACCCTTTAAATACTCTGGAATGAAAATGTGATGGATTTGTTTGAAGACACAATTTGAATTCTAAAGCTTCTCGATTGAAAATGCATAAACACTCCACTTGTGCAGGTGGCAGTGCCTAGGGTGGAAAAGGGGCCACCGACATGGGACAAAGCACAACTCTGGTAGAGAAGGGGGCAAACGATGCGAATTAATTGAAAGTCGATAGAACCCAGTGGCCTCCTACTCTTTCTCTCTCTCTCCCTCTCTTACAAAGTTTCTAACAGCAGCATACACAATACCGCGCCTACGCTTGGGCTATGACAGATACCGCGACGATTTGGCCCACGCATGCCACTTAGCCCATCGGATCAATCTACATTACAGCATCAAACTACCCCTTCGTATAACTTACGGCTTTTCCCTCTGCTCTACTCTGATTTTCATGCCCCAGCACGGTTAGGTCTTTTCCCCAGAGGGAGCAAAAAAAATCACACTTGCCACTTAATCAATCCATTAAGTTCCTCTTTACCTCTTCATTCCATCATTAAATCAACACGCTTTTGTCTCATTTACCCTATTTCGTTCGATCCGATGGCTGAAGAATGTCAGGAATTCATTGAATTTATTTTGATGGCAGGACATTATAATTGAAAAACGCCATTCAAGCTGTTTTGCTGACAGGATCTCTGCAATCTCCTATTCAATTATTTTCCGCCGTTTATCCGAGAAGATTGTTTCACGTGCAGATGCAGGAGACACTGGAGCAAAATGGATTTACAGGATAATATAATTCATGATTTTTTTTTTGGAATGAAGGACTTGTTTGAAAAATATGAAAAAATTTGAAAAGATGCTCCAATATGTGGACATTGTTAGTGAATTTTTTGATTTTTTTAAAAAGTGCCCTTCACTGTCATAAAAAATCTCAAATCTTTTTTACCCCGCAGCTCCATTCTGGTCCGGTCTTTCCTATATTCCAGTTTATTGTGTTAATAGAAATCTCAGATAGCATGACCTCTGACTCCTTAAATTAATTTAAGTGTCGCGCCACTATCGATTGCCCGGACTACAATCGTAAACCAAGGTTCCTGCGAAGTCATTCGACCGAATGGACAAGTATGACGCCACTGGTTAATCAATATATATCTACATTTATATAGCTATATATGTGTTATGAGCGTTATGTGCATATACATTTGTGGGCATTCGCGCATGTCTACATAGATTAAACTAACAAAGCAGCTGACCGAAATGACCCGATATGGAGTAAATGGGGATATACAGTTTACCTGACTTCCATCCATGATTTTCAATGATTTATTAAGTATTATTGGTACTCATTAATTTTTCGAACTCATTTGTAATGATATTTATATTTTTATGACTAATTGCCTCGAGATATTTACAAATTACAGTTTAATGGGAAATTTTCCGAACTTTAGAAAGAGCTTCTCTGAATTACCGTTTAGGCTGTTTACTTTCTCCTATCGTAGAATTGAATCTTGATCTATGACCTCCAACTTGCTCCTTCAGTACCAGTCGTTTGGGCCATTTCGCTTCCTTATGGACAAATGAATTATACTGCTTCTCTGACTCGAGCTCTATGAACTCTTCTTTTTTTTTTTAAAGCAGTGTTCAAATATTCTCATTCCATCTAAATTTCTTGTCTGCACTTTTTTGTTGAGTACACTTCGATTCCTCTTTTTTTTTTATTATTATCTATATGATTTTTTTTTTCCCCTTTTACTCTCAGTGTTCTCTTTCATGTTTGTTCGTTCAGTGCGCCACAGTTCGACGAACGACCGGTCGATTCTGTGCTCGTCCTGAATGGCTCGCTTTGATGACTGCTCGTTTTACTCTTCTATCCCCTTTCCACTTTTTTATTTTTATTTTGTCGAAGTAAAAGCGTCAGATCGCCTTCCATTTTAAACTTCCACGATTCTCATGGAAGGACGCTTTTTCCCTCCCTTTTATTCAACTCTAAAAAAATGCCATTCTAAGGGTCAAAAAGGATCATGTATTTGTACATTTCCCAAGTGGCATTGATTCTCCAATAAACATGGTGAAAGTATTTTTCATTATTTAGAAATTTTTGGGTAACTGAATTATTCAAAGTACCACTCCTTCGGTACTTCCGACCCTTCGGACACACACGCATACACAAAAATACCCATCTCATATACACAAACCCTCTGGTATTCGTGTCTCAGCAAATATGTCCACAGGGTGTGGAGTTGAGAAGAAGATAGGGGCAGTGGCTCGTTTATCCTGAGTGTCATAAAATTAGATGTTGGTATTTGGAATAACACGAAATTCCATATTTTTTCCTCCTTTTTTTTTCGGAAATCGATTAACCACTCAAAGGTTTGGCTGTTCTAAATGTTCTGTGGTGTGACATTGTGCCAATTGCAGAGCTTCAATCAAGATCAAGACAAATACTACAAATGAATCTGCAAATGATAATTCATTTAAGTAACCCAGAAACACAAATTAGCCAGCACGTGGCAGACGTGCAGTATTGCGATTCGCGCAACTCATCCCCCACTTAAATTTTAACAGTAAATTCTGAGATATTTGCACCCTCTCACGTATATCACCAGTGTCTTTTCATATCCAAGGTTGGTAATCCTGGTCGACAGATAGGGTAGAAAAATTCCCCAGATCTGCCTCCGTCTCTCCATTTTCAGTTTCTACTCACTCGATAATGCAGAGCAAGAGGATCTTCTCATCAGAAGATTATGAAAAGAATAATCATCGGTACAACAGCAGCTGAACTCTCAGCAATGTAACTAGTGCTGGTAAGACAGGATTCTGCATCAGTGTTCGAGTGTCGGTAAATCGTAGACAGAGGATTACAGAGTCTTCTTCAATTTCCATGAGTTTCTTCGGATTTTTGAGAGGAAAAGTACAATCGCCTGATAACAGATTGCAATATTATCTGCCTACCGACTGAAGCTGTGAATAAATGGCCCAAGTGTTGTTATAGTAGAGGGTACATTACATGATCGATTGTTGGATGAGAACCCAATCAAAAGTCTCTGATTAATGTGCAATTTACCTCCGTAATTAAAATCCTGCATATTGTGTGTTGTTGATGAAGGAAAATCCGTGACAATATTCAGCTATCGAACTTCTATTCTTTTTTTTTGCTGCAATCAGTCCGTTTTTTGATGAGCCATTCATTCCATCATGAAAATATCCTGAAATTGAACAGAATAACAGAAATCAGATCACTAGGTCAGGGGGCTCACACAGTGGGTGTCGCTGTGTCATTCGCATCTTTTCATTTTTAATGATGCTAACGAGAGCCCTTCTGCTGGACCACCAACCGTGGTTATACATAGGATATATATATACATCAACTGGCGTTAATATTATATGTCACACAGGACTATGGCCGCCCACGTTTCTGCTACTCGGTGATAATTTCATGCAAATATAAACAATTATCCAGCCAGACACTGCTAACGATGAGTATTTGTGTATACAGATTCAATTCAAGGAGGAAAGCTCTTGACTTGTTTTTTTTTTTTGCATGGAAAATTTGAATTGAACATCTGATATCCTTTGCTTTTTTTTTGGGAAAGGGGGAAAAAATTATATTAGAATTGCAAACACATATTTCTAGATGTTACTTAATATTTTGAATATTCTGAATTTTATTTGGTCACAGATTCCTTCGTTTCATTTAATTGGGGGGGGGGGGGGGGATAAAAAAGAGGAGGTGGAAAATGAGATGAATACAAACAGACTGCTGGGGTCATTCATCCCCGGGGATTTTTTTTGCCCCTTTTTTTCACTGTTTTATCCGTCCAATTTTCATTCTGACGAAGCACTGTCGACGCGCCTTGTATACCAGCACTACGCGAATCTCATTCTCCCGGGTGTGTCTCATTCTTCTCTCACCTTCTCTTACACTTCACTACTTCTACTGTTTTACAGGTAGACTTTCCTCATTCTCACATTTAACTTGCTACACTGTGAAAGAGCCCTTCTGTCATACTCAGAATGTGAGCATGTCCCTATCTGCTATCCACGATGGAATTCGTGATTGCAAGGGAGAAAAGTAGACTCACCTTTTTTTTTTTACTTTCTCTTTCTCCATACTATATACTCTTGAAAACTTTTTTTTTTTTTTTTTTTTTCTAGTAGAAATGAAGATTGGAGTTTTGCGAACGCAATTCCCTACTTGACTTCATGAGCATAACTCGGTGGAATACTTCGGATTCTCCACGGAATTTCAATGAAAATATGATTTAAATTTATGTGAAGATTTTTTTCTCGTCCTTAAATTATGGAGATAAATTATAAAACTCACCAAACCGACGGCGGTGGCTGTGTGGTTAGAGCGGGGGGTTTGGCACGCAGACGGCCCGGGTTCGAATCCCGGTGAGGGAAAGCCAAAAAGATTTTGAAAAGCTCTAATTCCACAGTTTCACCTAACCGAGCGGGAGTCTCGCAAGGGACGACTGTATCTGGGCAGGTTTTCCTCAAGAAAAATATAAAATGAGGTTTTCCCTCGTCCCTCGGCGAATGCGATACAGCGGGGGGGAAACGAATGTAAAAGGCCGAGAGGTCATACATATGGAATAAAGAAAAATAAAAAAATATAAAACTCACCAGCGGAATCTGCAGATTTTTTTATTCGATTAAATATATGGGACTGAAGGTAGGAGAGAGACCGGGGCAAAATGGACCATCGAGGCTATATAATCCAGGATTTTTTTTCGGAATGATGGACTTTATGAAAAAATCTGAAAAAAATTGAGAAGATTCTCCAAAATATATCAATTATTGAGGAATTTCCCCAAATTTTATGCTAATAGCCTTCACTTTAAAAAAAATGCCAGATCATTTTGAACCGCAGGTCCATTTTGCCCCGTCTAATCCTATTCCATTGAATATAATGAAGATTATGAATTTCGAATCTGCAATATGACGAGAGTGGAAACATTCAAAGTTCTGTACATGTACGAAACTCGTATGATTCCGTGTTATACAATGACAATTGTACAAAGAACGAAATACACCATACACACAATGGAGCACACAGTGTTGCCCGGTCGCGTATTTCTGTCGCCATGACATTTTCAAGTGCGCAACATCCGGTAGGGCTCAAATGCAGATTAGCACAAGTACTGGGACACGAGTGGTACACATATTGTTCTCAAATGTTGGGTGCATTGTTTGATACGTCAACTCTGATGATGTTGCACTGGGGTTGGAGTTCAGACTACACATATTCATGCTACTACCACCATAGATTGCATTAATTCCACCTGATGTCAGCTCGATCGTGAATTCATTAATTATACCTTCGATAATTCAATGAAACTTGACATTTATGTTAACAAATATTGAAGTATTAAATGATGCTGGATTAATCGAAATTAAATTTTGAATGACCAATGTATTGACTTCTGCACATTTGCACATTTAGACAACTTCAAGACTTATTTGAGATTTAATTAGAGGTTAAGTGGGATATTGGACAGAATAAAATAAATTGTAAAAGTCAGTCTTTACATTTATCCCTAAATTCACGACGTTTCGCTCCTGATTAGGAGCTTCTTCAGGCTCTAAAACAAAACAATCAAGAAAATTAATTTAAATAATATAAGTTAAACATTATTTCGTTTTGACATAAATAATTGATATATATTCATTATTGTGGCTAATTACCTTTAGATAAATGTAAGTTGTCATAATATTAAAATTGAAATTGAGAAACACGGAAAATATTTCATTTTCTCTTTTTCACTGTTCATATTCAATTAACTATAATAATAAACCAATTCACAACATTCAGAGACAAAACTCATTAATTACACTTATTTGAGATTTTATTTTGCTTTTTATCAAAATTTTGTTCTATTGATTTCTCATCGTTCGAATCTTACCTCTTAAAAATGAGGAACAAAACATTTTAATATGAAAATCTTAAAAAAATTGAGGGAAACATGTTAAGATGAGATGGAAAAGACAAAACAGCTACAGAATAAGATTCAGACAGAATCACGCTATCTCGCTTGATTTCCGAGATTTTCTGAGAAAAAAAAGGAGCAAGAAGAATAAATAGCCTGTTTTACTTCTTCGCTACTGAATATTTTTTAATTATTTTTTATTTTCTCAAAAAATGGCCCGCGGTGTTTTCTCAAGGAAATTCCCTCTATAACAATTCTGGGAAGGAGATGAGGAAAAAATAAGATGTTCACAGCTTGGATGGGTGTTCTCTACGAAGTTGTCGATACCAGACGCTAACTGGAAGCATCGATCCGTTTTCTCTATATTCTTTGAGAGTCAGAGTTCCACGAAGTAACTCGCTTGGAAAGGGTGTCGCTCTTCTTCTCATCCCTGGTGCCATTTCATAACGACCTTTCTTGCGCCAAGTGCAAAAGCTCTTATATCTATATGTATAGATATATAAGAAAGTGGATTCTTTTTACTCAGATGTCTCTGGGATTACTGGAGAACCGTGAATTTTCTATATATATAGAGATATGGCGTTAGCAATGTAACTTTGCCGATCTATTTGAACTTTGTTTTATCGAAAGGGTAGTATCTACGAAGATTAGGAAAAATGCATCTCTCTGAGATGTATTGAAGACACTTAAATACTGAAGATTTTTCCTTCTATTGGTTTATCGTGATGAAAACTTTTGGAAGAGTCGTTAAGTTGTTACTTTACGATATTCTTAGGATCTGTTGAATCTCTTGAAAAAAATCCAATATTTCATTGAACCTTATAAGCACTCGAGATTGAATGACTTTTCGCAATCTTCAGATTTTCAAATCTCATTTTTTTTTATCACTACTTTTAATATGTTTTTTTTTCTCCTTCTGATGCTTTTGATGGCAGGAAAACTCTCGTAAAGTACATAAGTACTATTATGAGTTTTAAAACTTGAGAACTTTAATTAAAGATTTTTTTTTTTTTTTTTCAATTTTTCTTTTTTAAATTGTAATGAGATGCAAAAAATTCAAATTCTTTCTCTGATCCTGAGTTTGACCACGAGACTTTAGAGGTGAATTTCTCACGGCACTCGGCGGAAAAGAGGATCATGACTTTTTCTTTTGCACACCATTTTTCGTACTCCTCTTTACCTCATCATTTACGTACGTCCGAACAGGCAGTAAGCGATTGAACATAGAAATATATGGGAGAATCCTTTATTCTTTACGTAGTTCTCTTGGCTTTGGATTTTTCTACCTTCACTAACTCACTTTTTTCATCTCCATCTTCTGGGTTCAGTGGACTGTGTGAGGAAACTTGGCTGTGGGAAAAAGTAAACTCAACCCAAAAAGTTCTGAGGTTAGACAAGTAAAAACAATTGTGCTTGTATATGCAATACTGAATTTAGCAAATTTAGTAGCGAAGAGATTAAAAAGGATAAGTCAATTTTTCCCAATAGTTTTGCTAAAAATATAAACAATATCTCGGAAATTAAGAGAGGCAGTGCAATTTTTCCTCGATCCTTTTTTATAGAGATTTTAAAGAGCCACAAAGAAGAATTAAGGGAAAATCGCGTTATCTCGCTTATTTTCCGAGATACTTTTTTTTTTAAATCGACCAAAAAATCCGCATTTAATAAAAAATTATGGAAAAATCCTGATGCCTCATTAAATTGACGTTTTACTGAATTTTCAAGAGTACAAAATTGGAGTAAAACCACTATTCTACCCTATTTATTTCCCGAGATCCAATTCCCAGTGGAAATTAAGACCAACGATCGATGATTACGATAAATTGAAGTTCGAACTGGATGAGAATCAGTGTAGCAACTTTTTCCCTTTACCCTCGCTCAATTTCACGTTTCCAATATTGTTCTCCTCCCTTTTTTTATCCATAGTACATTAACCAACAGAGTAATTTAGAGAACGATGCTAACAGAGACGTAAATAGGGGAGTGATTTCTCCGTCTAATTATGGTTTATTCGAGCCAGATAATATTGTATGAGAATTAACCAGAATACGGACTATATATTCGAATCTTTTGTGCACCAATGAAGAGAAGGGCTTTGTCTTTCCATAATGAGCACTATCCCCTCGTATTTTACAATTATTCCTAATTATTTTGGTCTCAGAAGGATTATATAATTCAACCATTAAAGCTCATTATTTCCAGAGATCGGCGAAAAAAAATTCGCATTTTCAATTTTTTTTATTTCTGTAATTTCCATCGAAAAAATTTCAATTACTTTCTTAATGAAAAATTTGGATTTCTAAATTTTTCATTAGTTTGCAAATTAATTTTTTTTTAAACAATTTTGATTACTATTGTAATTAAAAATTTGACCGATGAAATTTTATAATTCTTTTTCATATTCGAAATTTTGATTCTTTCTTACTTATTAATTGATTGGAATAATTAATTTTATAACAAAATCAACGCTACTATGTTTAATCTTCCCAAATATCACCATCTTTCAGACAAAAATTTTGAGTTAAGAGTGTTAACTAAATGTAACACAAATAAGAACTTATAATTTAATCTAATCTAACTGACGCTTATATGACATTTATAATTCAATTTAACTAATAAAAATGTTAATAAGTTTAATAAAGAAAATAATTATGAAATTCCATCAGTCAAATTTTAAATTACAATAGTAATCAAAATTGTTAACAACAAAAAATTAATTTTCAAACTAATGAAAAATTTAAAAATCCAAATTTTTCATTAAGAAAGTAATTAAAATTTTTTCGATGGAAATTACAGAAATAAAAAACATTAAAAAATTAAAAATGCGAATTTTTTTTGCCGATCTCTCATTATTTCTTCAATACGAAATACTAAATGAAAAAAAAAATATATATAAAATTTAAAGAGCCATAGAAAATCGCAGGATTACGAAATAAAATCATTTAGTTTTGTATTTTTTTTTAGCCTCCCAATTTCCAATGACCCTTCAAATTAATCATTATCAGCATGTAAGTAAATCCAACTATCAATAATGTAAAAGTTATCGTAGTAGGAAGTGTACAGACACTGGTCTGACCATAGCGTATTTTCTTCCACTCGGTGAAAGTCTGAAATTGTATAGAGTAAATCAGCCTCCATTTTGATACAGAGAAAATACATCCGCTCTGAGGTTCTCCAATTCTTTTTATTTTTCCCTCAAGTTATTTATAGTATAGCCATTGCGATGCTTGGTAGTTAACAAAAAAAAAAATATAAAAAAAAAGAAAACGATAAAAAATAGAATAAGCAAACAAAAGGAAATACAAAAGTGGACAGCCACAATCTGGTGGCTGGGGATAACTCTGCAGAAAGAGATTACGCCTCTTTCCTTCTCTCCCCTTTTTTTTTTCGTTTTTTTCCGAAGTCCGTAATACCGTTGGAAACCGTATTTTACGTAGAAGAAAGAGGAGACCAAAAGGATTACACCTTGTGTCTATCTTTCAAGTCGAACAATATCCCAAGTCAAACGAATTGATTCAACATTTCGAGAGCCATCTTGTTAGACATTTGGAGTAGGAAAAATACCAAAGAATAAACTAAGTGCAGTAGAGGCTGAAGAAAAGTGAAACTGGAGTAGAGAAATTGCGGGAAAAGAGGAGAGAAACGGAAACAGAACGAAAAAGCAGTAGTGAGGAAGTAGGTACTTGAAATGAAAGAGAGAGAGAGATCTTGGAAGAGGAGGATCAGTGTATACAGCCGTTTCGAGCTTCTGATGCAATCTGAGAAAACTGATGGGACACTTATCGAATTCACATACCTGAATTTTTCTCTTTACTAACGTTATTTCTTTACTTTTATTTATAAGCATTATATGCTATTCAGTTTTGTAAAATAGAGCGGGAATTCCTCGATAATTCGACAATCTTCAGGGGATGTGAAATTTAACAGAATGATTCGACTTGACATAATACCACACATTCAGTTGTCAAAATTCGAATAAAATAGTCAATTGAGGCAATGAAAATCCAATAGAGAACGACCTTGATATCTCAAAATAATAGCAATTGTCGAAAATGATGCGAATAAATCAAAATTAGCTCAGTGCAAGAGTTTCACAAAGACGAGACTCACAAGGCAATTATTCATGCCCTATTTGGCAAAGCGGATGGTGGAATGCACAATGTTATTAGCAAATTTCCTATACTGATTATAACATTCAAGTTAATTATCTGTCGTATAGTGTAAAATTTGTCGAATACCGTTTAATTAATTAAAATAGATTACGAACCAAATTGTAAAAGGGACGAGTCAACCAGGGAATGAAAGTAAGTCATTAACAATTCTCTTTTGCTTTAATTCTTTAATTCTTTATTTCTGCTTCTGCTGATATTTTATGTTCATCCCAATCAAATCTCCCTTGAAATCCTTGCTCTTTGAGGTAATTAGTTTAAAATATTGTTGCATGAAAATAATTCATTAAAATAACACAAATATTTAAGTTTAATATGGAAATTCTACGAATTAGGATTAACACTTTTTCCTCATCATCTGGCGACCATTCACTCAACGAGTCCTTAATCCTACCTCAATAAAACAGTGGGTATCTCTGAGAAGGTCAGACTCTTGGAATTTACAACTCCAAAAGATTCAAACGAATAATGCTTTGAGACGAAACAAATATTGTTGACAAAATTGTTAATTGGTGCTCAAGTCAATAAAATTTTCTTGAGCCCCAGTGAAAGGTAAAATAAATCGTGGCCTTAGAAACAAAGGGGCGTAAGTGCTCTGTATTAAACATAGCACTTACGCCCCTTTGTTTCTAAGGCAATGAAATGAATTGAAAGAATAAAAAGCCTTTATTCGAATTTACGTTTATCCTCCGAAATTCAATAACTTATGCCAACTTATTGAGTTTCGATAGAATTGCACGAAGGAACGATATTCTTGGTCAGAAATTAGTGCAAATTATTGTACTCCGAGAACTAAATAGTGCAATAGTCATGAATATTTATGTGGGTGTAAATTATCGAGCGTATTTCTAAGTTAATTGCAGTCAATGTATTTCCGTAACGAGATTCCGAATACCTCTACGTCCATTTCCACTTGAGACTTCAATTCACCTTATTTTATTTCATTTTTTTTGTCTTTCATATTATTATTATTATTTTTTTTCTTTCCTTTTTCATCTTTTGTTCCATTGTTCAATTTTCCTACGCTCCAGTCATTGTATATTTACAACAAAAGAGAGGAAAAATAGAATGAAAAAAAAAACAAAAGCTCTACAGAGACGCGATATAAAATTGCACAACTATTGTGACTGGAACAGCTGGAAAATTCGTATAACTTAATGCAGCTATATTTGCAATTTGGATGAGATAGTGCCAAATTTTTTTTTTTTCTGTCCACTGGCCATTTAGTGAGTCATTAAACCTTCACAACCAAGTGCACAGTAATTCGTGAATGAATATGCCTATTTAGCTTAACGATAAATTCAAACTGAAACTGAATGTGATATAAGGAAAAGAGAGAAGAAATTTAATGGAAAATGGAATTATACTGTTTCGGAATTTTCCGGAATTTTTAAAATTATTACATTTATTTCGGGAAAAGTGAGCATTATCATGAAAGAATTTGTAGAATTATTTAAAAAATATATAGTATTTCATGTATTTGAGGGGAAAATCACTCGAAATCAGAGGAATATTGGAGGTGACTTTTTTATGATGATTTCATTAATGAGCTGAGAAAACTTGCAACGTATGAAAAACGTTAAATATGGCCCGAGCGCTACATACGGCCCTACCCCACCCCAAATCACGGTTGCCATGGCAATTTTCGTTGCTACGGAAAAATCACGTGACAATTAGGGGTGGGGGAAGGCTCTGGCGGGTATAAAAGGGCGACGCTCGCCCAAATTAATCAGACGGCTCACGGCTAACGGAGGTTACGGATCTCCCGAAGCCAACTCAACGGAGTAAAATCCTGAGAGTGTCTCACCCCCTGGCCAACGGCGGTTTCGACAACCTGAGGCCCACTCAACGGAGGAGACTTCCGAGAGTGTCTCACTCCCAAATCCTCACTGCAACGAGTGTTCTGCACTCCGCGTGGGCAACGTTGGCAGCCAGTATTCTGACAATACTCTGCCGACATCCTACCGACATTCTGCCGACATTACGCCGACATTCTGCCGACATTCTGCCAACGGAAGGCCGACTTTCTGAGGTTAATAAAAACAACGGAGTATCGGGGACTCCCGAGTGAAGCACAACGAACTCGCGGTTCCGAGTGTTATCATTATTATTATTATTGAATTTCTAAGAATTGATAATTTGATTTTATGTATAAAACGTATATACTTGGTATAATTTTTCATTGATAATTTATATATAGTACACACATTTCATTCATTCCACCCACACACACCCACACTTTCCAAAATATATATATGTATTATTTTCCCGTTTTACATCTATACTGATTTTCTTTATGTAGTAGTTAGTTTAAATTGAATAAATTGTTTTATTTTCTTTTTAAATTTGTGTTCTGCCTTCTCATTTCTCATTCCCTCTCTCTCAAGTCTAAGAACTAGTTAAAAATAAGTAATTTAAGAATTTTGGTATGTTACAAACTTACAAGAATTTTTTGGAAAATTCGACTTTTTTTTAGCTGATAATTAAAATCTTTACTTTTTCGAGAATATCTTCGGTTCTATTGGTCGTAGTGGCTTGAGATCTATCTTGAATGAAAGGTGAGATCATTTGCCATAATTTTTCGTGTTTTATGAGGGACAATTCTTTTTTTTTGAAGTACTTCAAGGGGATTTCATAAAATCGTCTCTAAATGCCTCAAAAATCTATTTTTTTCCTATTGCACGAATCGATGATAAATGATCTCACTTTTCATTTAAGACCAACTCCAACTCACTACAACCAATAGAACCGAAGATATCTTAAAAAATTTTAAATGGCAAAGATTTGAGCCCTTACTCACACCAATAAAAGAGAATTTCCCAAAAAATTCAAAACAAAATCAATTCTGACACTTTTTTACCGGTGATTCTCTCAGTTTCCCATTGAAATTATTAAAAAATTCAATCTCCAACCATTTCATGAAAATCCCTACTTTCCTCCAATATATCGCGATGTGCGGACGATGAATCATGCCAGCGATGAAATTACGCCGATGAAGATAGACGAGCTGCTTCGCTCGTAAAAGATTAAAAAAAAAAAAAAAGAAAAAAGCAGAATGAGCAGACATGGAAAATGTTATTAATCTCCTCGTAATAAAATCAAATAATCCATTATTGAAGAGCATCCGGTTGAGCGTGCAATTCGTCTGGACTGAGTCTGATGAACGTAAATTGAATCTCCGCAATTCTCCATTCTTCTGCTTCGCTCAACCTGTATGGATAATCCCTGCATGATAATTATTCATTCGTTACTGCCTCTATATGCGAAAGCATGGTTTGGTATGTTGGTGGCTCACGTTAGAATATGACTTCAGCTATATATCTAAATAACTATGTGTGCTACGTACGTATTAAAGGGATCTCTCAGTGCATGCCATTCTCGTAGTTGGATGCCTGTTTCGCGTTTACTAAGTACGTCACGTATTTGCCTCTGGGTGCATTATCCGTGAATCCTCGATATTCGTTGGTGGTCTTTTTGGTTTGGACTTGCCTTTCAATCTCACTCCTATTTCTACCACAACTTCTCGTTTGATAATTCACTTGATCAAGTTAGGAGTAATTCATGGACATAGCTTCAACTATCCCATTATAATTCGGCAACTCAGGATGATATCGTTGCCTTAGAGTAAAAGGGGCGTAAGTGCCAAAAACACGAAATTCTGGTGTGAAAGGGGCATATGTCGACTTATCACTCCAAAATGTTTTTTATGGCCTCTGGAACATTATTTGGATAATTAAAAATTAAAATAACAAAGTGGCGTAACTGCCAATTTTAAAATGAAAGGGACGTATCTCCACACTTACGCCTTTTTCTTATTTTCTTTTTAAACGCTATATAATTGTTAATGTTCAAGTGAAAAGGACGTATCTCCGCACTTACGCCTCTTTGTTTTTATAATTTTTTTTATCTCATGAGAATATTTGGAGTTACGCCCTTTTGTTTTTAGGATTTTTCATCCAAATTTTGGCACTTACGCCTTTTTGTTTTTAGCGATTTGTATGTAAACTATGGCACTTACGCCTCTTTGTTTTCAATTTTTTTCCGATGATCAGAGAAAATTCAACGGAAACACTAAAAACAAAGAGGCGTATCTCCGGCACTTACGCCCCTTTGCTATTAGTCAGTGGTACTTACGCCTATGTGTTATTATTTTTTATTTTTTTACTAATATTGCGTAAAAGGCCTTGGAAAGCCTATTAGAACAATAATAGTGGAGATACCCCTTTTTGTTATTTTGAAGAAAAAAAAACGGGAAAAATGGCACTTACGCCCCCTTTCACTCCAAGGCGACGATATGTAGCAGTGAATGCACCGAGTTAAATTAATGAGTAGAAATTAATCGAATTTTTGATGTTATGCAACATTATGAAGTCCGTAATTATGATTCTCATCATTGCATGTTTTTCGTTATTTTTTATTTTTATCACTGAGATAAAATAGCATTTTAAGTGCTTTCTGTAAACTATATTGTCTACACCACCGTTGAGCATTAGCTGCAGAAATTTTTATATTGTTATGGTCATGACTAGCATAAAACATGTCTATTAAACTCTCTGTTGATGAATATTGCAGATTTTTTAGCTCACAAAAATCCTCTTTAATAACTTCGTGTAAAAAAAAAAGGAGAAAAGAATGTTGTGAATAACATTTTTAAGAACTCCGAAAAAAAATCAGTGAATCTCTCGGCAACGCACAAGCCCCTTGTAGTATTCATAGAAAAACTTTTTCATTTACGGTGAACTCTGGAAAGAGCTGGGGACCATCTGGGGACACACAAAGTTGGTTTTGTGAATTGCAAATACTAGAGTGAAATACGCCGAGGATTTCACTAAAATTGTAGTGAAGTCGACGTCAGCGAGAATTTGATTTTTGTTTTTTTTTTTAAATAAAAACATCACATCCTGTCTTTTTTATTATTTGTTTCATTCATTCTTCCATATGCTGTGGGGTAGTACATATTCATGATGACTGAACGGAAGCTTGTGCATTTTCAAACGGTTATGAGGAGCCTTCAATGTGCGTTTGAAACGTATTTTATAATTCATGGAGATACGAGACGTATATGTATAGAACAAGAGATTTCCTCTTTTGCAGAAATTATGAGAACAAAGACAAAACCAGATGAAATGAAGCTGGATGTATTTTCAGACGAAAATCATGTGTTAAATTTGATTTTTTTGAGAATTAGTCATTCTGGACCAGAAGAAAATTTGTAAAAATGAATTCCGACACTGATTTCTCATCGCAATTTTGCTTAGCTTCTCAACAGAAGCATCGAAAACCCTCTATCACAACTTCCCATCCTCTTTCAAAGCAATTTTCATCAATAGAATATCGAAATTCCAACTAAATTGAAAGAGCTCCTTCTCAAAAGTCGAAATATGTACAGACAATAGCTTCGTTCTAACTTTGGCTATCTTCCCGAAGCTCCAAAAGTTTTCGAGAAGCGTTTCCAAGACTAGTTCCCTCAACTACACAGAATAGAGGTTACCTCTGAGCATTGAGGTCTATCTAATTTTATTAGAAGTAGTTACCTCCAGAATTCCGATAGAATCCAACACAGTATAGATGCCCTGCAGTCGTTTAGATAGTGCAGTCTTCTTCAAGAAGGTTTTCTCCCAAGATTACACTGAGAAACTCCAACAATCATGAATTCTTTGCCATATTTGTACTGTTCTTTTCCTTCTATAAACCCAAGAATTCCTTCTTCTCCATTTATTCACATCAGAACATGCTCAGGACTTTATAATGTCCTTGCTTGCATCATTCAGAGACTTTAATTCACGGACACTACTAAAGCGCCAGACTGCACTGAAGTAATTGGGAACACGTGTTCACAGTGACAGTAGTTAGTTTGCCGAGGGGTGTGCCACTAACCATTGCTCGTATAAACGCTATGATCTCCAATTCAAGCATGCTGGATGTTAATTCACCTAACATCTGGCATTCACTAAATGGGTTACAATCTAAGAATCCAAAGTACATTTGCATTTCCATGCTCAAACACTCCTTATAATTCGCCGAATTGTGTTCGTTATTCAGATTAATCCTTTAAACCCTATTTCAACACTTTCTTCAGAAGAAATTAAGAAAAAAAAAAGGCGTTAATGATAAGCGTCTTCAAATTTCTCTCGAGTTCATTGCACCTAATTCTACATTCTAAAAACCCTCATTTTCCCCTCAAAGAAGCTGCAATTTTCCCCAGTAGCAAGTTGCGTTGGAGAAAGCAAAACATTTCAGTATGAGATGTCCCAGTTGCTAGTAGCCTTCTGGCTAAAATCGATCTCAGACCTGAATTCTAGTTTCTAGTTCAAAGTTGGAAACGTAAGAATTATCACTCGACAGTTTAACGATACTTATTCACCATGTGATTTTAACGTTGTTTTTTTTTTCTATTCTCTGCAATTTTAAAGTATTGATTATTTTCATAACCAAAGTTTGGAATAGCGGCTAACGAGTTTTCTGATGAATAATCACTGATAGATTAAAAGCAGCGATTTTTTGGCACTCTCCAATGCTTACAAATCAAGCAATCACGAATGATGATGCTGAATGTAAATAACTGAAAGGCTTCCATAATAGCTTCATCCAATTTTTTCATGCACAATGGAAACTCAATCGTTTAAGTCCTTGTAAATTCATCAAAGTGTCCAATGGCAATTAGCAAAGGCTGTAAGGTCAATCCAGGCTTCTGTCGTCCTCGATATGGCGCACGGGATTTGCTTGCAATTAAGCGAGGTATGGCGCAAGAGAGTCTAGAGGGGGGGCTTTAGTGTTCCAACGGGGATGTCGACGTTCCTAAAGCATCAAGATTTACAGGAAAAGGATTTAATTAATTTCTCCTTCAGTATCTTCTACCAAACCAATTCGTTCAACTCTTTACGTAATACTGTAAAGCGGTCTTTAATCAAAAGGTGATTTTTCATGGTTTAAAAGGAATTCCTCTGCATCACTTTATTGGATTTTTTTCGACTGCAAATAGAAAGAAGAAAAAAAATGTTAAAATGCTGCAGTATTTTTGTTGCTTTTATTTTTTAGCACGTAGTGTTAAATACAAAGCACATTGTGTGTCGTGGAAAGCTGCGTTCAGATTTTGCCCATGGGCACCCAAGTTACATTTATTATCTAAGCCATGCCGCGACCACCAGAAGATTTATGCCAACACCGGCAGTGTTATTTATGTCTTCGTACAATACCACTACACGTCCAAATGTGTTCACTGTTCGTGAAAATTCGTACGAACATTATCGGACAATTTATTCCAAAAATTTCCAAAGTAATACACCAATTTAGTAGCTGAAATTTATAGTAAATCAGTTCAATGTAATCGCTTATCTCGACAATAACAGATTTGAAAAAGAGATTTTTTCATGTTTTGTATGTGACAGTAAGAATCATGTTTATCGCGAATCATCTGTTTCCATGGAGATGAATGAGGTGAGGATCTGTGATAGATAACTGAGTAATAGGCAAATTGCTGAAGCTAATGCAATATTGATTCACCTCAAACACCTAAACGAGATGTAATCAGATCATCCAATGTGATCATATTGATGATACTTTACCCTATACTTGGATCTGGAAATTCATTACATTATACTTCCGATGAAGTAGATAACTTGTGAATTGAAAATTAGTCGATACTTTGCACAATGTGATAGAGGATATTGATTTTAGAATATTTGAGGTAGTTCATTCGTAAAATACCTTTTATCAGGAATTTGATGAAATTTGAATATGAAGTAAAGACAAGTGTTTTATATTTAATTGGGAAAAAAAATACAATCTTTCATCCGATTTGTTCATAAAATGTATATTTTCAAAGCATGAATTATTCTAAATACGTGCTACATCTTGATTCGAAAACGTTGCAGTCGTCAAAACGATTTTCAATCGTAATTTTTGTAGGAAACAGATTTTTTGGCACTTATAATTGTATAGAGTTGTGTAAATAACCCATTTGGATTAATACTTATGAATAAAAAAAAAAAAAAAATCTTAGGATCTAAGCAAAATAGGTCCGAAAGGTCTTCAATTCACGAAGTTACGTCTAGCTGACTTAGAAATGCTTCTAACTTCTACGTAATGGCTGCAGTTATCAATGGATTGACCATAAACACTGATAACAAATATCAGAGTTCATGTCGACCAAATAACAGAATCGATATTCCTAATTACTGAGAAATAATTTGCATTCGGTTTTCAACGATATGCTCACAAGCATCTATCATTACACTGAAGCATTGAATTTCCACGGATATGAAATCTGAAAAAAAAATTATGAATTGCTGACTTCCTGGAGCAATTAGTTTCATTCGGAGAATTAATAATCGCCATTGAATTGGATTTGAATGATTGCTGCATAACGAGGCTGCTCCTCGAGTTTCCTCAATTCTATAAATTTTCTCTCTTTCACCATTTCCGCGTCATAATGCAGCATTGAGAACTCGAGAAGAAGCCACATTGATCAACAATATCTAGGAATATTTTTCGTGTTTACGATGTATTGATGCAGTGAAAGACTTCGTTGAATATGTTCAAATCATTCTCGTTTCTTTCATTTTTTTTTTTCTTCAGCAACCATAAACTACCCTATTGCCATGGAAATGTAACTATTACGTGTCATATCCGAGGCGAGAAATCGACGTGAATATCTAGGAAGCTTCTGAAGAAAATGCAATTTTTAAAGGAGAAATTTTTTTTGTGTAACACAATTTCCGCTAGCATTTTCTTTTTTTTTGCTTCTTTCCACAAACTACTTTAACATTTCTTTCTGCGTATTCGGTAGAAATGGAAAACGATACTCACTGTGAATGAGAATGAATCTCACTGATGTGACATTTATCACAGCCGATGGATTTCATATTTCGGAATAAAAAGAGATACAAGAATATTGTTGAGATTGATAGCAAGCATTGCAGAATGTATTTCACACAGTAGTATCCATGAATTCATATAAGTTTTTGCATGGAATAATTTATAAAATCTTGTACACGATGAGAATATGCACAGCTTTCAACAGAGATTCTACTCCATTGAATCAGTTTTCTAGGCAATTTGAAGAATTTGTGTACGTATGAAATGCAGTTTTCTTCTGATATATGTTCAATGCAATCTATGTATATCCTAAGGAAATCTGCCACATCCTTATTTCCGTTAGTTCCCATGCAGATTTTTCTCGGTATATGTTTATCTAGGCATATGCAGACTATTTCTACGACGAGGCACTACACTAAGAAAAAAAACAATCTTTTCGGAAATAAACCTTGCTCATATTGAATTACATTCGGTTCCATAAAATTATTTTCTCCAATGAAGAAAATTTGTAAATAAAAAAAAAAAAAAAGAAAGTTTATTTGGAGAGATCAACCATGGAGTACATTTAATGATACACAGAGAAAAATGTTTTCTTAATTTAAGAATGTGCAGGTCACTTAAATTAAGAAAGAAAAATTCACTTGATTTAAGTGAGTTTTACTTTCTTAAACTAAGAAAGAAAAAGTCACTTGATTTAAGTAAGAAAAGTCACTTAATTTACGTCACTTTTACTTCCTTAAATTAAGAAAGAAAAAAGTACTTGATTTAAGTGAGAAAAGTCACTTAATTTAAGTTACTTTTACTTCCTTAAATTAAGAGAGAAAAAGTTACTTGATTTAAGTGAGAAAAGTCACTTGATTTAAGTGAGAAAACGCACTTGATTTAAGTGAGTTTTACTTTCTTAAATTAAGAAGGAAAAAGTCACTTGATATAAGTGAGAAAACTCACTTGATTTAAGTGAGAAAAGTCACTTGATTTAGGTGACTTTTAATTTTCTAAATTGAGAAAGAAAAAGTTACTTGATTTGAGTGAGAAAAGTCACTTGATTTAAGTAAGAAAACTCACTTGATTTAAGTGAGTTTTACTTTCTTAAATTAAGAAAGAAAAAGTCACTTGATTTAAGTGAGAAAAGTCACTTAATTTAAGTGACCTGCACATTCTCAAATTGAGTGACCTTCTTACAAATCTGTATTTCATAAATTTGTATGAGAAATTAGTTAATGGGAGGATTTTTTTATAGAAAAATAGACGTTTTTATTTCTCCATAGTAAATTTATCTGAGAGCATTAATTTCTATTCTCATTGTATGCACATGTTCCTGCAGCTATTTAGCGCAATTTCTTCAATCTGCCTGAAGTAGAAGTGCTGATTTTCCCGGAGATTGGATTGTTTCAAGAAGACCACAAAATAGTCTCTATACAAAGGGTCAAAGTACGGTTGAGTATCTTTGGGTGTCAAATGAGGGGGATGTGCAAGCAAGTAGAAAGAGCTCTGGCAACTTACAAAAGACAGGGTGATAGAGAAAGTAGTTTTGAAGAAAAGAATAGTACAAGTATGGTCAGAATGAGGAGCCTGAAAGAAAGTAAAGCAGCTTCTTTGATCTGACCACCTGCGGCAGAAAAAAACCTACTATCTACCTCTTTCTTAGTTGAAACATATATATATACATGTGTTCTTGCTTTCGGGTATCTGCTATTCTGCAGCAACATGCGCTGAGGAAGAAACAGGAAATAGAGTTCGAGGTGAAAAAAAAGAAGGAAAAAAAACCCTGAAGAGTCTATAGTTTTTATCTTCAACGGTTTTTCTTTTGTCGAAGAAAAACATTTCCATTCTCAAAGAAGCAAAGAACTCTAACATAAACTTTTTACATTGTAAAAAAAAAAAGGGAAAAAGAAAATTGTTAGATACATGAGATTCTTAGAAGATATACATTTCTCATTTCATTCCTTTGTTGTTGTATAAATCCTCTCTCTCTCTCTCTCTCTCTTCTTCCTCTCTTGAGATCTCATTTTATTCTTCAACAGTTTTGTGAATGTTGCGAGATATCTCGTGGCAGTATTTTGCGACAGTTAAATGTGACAGGTACGGGGGAACAAAAATTTTCATACCAGCACGTAGGCTAATATTATGCTTTGTTTGCTAACCCGAGGCGTGTTAGAGCTAAAGTTTTTTCAACTGCAGACCAAATGAAATGAAATATTTGCCTCGAGTGTCAGTTTCATGGGTCTCGTTTTGATTATTAATTTTAGTAATTATATTATGCTATTTCATCTATTGATTTATACTCAGTTTAGTATTTAATGCGGATCTCATTTCTGCATTTGACGTGAATTTTCCCTCAGGACAAGTGACTTCCTTTCTGCAAATAGTTAGTTTTAATAAACGAAAAATAAATATAAAATATGAATGGTATTTTATCAAAGGATTTTTTTTCATTCAATTTTCGTAAAAGAACATATTTTCACCTAAATAAATAGTGTGTGAACTCAGTGAGTGTAAATTACATTCCACATCAGTTCATAAAGTTCTTCAGAAATTCATTTTCATTTGCTAAATAACTCTTTTGAAATTAATTAATTCAAGCAATTTTCATATCTCTGAGAGAAACGAAGTAAATGTGAAGCGAAGCAACAAATAATGCCTCTGCTTGATTCAAATGAAGAGAGAATAAAAAGGAGAAAAAAAAACGTAAAGTTACCAGTGATTTTTTTTTTTTCCATTTTCCAGTTAGAATTAATGGGAATTTTTTTTGCCTCGAGAATTATCAATTACTTTGAGAATATTTTTGATACTCTGCCAGGAGAAATTAGTGGAAAAAAAGGGGAATCACTACATGAAATAGTTTCTATTTGGGGTCACATGTGAAATTGCCTTTTTCTGTCTTTAAAATCGATATTTTTGTTCCATTCTCAATGGTAGTATATATTCTACACACTCCCCAGAGTCTTAGTGGATAATAAGAGAAATGAGAGAGAGAGAGAAGAGGAAAGAAGGAGCACTGATAAAGGGATAAAATAAATAAATGGGAGCAAAAGTTTTACGATGGCTTTCACTCGTCTTTAGTGAAAAAGTCATTATACCAAATAATCCAGTTCCTCTAACAGAGAGGATTCGTTAGAATTTGAATTGAATTCCCACAGACTAAACTCAATAAATATCAAGATTAAATTAAACTGATATCATGTGATGTGGAATATCGAAGGTGAATCGAATTTTTTTTTTTTTTTTTATTATCAATCTCAAGTAGCTCTGAATTAATCCTCATGAGAAACCTGTTGCATTTCACTGCCTTAACTCGATTTAATAGACAGAAGTATAATTTTACCGTGTACCTTGGGTAACCAAATGCAGAAGGCAGCATGGTACTAATTAATTTGACTTAACTACTGGCATCGATGACGCAATTAATTCGAAAATTGCAGACTTCCAACTTGATAGTGGCTAACTACGTGAAACTGGTGTATTAATTTTCACAGAATAATTGACATTAATTCAATGTTTAAATTACAATTTACATCATCATGTTTTATTTAAAAAATTTATGTCTACACTGCAAAAACTAATGCTTCACAGATTTCTGAATTTAAGATATCAGTTAGAAAAAAAATATCTTAAAACGGTACATGTTTTAAAAAGTGACAAGACATTATTGTTGTCTGAAAAATTAAGATGAAAATATTCAGCTGCTTTTTATGTTTGAAATAAAAATAGTTTTTAATTGTTCAGTCATTGGAGCTTGAAGGTTTATGGCGAAACTCAGTTGCTAAATGCTATTTAGTCAGATCAGTGTAAAACATTTTTCGTGTGTTAGTCGAGTATTGTAATTTCCTACACAAATATGGGAATAATGATAACGTGGATTAAATAGATAAGAAAAAATTAATATACTAATTTTTAATCGATTTTTTCGATCTTCCAGTCTCCAGAAATTCATTCAATTCAGTTCCTATTCTATGACAGAACACGTATAGGGGAAGGTGGGGCAAAATGGACACAGGGGTAAAATGGACACATCTCAATTTTTAGGCAAATATTATGAAAAACTCTCGAAATTAATCGGAATATTTCAATTAAAAAATATCGATTTTTAAGGTATTTATGGGTATTTTTGTGAAACAGTTTTGTGAAACCGTTTTTGGCCTATAACTATGCAAAAAATTGATATTTTGGAATTCAAACCACCATAAATCGATGGGAAATGAGCTCACACTTCATTTGAGACTAACCCCGAATTGCTGCGACCAATAGAACCCGAGCTATTTGCAAAAAACTGAAAATTTTCATAAAAGAAAAGGTTTTACCCCTCAAAAATGCCGAAAAATATCGAACTTTCAGGAAAAATCGAAAAAAATACATCTGACACTCGTTTTCCGGCTAAAATTTCCTCAGCTTTTCAATAGAATCTTAAAAAAAATCCATCTCTAACCGTTTCATTACAATGTCCATTTTGCCCCACTCTCCCCTACATTTATAGATTATGTAAGTGAAAAATAAGACACTTTGACAGATTCAAACATTTAGAGATAACTCAATCATCACTACCAAAGTAATCTTTAAAATGTTTTAAAAGTGTCTACAAAAGTGTTTTAATATAAACATTAGTTTTTGCAGTGTACATCATAAATGAAGCATCCATGTTATTTTGTTGAAATATGTAACACAACCGCATGTTCTCCATCAACTCATTGTGAACTTCACAAATGGCTTCTTGATTGAAAAAGTTTAAAATCTACATAATGGACTTTTCCCCCCAGAATCCCAAAAATTTACAATTTATTCGGAACATCGTTTGTGAATCCTGAACGGTTACATCGATATTCCTTTATACCGTAGATGTCTATCAGAATGAATAAAACGTCAAATGCGAAAAAATGCAGAATATTCGAATGGAAGATGATCGCTTGTGAAATGTGATAAAAAATATAGGGGTAGAGCACTAACAGAAGCCCTCGAGCGTTTTGACCCTTTCAAGCGAAACTGTGTCCTAAACATTGTGTCCTACATATTGTTGTTATGGAACGTGTAACGATTTCAGTCGTTTTCATGGAATATCATGGAATTGCCTCTGTTTCTGCTCTAAAACTTGAAGCACAAACACATTTAATTCATTCGAGTGTAGGTGCATTGCTACATTAGATACAGTTATTAACTGAAGCTTCAATTATCATTGAAAATAACGAGTAATAAAGAGAATCCAATTATTAAAGTATATTACGACGTAATACTTTTGGAGATAATCTAAATTCTGTTATAATGAAGTAAATTCTTTTAATACTTGAGAAAATAATGTAAATTCCAGACACAAATTTTTTCACTATTAAATCTTCTTATTATAAATTCTGGCATGTCTGCCATTTCTTTCTCTTTTGCCCAGCATCATTTTACTATTATTTTAATTGCTCCAAATATTTTGTTACATTTTTTTTTTTTCTGTCACAATCTGCGGAAACTATATGTCCACAGTTCTTTCATCCTGTTGTCTGAGTTTTAATGAATTTTTTTTTCTTTTTTTCCTACTCCACGTCTTTTGTATCAAACGGCAAAGGGGAGGGCAAGCAGGGTTTATTTTTCCTGCTTTTCACCTCAATGCAGATGCAACAAAGTAGTAACTGTAAATGTTTCCAGAAGCGGAAAAATATAGTCTACGTGAACACATTTTCTGTTTGTGATTTCTCTTGTGAGAGATAAAAAATTAAGCATAATAATAATAATAATAATAATATTTATGGGAAAAAAAGGTTGATTTACACAGTGAACATTTGTTGAAAGTTGAAAAAAAATTTAATGAATTCAAAAATCTCCACTGTGCTTTATAAATCAACAGATTTAATTAAATTCATCCCAAACTTGTTCCTTATTTCAATATGAATTCTATATATAGTACAAAAGTTTCAGAGTTTCAAAAAGTTTTTTGGTAAAATCGATGTAGTTCGCGCTGCATCTAGAAGAGTAAATATCGAATTTATTCCGTAAAGTTTAGTGGAGTTCTCTCTTCTTCTTTTTTCCTCCTCCCCCCCCCCCCCCCTCCTCCTTTAAATGAATAAATAGACGTGCACAATATTTAAGTTGTCGGTTGTTCAGTAGAGAATGGAGTGGTGATAATCAATAGAGAAATAGAGTGTTTTGTAGGAGAAAATAAAGGCAAAAGAAGTTACAAATGTAATGTGATTTTCCTTTTCGATAAACTACTGAATAGAATTCCATGGAAGTGACATTATTTTCATTGCATTAAATTCATCCAAGTGTTTCAGAAAATTATTCAATAAAATCGGATGAATCTAAGGAATATTTCAAATACAATCAGTATTAATCGTGTCCAATTAAATGATTATACTGTATCTGTTCATTATCGATTAGCTTTCAAAGGACAGATACCAAACAGACGCGTCAGCCTGTTGGTTGAGGTTGACTACTCAGAAACGTCTGACCACTGCTGTACTGAATTTAGGCTAAAATAGTAAGAGAATGCCACTGAGGCATGTTCCCATCAAAGCTGGACGTACAACACGATCACATGTAGAGAAGCTGTGTTCTGTGTTACACTGACACCAATCCTAGAGCCAAGCTTGCGCTAGTTTCCCCTCTTGCTTGAGTAAGCTGCCACTTGTCCCAATGATTTTGGACATATGCAGGCTGCTGTTCTAAGCGTCTGCATCAATGTTCAAGTGGACTCCAATCGATTAAATTGCTAAAAAAAAGTTTCTAAATCTTGAATTTTGAAGTTAATTGGGATGTTGGACAGATGAATAAAGAATAGAAGTCAATCTTTACATTTATTTCCTAAAATCGCGACGTTTCGCGTCTGATTAGAAGCTTCTTCAGGCTCTTTAGATGAATGTAAATTGTCATAATAATATTAAAATTAAAGAATAATTCTGTTGCATTATATCAATCTTCATTGTTTTTCCTATTGCTTGTATCTACGATTTAACGAAGCAATATTTTAAATAATTTAATACACAAATTTTATATTATTTTGGAAAAAAATGATAATTTGTAATTTTTTGGTTTACAGAGCCTGATGAAGCTTAAATTATAAGCGAAATGTCGTGAATCGACAATGCTTTAGCATTGTTTTTTAAAAAAAGAAACCTTAAAATTTTCCATGATATTTTAAAACTAATCATTATTAACATGGAAATGAATCCAATTATAAATTAATACGCAAATTGACAAACTAAACGAATTGACACAAATTCAACGATAAAAACAATAATACATTTGTGTTGTTGAATTTGTGTCAATTCGTTTAGGTTGTCAATTTGTGTATTAATTTCGGTATTTGTGCAGAAGAGCGCCCATAAAATTTAAATAATTATCAAAGTCAAATCTTCGGAAAAAAATATGGAATGCGCAAGCAGGATTTGAACCCACGACCCTCTGATTACATGTCAGGTGCTCTGACCACTGAGCTATTGCGAGTTCCTATACTTTCCTTCAAATTTTTGACCAAGATATATTACATCATTTTCGCCACCTCCCTTCCTGAGGTAATTTAAATTAAATTAATTAATTTTATTGTGGGCTCTATTATACACAATTACCCAGAACTGTTCTTTAATTTTAATATTATTATGACAATTTACATCTATCTAAAGAGCCTGAAGAGGCTTCTAATCAGAAGCAAAACGTCACGATTCTAGGAAATAAATGTAAAGATTGACTTCTACTATTTATTCATCTTTCCAACATCCCAAACAACCTCAAAATTCAATATTCATCATCATGGACGACAACAAAAATAGAAAGTTTCTAAATCTTTTCGGTAATACATTGGATATTTGTGAGTATTCTGCTTTTCTCCGAGGGATTACAACGTAAAATCCCAGTTCCAATAGCGAGGATTGCTTCGCGATAACATGAAGTATATATTCTGTCGTTTTCTTTTTTCATTGAAAATGTTTTTCAGTTTTCCTCAGTTTTCACAGTCTATCTCTTTTTCCGCTACTTTTTTACCCCCACAAATCCTCTCACGATTTCAAAACGAATCCCATGCACAAATTCCAAATCCGCAAATGCGGCGAGTTACACGAGTGCTTCTCAACGAAAGTACACGCTCGTAAACGGCCATTCAGAGACGCGCAGAGCCTCGCTAGTTTCTAAATGAGATTAAATGGAGGGATAAAGTTGGATCTTTCATTTTTTTTTTTAAATGCGTCCTTCTTTCCACAGAGAATTTTTCCTCTTTCATCTCGTGCAAGAGTCCTGAAACAAGCTGATATTTGTGCGGAATGAGGTGATTTATGGAATGCACATTGTTCTGCATCACTTTTGGAGGATAGACATGATCTGCATACAGTATTTTACGAGATGACTCGTGTCATACTATTTATTTTCACCTGTACACGCATGCATAATAGGCTCTACGCAAACCGCACGTGTTTCCAGAATGAAACAAGCATTTCCGAGAAATTCTACTGTACATCAACTCTGTACGTTTCATGAATTTTGAAATGACAATGAAAATTGTTGTGTAAGGATCATGAGATGTTGGAAAAAATTGATTTAAAAATACTAATTAATTGTCAAATGGTCGGAACCAAACTCCCTCGGGAAACTATCTCATGGATAAATGGGACCCAAGCTAATCACTACAGCTTGTCTAGTTCTTTGGCGAGAGTAAAAATTGTGGAATCCTCTGCATGCAGATGTGGCTTTGAAAATGAAGATTTAAATCACGTGTTATGGCAGTGTCCTCGGTGTGAGCAAGAGAGAAGCATAATGATCCCAAAACTCATTGATTGTCAATATTTTCCCCTTATGAAATAGATGAAATTCTGTACACATTAAACCCTGCAGTACTTATCATAATAACCGAGTTTTTTTACCAATCGTAAAATCAAAATATAAAAATTTTGTACGTTATTGTAATTCTAATTTTTTTTTCATTTCACATACATACATATATATATATATATATATATATATATATATATATATATATATATATATATATATATATATATATATATATATATAAGAAAGAAAAATGTACATATCATGTAGAAATGTACAAATTTAGCAGAATGAACCTAAAAAGTTGAAGGGCATACAATAAAAAAAAATAAAAATTGTCAAATGAACGACGTTTCGCCTGCTTTATTGAGGCTTCCTCAGGTTCTTGACATCATTAGCATATAGTCAACATAAAATTAATTACCTACAATCGGAAAATGAATCCATGCATAAGTATTTTTATTGACATTGCAGTGTGTTGCTCAGGAGTAGCCTTACTTGTGAAAGACCCTGAGGAAGCCTCAATAAAGCAGGCGAAAAGTCGTTCATTTGACAATTAATTAGTACTGTTAAATCAATTTTTTCCAACGTCCCATGATTCCTACACAACAATTTATAAACATGGAAATGAAAAACCCTATTGATGACAATAAAAATATTCGACTAATTCTCACTTTAGATGTTCAGAATAAGATTCTTCTTGAATAATGCCGATTAAAAGACACTTTATTCTTGATTGAAACTAATGATTCTGGACCTGTGAACAATGCGAACTGATCGGTTTTCATTGGCTCATAGATTCAGGACACGTATACAGGATAGCAGTGATAATTCACGGAAGTGGAGTGGATCGACAGTGGTATGCAAAGCGTTGTGGCAAACGGTGCAAAATGTTACCGGTGACTCGAAAATGAGGAGACATCGTTTTGCCAACTTGATTAAATGGCCCGGTTTTACGATGGTGTCTGCCATGTCACATACGTTGTGCCATTTGAAGTTCAACTGTTATGCAGCAGTGAAAAAAGAAAAAAAAAGAGATTGGCTTGGATTCACAATGGTGAAAATGATGCTACTGTTCATTGCTTTTTACGATCGGAAGGCATCAAAATGCACTCTAACCAACTACATGCGTTGTGAATATTTCATTATTGCGTACTTTCACACCTTTGAATCCGGTAATTGATGGCTCTTGTTGAGTAGAGTAGTGCGATTGAAGGCAAAAAGTTTTGTGATTTTGGGGAAATCAAATTTTTGTGGAATTACTCTTTTTTTTTTTATATTTAAAGGATGGAACAGATACCGGAAAATTATTATTTATGATTGAAAACCTTCTTCTTGACATTAAAAGTGGATCTAAAGACGAATTAGTCAACTATATTGTGACCTTGGAATCAAAGTGGCGCAAATACTATCTTTATGCCCAGCACATACACCACTTCATATCTAAAGCGAGAATTATGATTTTTTCAGCCCTTTTTTTCATGAAATATTTCAAATTATTTAGATTTGTATAAACTTTGATTCAAAATTAATTTTATATTTCAATCTTGAAATGTGATTCATCAACATACCACTTTGAGTCGAAATATTCACAAAATAATAAGAAAAGAAAAGATAATTGAGATAAATTTGTGAGAATGAGAAGGGTTATAACGTTACGAGATTTTGTTAAAAGTTTTGCTTTCCAAATTACATCACAAGAATTTCTCTAACTTCTCGGGAGGAATCCATCCATATTTACTTCAATGTCACTGTACAGAGTGATACGGATTTTCACTCGAATAGTTCCACTATACTTTGGGTATTCTCTTCACCAAACTATCTCTCTAACCTCCAAGATGTCACAGTACGAGATTGCCTGAGGTAAAAGTTTCACCAAGTGGCAAGTGTAGTTTCGTGTGAAATTTCTCTCCTCTATTTTCAGGACTATCAATGCTCACCAACCTTGCACACGATGTATTCCATCGAATTTTTACCAAGAGAAATGTGTATGAGAGCTTCGCGTATTTTTATGATTTTCTTTTATATTGTGTAATGGAAATGACATTTAAGATTTGTATCATGATTTTTTTTTTTCCAGAAAACTAATAGAATATCCTTTTTTTTCTGTTTCAGGTATGTATGACTTCTTTTAACGGAAATTTCCAGAATTTTCTCGACTCGAGTCATAAAGTGAGTTGACTACTCTTTATTCTCTCTTTTTATGTCTCAGAAATTTATATTTCTTGTTTTGCGTCATTTGCGGAAGTCAGAACTTCCGAAATTCGTGGAAATATCTGAATTGAGTTTAAAGATCCTTTTGGAAGCTATGCAGAATTAATTTATTCTCTTCTCAAACAGTTTCCAAAGTTGGCTTCCTTCGAAAACAAACTCGCGGAGCATATTTGCCTTTGTGCAAGGAACTTCCAAAAAAACAACTGATAAATCTCCAAGAATTATCCCAAAGATCAATAGATTTATCGATAAAAAATATGTTATAACAGAGAAATTTTTGAGATGATTTATATTAAAATGTGGAACAAAAAAACAGTAAACCACAAAAATTATTGTAAACGATTGGAAGAAAGTTATGATCCTATAATTAACAATATTTAATATTTTTTGCCAAATTCGACAGAAATTTGAAATTCTTAAAGCGACGTGTTTTCTACAATCCTCTTCTTTTTTAATTATTTAGATTATAACTAAAATACATGCATCATGAAGAGAAAGACGCTCGTAAATTAATTAAAAATAGCAGTAATTGTAATGATGGCTGAATTAATAATTTTATTAATTGAGCAATAAACAGAAAAATGAGAAAAACTTGGATAAAAATTTCCATCATTTCACTCTTCAGAAATGTCCAATGAATACCTGAAAATTTCATATTTTCCTAACATTGAACATTGTGTTTTTCCCGGGATCTCTCATATGTCACACCTTTCTACATTCTCTTTGCCACTGGTATTTTGCAGAGTGCAAACCATCATTCTGCAGTAAAATGCGTGGCACATCTGGTAAAACGAGATTTTCTCCTCCACACTCTTCCACACCTTCGAAGGAAAAACGTTGAAATATTCGTGAAACACACGAGCACGATACGGCCTCTAACCCGTTACAAGCCCCACAGTGTTCACGAAAAGAACAGATGTGTCTCAACAAGCATGCATGTGTGCGGAGAAGCGAATTCGTGTTTTACTTTACTAGTCTCTCCATTATAATTTCATAATTTGTCTCGTAGAGAAAACTCAACAGAGATTTAAACTCTCGAAAGCAATTCTGTGTAATTCCTTCGTCCCCCCCCCCCCCCCTTTCCCGAAAAATGTCTGGAAGCTGCTGCAGCATGAATTGACATTAATAAGCTTGCTGTCCGTTTTTATGGAACATCTCTACATGTGTAGAAGACGTGAACACATGAAACGTGGAGATCAGCCTCGAAAAATCTCTGTTGAACTTTCCTATCTGAGCCCTCGTGACATAGAGCAATAATTTATCTACCTCATGTTCTACCGTACAGAAAGACGAGGGAGAAAGAATGAGACAAAAAAAAAAGGGGAAGCACGATGAAAGCAAGAGTTGCTAGAGGGACTTATCTCTATTGTCAGGGTTAATCCTTGAAAATTGGCTCGAGCTCTTTTCCTTGATATTTCCACGTTTGCAATCCTGTATAATTCTCTCTTTCCGTCAAACTGTCCGATACTCTGACAATATCTATTTTACCCTACTCCTACTGATGAAATCAATAACATCAGCATCTTCATTAGCACAAACTCGTTGAAAGTAGTTGCAATAACAAAATTTCTACTTATTATTAACTGTTATATAATTCTGTAGTAAAACTAAAATCCTATTTACTCAAGCAGCTACCCAGTTTTCTTTGAAGTACGGATCTACACTGGGGCGAACTGCTTAATAATCGAGCTTGAAACTCTATTTTACCGTGCTTTCACAGCCTATATTTCTAGCACGTACGAAAATCCTCGTTTTATACTCGTAGGATCAAAACCAGGATTATGAGCACAATACCTCCATATACTCACATAAAATATAGTTACCAGGATTGTTTAGCATTCTACACGTAGGTTTTGAACGAATTATTACGTGGAAGTATAGCAGACACCTTCACATACAATTTTACTTGCCAATCTAACATACAATGTTGGTTCCCTATTGAAAGATATTCATCAGTCATAATTTGAAATGGACTTTGTTTGAATTATCGTGAAATGAACCATGAATTATCCGAAAAACTTATGAATTTAAGAAGCACTAGAATATCCATTTAATATCAAACCACTGCCATATGCAGTATTGAGACTGCAAAATTTATAATCCAAGGTATACTATACATCAAACAAAGTTACTAGCTAGTCGTAAATGTCGAAATATATCAATAGTTGAACAAGCACTAAATATCCAAGTTGCATAGTCTAGAATACTAGTGGTTGAACCAACATCGTTGCTCTGGTAACGTCGATCCTTTGGTTGAATTCAGTGCACCTTCTGTTCTCCAATGCTCGTAGCCTTCACAGTGAGGTGGACACAAACCAATAGAAAATTAATGACTCCATTTATGTGATAAATTTATGATATTCATCAACTGTGGGTTTGTGTATTTCTTCTCTATTAATGATAAAACTTGAGGCATTTGTTCTTTGTTTGACATTATGGCTACATTTCCAAGAGAATCATAACTTTTAACTGTCATAACTTGACACAAATTTGTATGTATTAAGTTTCTATACTTTCAACACTTCAATTTAACATTTACTTATAATCTTATAATTTTGTCTCTACTTCACAGGTAGAAATGATGAATTTTAATGTCCTGATGAGGGCTCATGTTGAATGAACCAAAACGTTGACAATAAAAATTCAGTTTTAATTAATGATCGCAAGGCCAATTATTCACTTGAATATTTGTTCTTAATCTTTATTATTACAAATCCACTTATTCCAATATTTTCTATGTCATATGGATATTTTTATTTTTGTTGGCTTCTACATGATACGAATAGTCTACAAATAGGATTTAACAGATATTATTATTTTTCTTTCATTCTAGGTCATTGTCTTTTTTTTTTGTTTCAAAGCTAGATATCGCTATCAGGAAATTATCCAGTTTCTGATTCTCAATCAGATGCAGAGAGAGAAATACACAAATCTAGTTAGTAACTGTGAAGCAGATGGGAGGCAGGTACATACAGTACACCAGTACTGTGTAAGCCACATCCCCTAGCTTACTATCGATCTCTAACTGCGTCGTACTGGCCTTTGTTCTCGTGATTAAGTGCACGCGCACATCCCTATTCTATCTTCGGTATCGGTACGCATTGAACGGATTGAGTTTACTATTAACGATCCACTAATGAAACAGACACACACGTGTGTGTGTTAGAAACCAAAACTAAAACGTTATCGCTATAAGGATTTTCGTGTACTGTAATCACATCCTACAGAATGTTTGTTATACAAACTCCTCTCATTACATGATGTACTCTATAGTACTTTAATGAAATAGAGAAAAGCGAATATTTGCTTGCAAAGATCAATAGATTTATCGATTAAAAAGAAGTTATAACAGAGAAACTTTTGAGATGATTCACATTAAAATGTGGAATAAAAAAGAGTAAAACACAAAAATGATTGTAAATGATTGGGAGAAAGTTATGATCCTATAATTAACAATATCTGGTTAGATAAAGAGAAATCAAAATTAATTCAAGAAAGAAAGCGATTAATAAATTGAAAATATTTTTACCAGAAATATCATTGTCGTGTGTCATTTTTGTGTGCAATATATTTGAAGAAGGTTCTTTGCTTTTTGATAAAAACAAAACTAATTTTTGACAATTTTAAGACTATATTTTGAATCTTATTTGTGACAGCACTTACGCCACTTTGATTCTAAGGCGACGTATTCTTTACATAGTTTCTCCTCTTCTTTTATAAACAAACAAATGAGAAGAACTTGGATTAAAAAATTTCATCGTTTCACTCTTCAGAAATGTCCAATGAATACCTGAAAGTTTCATATTTTCTTAACATTGAACATTGTGTTTTCTCGATTCTCTGTAATCACATTCTATAGAATGTTTGTTATACAAACTCCTCTCATTACATGATGTACTCTATAGTACTTTGATGAAATAAGAAAAATAGAATATTTCCTTGCAATTGAAAGTACCAAAAAGAACTTGGAGAAGATGCTGAAGGAATGAAAATGAAGAAAAATTACCAAACGAAATCTAAAAGTTGTCTTACAAAATCAGAAAACTCAACTCTTCAGTCCAAAACTTTCGATTTGGATGTACACATCCAATCAAACTTCAACAGAAGCAAAACTGTTGAGTAATGCCAGAACTTTTTTAAAAGTTAAAGTTACTGGCTAATTCAAAATGTCTAGTATAATTAACCTCAGTATTCTCCCCGGTAAATCCTCTGCTAATCACGTAAAAGACTCCAAAAAAACATGAAAATGATTTATATTGTGATAGTGCATTGTCTCGTTCGAGGATTAAGTAACCCAAAATCCGGGAGATTTGCAAGCTGCTTTTAGTATTAAATGAGTTAAATAAGTTTGTCATTGATACCTCAAAAAAAAAAAGGCTTACCACATTCGCTCATTCCGTAGCTGCCCCAGAAAATGAGAAAAAAACCTGTTTGGAATCAGAGGAGGATTTTCATCATCACAAATTTTTATGAAATCGTACATTCTCTCTCTCTGTCGTTCGAGGATGTAATAGAAAATCGAGGAATCCGGGGGAATACATGGGGGTACATGTGCAGTAGTGGAGGGTAGACGTCCCACTAAGGATGTGAGGTTGGAAGGTGAAAAATAAGAAGACCTAGAAAGTTTGATGGAAAAAAAAAAGAAATAGAAAGACGAAGAGAAATAAAAAAAAAAAGGAGAAGAAGATAAAAACGGCGTGGTCGTTGGGGATGGTCGACTGGGGGTGGGAAGGGGGGGGGGTGGATAGGGTGGCGCCATGGACCGCGCCGCCGCCCAGCATCCCCTGTGACGCTCGTCTCCCGTAGAGGCGCACCCTCAGTGCCAGGAGTATTCCGCTAGTCATACATTGGACCGTTGCGAGTTAACTGTGTGTATTTCAAAGCAGTGGCGTAATCGTAACATTTGAATCCACGTTGACAGTTGGTTTGAGTCCAGTGTTTTTCTTCCTTTTTTTCCTTTTAACCGTAACTTCATTATAATGAATGAGGAACGAGTGATAAATAACTGGCGTCTTTAACCTTTTTTCATGTGATTAATGGGCCATCAATTGGGTATATAAATCATGGGAATGGATTTACTGTGGTTTAATAAGTGTCACGATGAAAATCAACTGATTGAAGAACATTGTGGATGAATTTTGGCCTCTGCCTCACGGATTCATTAGGATTGTTCTGGACTGACTCTACAATTATTCGTGATTTTAATAAGAGGAAATATCGGAATATTGCTGGTTTTTGCGCATGGATTCAACGGCTGTAGTTATAGCAACGGTGAATACGTCAACATCATCAGTACGAAACAATTGGATTTACACTGCTGCTATTGTTGTTGGCATTGCAAAATAAAAATTGTTTTTTTTTCAACAGTTATTCTATGAGGCAACAACGCATCATTGATTTAGCTGTCACACAAAATTACTCACGATGAAAATCACGTATGATTGACATTTGGTGATTTTCATTTAAAGTTGATGGATGGTGATGTGGTAGAAAGAGAGTATAAAATAATTCAATGGAGAGCAAAAAATATAATTTTGCAAAATAACGTGATGATTTTGTGTTAATTAACGTATTAATTGGAAATGAACAATTAAAATCTATTGTTAACGAATGCCAATTTAATTAAAATGGATACTTTTTTGATAATAGGAATCTGTTTTCTCTGTTATGAGGTCTGTGATTTGATCAGACGTTATACAGCACCTGTGAACAATAGCCCTCAGGATGTTGTACCCTCAACACCTCCATCGCCTCGGGTTTACTCAATCTCCCATAAAATTCCATCACAGAATCCTCCAGAGTGTTTTTCACAGTAAATTAATCCATCGTGATTGATCAATCCAAAGAATTCGTAAAGATGAATCAAATGATGTTCTCAAATATTTGAAAAAATTTCATGGAATACAGGAGTATGAATGGACAAGAAGAGACACATTTCAGTTGTCAAATTGAAAGCTCACGAGAGGTTAAAAGCCCCCAGGACAGCACGTTTCTCCGTGACCCACAGACCACCAAAGGAATCAAGTGAAAGCTCTTCGGTGAACCACATCAGCCTTTGAAAACTTAACTTGAATGAAAATATAGTCTTTTACTCATTTGCTCATTCTCATTTTGTGGACTTAAAAGAGGCAAATGAACCCTATGAATTGTTATTGACAAAGATTGTTCTCAATTCGAGCATTAAACTGTTCAAAAAGTATGGGCTCAATTGATTCTCAATCTTCCATAATTCTACATTTGAGTATTCTCTCAACTACCTGCAATCAAACCATCAAGTGGTGTTTAGGCTTCTTCTTCATAGTTAATGCCTACGTGTCGAAAACCGTAGAATTTAATCGATTCATTGCAGAGAATAGTGACTCAATAGGAGAATAGTGTTTGATGAAATCTCTTGAACAACAGAATGATGAGGAAGTCTCTGGCTTTGATCGGGGGGGAGGATTGATTGAAATCCTTGGATGAATGGGGAAATGCCAGTTTATAGAAATGAGGTTAGTGCCTCTTCCAAAGTACTCTCAACGTAATCACTGAGTGTCCACTGAATTGACGTATTTTGAAATTGAATGGATTTTAGGACAAGCAAGTTGTGTTAATCATGTACATCGATTTGGATCAGTAGGATTGACTCTGTACGTGGCATTGACGAGAAAGGAGGTATTTTTTTTGACAAAAATCTACGCAAGACTTTGTGTCATTGTGAACTGTCAATAGAATCCAGAGTCTTGGTGAATTAACCGTCTGCTTTTTTTTTTTATTTCTTGGAGCCAAATAAAAGAGAACTACAGAGGAACTTCATTAATCGAATAATAAACAAGAAGGGATGGACTCGTTGGAGCGATTGATGAGCAATGGGCCCCATCATTCAGCACTTACTGCAGCATCAAGGACACAGAATGCCTTTGTTCAAGCAAGCCTGTGCTCCGTGATTGGACGTAAGGGTCGTCATCTAACAGGCACATTCTGCTTAACTGGTGATACAATGGAGGGAATCATACAGTGTCTTGTTTTTCTCAAGGCATTCTCGGTAAGGGCTCTTAAGAGGTCAAGCCCCATTCTTTTTTTTTTACCCTCATTTTTTTTTTCTTTTTTCCTTTTTACTCTCCACTCACCAAGTAACTATGTGTTTCAATTCAATTGCGAGTTTGGAAAGAATGATAATGGATTTGGGAAGGTAGAGTCACAGTTTCGTTATCGATCCAGCAACATTTCGTGTTGAGTGGTATATTATTCTAGGGAATTTAGGCCTTTGCCAATGACCCGTGGAAGGGACATATCCATTGGTGTAAGATAAGAGGATTCAACTTGAGTATATCTCTCAGAGAATTTAGGCAATCTGCTCTATTTGATCTGTCTTAGTTAGACATCGAAGAAATAGGTTTTATGAGTTCTTCTCTTTGATCTTCAAAATGATAGGAGTACTGTTGGAAAATAGAATACGCCTACATCCCTTCTCATTATAACAAGCACACTCATTTTTCCAGTACTGTCGTTTCTGTAAGGATGATTTCCTCTTGTCCCCTACTCTTTAATCCTCAAACTTTATACATACAAAGGATATAGATACACGTGGAAAAAGCTCTTTGAGTCTACATCTTTAATGTACACTTGATACATTTTCTATATCAAAAATATATTCATTACGAAGATCCTGTCTCGTTTCATGCTAAAAAGGTAGAAGCGGTAATACGAAAGGAAGAATATTGGAGGATGAGAAAGAATGAAAAGTCTTTGAACCGTGAGATGATAACATCAAAATAAGAGGCTGTATTTTTCGAATTTTTTTATCTGTCACTGGGTTTTAAAGAGCTTGGTAGTATAGGGTTAGTGAGGAAAAAGAGATGCTCAGTGGATTGAACGCGATATTCCGTGAATATTTGGAGGCTATGCGGGTGATGAAATTATTCGATAAAATCAAGTATACACCTTCCATCTTTGTCGGTTACTGTCACATTATTTACTTCTATTTTATCTAAATTAATGAATGCTACTTTTTTACCTGCAATGGAATTATACACAACACTGGATGATATCCAATTACATTTTTTCTTTTTTTTTTCCGTCAAGCCTCGCATATTTTTACAGAGTAATAAAAACAAGCGCAATGGTCATACGTAATTCGTATGTTCCATTGGATTCCCAAGCGAGTGGTGAAATGCGTATGTCCTGGGGGCAAATTCACGTTCTCTCTGTGTCACTGCGGTTTAGGTAAACATGGCGTTCATCTGTCGTGAATCGTATATGATCCACCCGAGAACAATTAGCGTTTACATTACATGCAAATGACTCGTCTGTGTGTATGTATCTGTTTCACGTTATTGCGTTGAACGTTTAATCGGCTGACTATTTACGTCATGAAAGTACTTGATACTGCTGGAATCAGCACAGGGGAATTTTCATGAGACAGTTAACACCAATGATTCTCATTAGGTTTTCCCCAAAGTTGACGTTATTCTACACAGAGAAAAATGTTTTTTTAATTTAAGAATGTGCAGTCATTTAATTTAGGGAAGAAAAAGTTACTTGACTTAAGTGAGAAAAGTCACTTAATTTAAGTGACTTTTACTTTCTTAAATCAAGAAAGAAAAAGTTACTTGATTCAAGTGAGAAAAGTCACTTGATTCAAGTGAGAAAACGCACTTGATTTATGTGAGTTTTACTTTCTTAAATTAAGAAAGAAACAGTCACTTGATTTAAGTGAGAAAAGTCACTTAATTTAAGTGAGAAAAGTCACTTGATTTGCGTGAGAAAACGCACTTGATTCAAGGGAGTTTTACTTTCTTAAATGAAGAAAGAAAAAGTCACTTGATTTAAGTCAGAAAAGTCACTTAATTTAAGAATGTGCAGGTCACTTAAATTAAGAAAGAAAAAGTCACTTGATGTAAGTGAGAAAAGTCACTTAATTTAAGTGACTTTTACTTTCTTAAATCAAGAAAGAAAAACTTACTTTATTTAAGTGAGAAAAGTCACTTGATTTAAGTGAAAAACGCACTTGATTTAAGTGAGTTTTACTTTCTCAAATTAAGAAAGGAAAAGTCACTTGATTTAAGTGAGAAAAGTCACTTAATTTAAGAATGTGCAGGTCACTTGAATTAAGAAAGAAAAAGTCACTTGATGTCAGTGAGAAGAGTCACTCAATTTAAGTGACTTTTACTTTCTTAAATCAAGAAAGAAAAACTTACTTGATTTAAGTGAGAAAAGTCACTTGATTTAAGTGAAAAAACGCACTTGATTTAAGTGAGTTTTACTTTCTTAGATTAAGAAAGAAAAAATCACTTGATTTAAGTGAGAAAAGTCACTTAATTCAAGTGACCTGCACATTCTTAAATTAAGTGACTGAAAATTCTTAAATTAAGAAAACATTTTTCTCTGTGTAATCATATCCAGTTTATTTCAGTGCTACTGGCAGTGAACTTCCGCGAATGTATTATCTCCAAAGATCATTTGCTCGAGATGTAATTAGTTTTGGTAACAGTTAATTAGTTGGCCTCTTTGATATCCAACGGACATTGGATAGTAATTTGCTTCTAGATACTCTAACGCATAGTACGATAGCTGTATAAAATTAATAAACTTTAAATATTCATGGAGCATAGTTTGAAAGTGCAGAATTATGGAGAAATTATCTTTTTGAATATTGTCATGTTATGCTTTTCAGAGTGAATTTGGGGAGAATTTTTTTTTCTGGGTTGTCCAATCTAATCACCGGAAACGTTGAAAATTCAATATATCATCCTTTTTTTTTACTGATCGCTTGTCTGTCTCGTTTGACCAAACGAGATAATTTTAACGTGTGAAAACAATGGGGGGAAGCGAATTTGACAGGGACAAGTGTTTACACAAGTTAACAACCAAGCAGAGTACACACGTGTATGTGTCAGGATAACTATCACTCTCTCATCTTTCCATGGAGATGAGAGAGAAATGGATGAAAGTCCTTTTTAGCTTTTAAAAACATGGTGGAGCTCTACATTGATAAAGAGTGTAATGTGGATCACAGTGTTTACTTTCAGTTTTTGTGTTCTTTGATTCAGCCGCTCTATTGATCGTGCTCTCTTTATATTCAAATGTACTGGATGAAAATGTTGGAGTTAGTGGATATAGATTATTTTAGGGAAAGTGGTGGAAAATAAGGATTTTGATGGAATGGCTTCAAATGTATTTTTTTAAATGATTCCCTTGAAAAACTGGAGGATATTTCAAATGGAAAATGTGTGTCAGAATAGATTTTTGTTAGTTTTTTGAAAATTTGATTTTTTTTGCTCAAGTTTGAAGTGGCATCTCTTTACTTTTTTTGAGGAAATTCACTTTTTTGATAAAATTTCTGGTTCTATTAATCGTAGTGACCTCTGGTTGATTCTAAATGAAAGATGAGATCATTTGCCATCAATTGATACAGTTTAAAAGAAAGAATTATCGATTTTAGAGGTATTTAGAGGCCATTTTATGAAAATCTGTTTTTCCCCAATTGATCATTTTTCCTTGAAAACCACATAAATTGCTGGAAAACGATCTCACCTTTATTTAAAAATCGATCCCTTGTCGCTATCCTTAAGAAAGTCCAATTTTCTCAATTATCTAAAGGTTAAAGCCCTAATTTTTCCGTGGGACAAGGCCAATTTTCCAAAAGATGATCAAAAATCAAATTTAACATGAGTTTTTCAATAGTAATTTTCTTAGAATTCCAGTAGAATCATCAGAAAAAATCTGTCTAGACTGATTCCACCGAGTCCTCATGAAATTTATAGTAAAAAATATAAAAACTAGATCAATCTTCGCTGAACTTGTCTTCGATTCAAGTGCAAAAAAATATCAGAAATTATTGAAGTGTTTAATTTGGATGACATCCAAGCATTCTCACTCTTCCAATAAATATTAAAAACATACGTGAGAATTCTACCGCAATAAAATTGAGCAATCAAAACGAAAGTAATGTCACTGTAGCACGAAGATCAATTTTTTTTTTTATTTTTTCATTTCTTTTAATCACCGATGGTGCCTGTGGTTCAATCGATCGTCATTAATTTTGTATGAATCCGATCAATTCGAGCCATACGGGAAGCTCGATGGAGCGTGATTCAATAAATTTTCACCCGAGATATGGTGACTGGTACGTTTACCGGATGTACGAGGAAAATTCGCCCCAAGCGCATTTCAATAATAATGAATACTGAATGAAAGAAAATGAAAAAAAAAAAAAAATTCGTAACAATACGAAATATAACCAATGTTAATAATGAATTTATTCATGTAACAAGCAAAATAGTTATTATTGTATTTTGGATAATAAATTATTGATAGGGTAAAATTCGGTCATTCGTAATGATTATGAAAGCACAAATACTTTCCGCTGATTGAACAATAACAATTAATTTATTTATGCTTCAGAGATTTTTAATTTTAAATTATCAAATAATATTCATTATTCAAATTTAAATGCAATGGAATCCAAATTTTTTTCTCTACATTTTCTGATAAAATATCAATTCTCTCATTGACAACCTTCTACTATAGACAGAATCGACGATATTGGTAGCACGTGTATTAGGTCAAATGTCAAGTCAATTTCGTGCAGATGGCGAACTGTTTGCTTCAGAAGGACTTCTTGGAAATGTACTGGGTCTTTGAATCACTCGGAAATTGTGAAATCCATTGATGAATGATCTTCATGTACTGGAGTGATTTGACAGCACCTGTAGAGGACATTTCATAGAGAACGTCTAGCAATCATACACAGAGAAAAATGTTTTTTTGATTTAAGAATGTGCAGTCACTTATTTTAAGAATGTGCAGGTCACTTAAATTAAGAAAGAAAAAGTCACTTGATTTAAGTGAGAAAAGTCACTTGATTTATGTGAGAAAACTTACTTGATTTAAGTGTGTTGCGCGTCACCACGCACAAAAGATAATAAGAATATTTTAAGTTTAATATTATTCTCAGAAATACACTCAACAATTTTCCCCAACATCTGGCGAGCAGCCTTTTCTGCATTTCCTTAATCCTACCTCAATAAAACACTAAAATTAAACGTTCAAGACACTCAAGAAACCTCTCCATGTTACTTTCTTAAATTAAGAAAGAAAAAGTCACTTGATTTAAGTGAGAAAAGTCACTTAATTTGAGTGACTTTTACTTTCTTAAATTAAGAAAGAAAAAGTCACTTAATTTAAGTGACTTTCACTTTCTTAAACTAAGAAAGAAAAAGTCACTTAATTTAAGTGACTTTTACTTTCTTAAATTAAGAAAGAAAAAATTACTTGAATTAAGTGAGAAAACTCACTTGATTTAAATGAATTTTACTTTCTTAAATTAAGAAAGAAAAAGTCACTTGATTTAAGTGAAAAAAGTCACTTAATTCGAGTGACCTGCACATTCTTAAATTAAGTGACTGCACTTGCTTAAATTAAGAAACCATTTTCCTCTGTATACTTATGTTCACAAAGAAATTGGATGCGATAAAATAAAGGTGATGAAGGTAATGACGAGATAATGAGGGTAGAAACGTGGCTTGTTGAAGTATTAATACGATACCTATTAGAATTAATGGAGGAACTCGATGCTTGATTTCCTGTGCTCCTCTCAGTGATACAAAGACTTTTTTTTCTTCAATTTGGTATATAATGGATAAAGGGAGAATGAGAGATCTAATTGACACTTTGATAAGTATTCTTTTCATCCATCGCATTTATTGTAGAACTTTCTTCTATTTCCTCAACTAAATAAATGCAATTTCATTCCAGTCCTGTGTAATCAGCACTCAAGAATTCTCATTGTATTTACTCGGTGGAAATCCTCTTTTTTTTGCCTCTTTTGACGAGTCGACAATAGACAGATTGACTTTTGGAAAGTAAGAGGTCTCTATTTTTTTTTAATTCATTAAAAAAAATCCTCATTCCCTCTCTGAATTTGTTTCATTTCATTCTCATCGTTTTTTAGGAGGCTGATAAATCTCTCTCTCTCTCTCTCGACTCCCTTTGACGCTGACAATTTGAGTTTCAAGAATAATTGAGTCTAGGATACAATGGGAAAAAAAACCAGAAGGAAAGAGGTTAAAAAAAAAATCATCTGAAGCCAGTCTCTGGACTTTATCCTTTCATAGTTTCATTTCAGTTGTGTTTTATTCCATGAAAAATTCCCCACACAAGACGTTTCAATTGGCTCTAGAGTCTCGTTGAGTTTTTAATTGGGATTTTATGCATTCTCTTCACGAATCCTTCTATTTTCACTGCTCCCATCATCCTGACATTTTCCGGAAATACGGAAATAAAAAAAAAAAAGAAGAAAAAAAATCTAGAATTGTTACAGTTCAAACCGAATTGTTGATAATGTCACAGAATGAATTCAACAATGAAGAAACTTCATATTGTTCTAACTTCTATTATAAAAGAAATTTTTTTTTTTCCCTTGCTGAAATCAGCTGCAGTTTTGAGACAATGAAGTTGTTCCGGCCGTGAAAATACGAGACGCTAGTCGTATTCCAGAAATTCCAGGAAAAAAAAAAAAGAAGAGAGAACACACTGGGTTCCAGTATATTCTGCTTTCGTACTGCTGCACATTAGACGTAGGAAGCATTGTCCATGAAACTCTATTGTCCACTCTCAGAGCCCATATAAATGATGCTGCCGTTGAAATATATCAACTTTTGATATACGAAGGTCGACTAGTTTTCTCCGGTGCTCTTAACATTGAAGCTCTCTCGTTATACTACTTTTTCCATTATGTCCTTCATATTTCAATGGATTAGTCTGTGAATACGATCTTGGGCTATTCATACAGTACATATATCTTGCACACTACATTGCAAGACTCGTTATTCTGCATGAAACAAGTGAATAAATAATCGGGATGAGCCAATAACCCATTGAAACTGAATGCTGCATCTGGTCTAGTAGAGAGATGGCCACAAGAGAGAGTCTCAAGGTGAATTAGAGAGGATGTCCCTTAGTGAAACCAAAACTCGACAGAATCACTTGGCAACCACAATTCTCAGTTGACGTGGCATACTTGACAAAACTTCAAAAAATGATCATTTTTCTCGGAAAACTACATAAATTGATGGCAAATTATCTCATCTTTCATTTGAGACCAACCCCAATTCGCTAAGACTAATAGAACCGGAGATATCTTCGAAAAGATGATTTTTTTTCCATATTATCAGAGCATTAAAGCCCTAATTTTTGGTTGAAAAAGTCGAATTTTCAAAATAATCATGAAAGATGAATTTTGATAACGTTTTCCGATCCAAATTTCCTCATCTTTCCAATAGAATCATCAGAAAAAACCTATCTCGAATAGTTTCAGTGATTTCTCACGATTGTCATGACATAAACCATAAAAACTGAAATATGTCCGTTTCAAACCTTATATTATTGATCTTCGGTGTTTTCGTCTTAATTTTAGCTTTTAAAAACACGGAGCTTCACATTGATAAAGAGCGTAATGTGGAAAGAGAAGACTACAAGAGAGAGTTCCAGGGTAAATTAGAGAGGATGTCCCTTAGTGAAACCAAAACTCGACAGAATCACTTGGCAGCCACAATTCCCAGTTGACGTGGCATATTCGACAAAACCTCAAAAAATGATCATTTTTCTCGGAAAACTATATGAATTGATGTCAAATGATCTCATCTTTCATTTGAGACCAACCTCAAGTCGCTAAGACCAATAGACCCGAAGATATCCTCGAAAAGATGATTTTTTTCCAAATTAGCAGAGCATTAAAGCCCTAATTTTTGGTCAAAGAGGTCGAATTTTCAAAAAAATGATCAGAAATGAATTTAGATATACCTTTTCCGACCCAAATTTCCTCATATTTTCAATAGAATCATCAGAAAAAGCCTATCTCGAATCGTTTCAGTGATTTCTCGCGATTGTCATGACATAAACCATCAAAACTAAAATATGTCCATTCCACACCTCATATTATTGATCTCCGGTGTTTTCGTCAATTCATGCAGCACATCTTTCAATGTCGTGTACTCCTTCCTCTGCACAAAACAACAGAATAAATAATCAGGCTGAGTCAATAATCCATTGAGACTGAATGCTCCATCTGCTCCAGCAAAGAGATGACCACAAGAGAGGAGAGTCCCAAGATAAATTAGAGAGGCTGTATGTCACATAGTGAGGCCAGAACTCGACAGAATCACTTGTCAACCACAATTCCCAGTTGGTGCAGTACATTCTCGGCTTCCAGCAGTTTCATTCGACTCAATACTCCCCATACAAAGCTTCATCTCCGAGTGCAAGCCCTCCAGTAACTTCACAATGATTCTGGGAGGTACACTAGGTGGCCAGATGCCCGGTTTTGTACTAGAATATACCTATATTTTACCATTGTCTACCCTACCAAACCCCAAAATCGTTTCAACGCCCAAAGCCAGCAGTAGCCCCTGTCGTAAGCGCGGCTAATTGCTCGCTCTCTCTCTCTCGCTCATTCCACTGGACTGATTGGAAGTGGATTACTACCAAACGGAAATCGCCTGGCTAGCCCCTACATCCGGGGCATTTTCTCTGTATACCATTCAACCTTGTTTCAACTCTTTTCAACTTTTTTTCCCCTGTTTTTATTTATTTTTTTTTTTAGTTTATTTCTTTGCTAGTTGTGGTTCTGCAAATTGCAGGAAACATGAAACTACGATTAATCCAATGGTTTTATTTTTAATCCTTGAAAACTCTGGGTTTTTCTATCGATTTTCCACTTTTCTCAATTTAATGATGGAAAAATCGGTAATTCACTAATTTTACTCTGCTAAAAATATTAAAGAATTTCAATTATTTTACCAACTTTTTTGAGTTAACTTGATGTATTTCAATATAGTAAAGGTCGGTAGCAAGATTTCATGGCAAGCAGACAAAATCCTAATTGAATTTTCTACCAAAAAACAACGAACTTTTGTTGGAAGTCAATAACCAATTGAACCAAAAAAAATAACAATTAAATGAAATTGAGATTATCACCAAGTTTTGCGTAACCCAAGGCCACGAAGAGAACGTAATGGTGGATAGGCCTCGAAAAGGAATCTATCACGAAAAATCCGTACAAATGTCGGAATGATGAGAGGGAATCACTCGCTATTCTCGGGAAATAAATTGCGTTTGGTGGGATAGGTGAAAAGGCTTGAGAGATGCTTTTTTTCACTCGACACATGGTCCAATACGTATTCTGGCTATCTGCTGAAAAGAGCAGAGCTCTCGTTTTTGGACCCCAATGCGCTCCATTCATCAGGCACTTCGACTTGTCATCGACACATACCTATACCTTCTTCTTTTCAGTCTTTGGTAACAGCAAAGGGAGATTGATGAACAAAATACATGGCTGAAGCATCCATCACTTTTGCAAATTCTTTGGAATCTATCATCTGATTCTACACAGAGAAAAATGTTTTTTTAATTTAAGAATGTGCAGTCACTTAATTTAAGAATGTGCAGGTCACTTAAATTAAGTGAATTTTCGCACTTAAATCGAGTAACTTTTTCTTTCTTAATTTAAGAAAATAAAAGTCACTTAAATTAAGTGCCTTTCCTCACTTAAATCAAGTTACTTTTTCTTCCTTAATTTGAGAAAGTAAAACTCACTTAAATCAAATGAGTTTTCTCACTTAAATCAAGTGACTTTTCTCACTTAAATCAAGTAACTTTTTTCTTTCTTAATTTAAGAAAGTAAAAGTCACTTAAATTAAGTGAATTTTCTCACTTAAATCAAGTAACTTTTTCTTTCTCAATTTAAGAAAGTAAAAGTCACTTAAATTAAGTGCCTTTCCTCACTTAAATGAAGTTACTTTTTCTTCCTTAATTTGAGAAAGTAAAACTCACTTAAATCAAGTGAGTTTTCTCACTTAAATCAAGTAACTTTTTCTTTCTTAATTTAAGAAAGTAAAAGTCACTTAAATTAAGTGCCTTTTCTCACTTAAATCAAGTTACTTTTTCTTTCTTAATTTGAGAAAGTAAAACTCACTTAAATCAAGTGAGTTTTCTCACTTAAATTAAGTGAATTTTCTCACTTAAATCAAGTGACTTTTTCTTTCTTAATTTAAGAAAGTAAAAGTCACTTAAATTAAGTGCTTTTTCTCACTTAAATCAAGTTACTTTTTCTTTCTTAATTTGAGAAAGTAAAACTCACTTAAATCAAGTGAGTTTTCTCACTTAAATCAAGTGACTTTTTCTTTCTTAATTTAAGAAAGTAAAACTCACCTAAATTAAGTAAGTTTCCTCACTTAAATCAAGTGACTTTTCCTTTCTTAATTTATGTGACCTGCACATTCTTAAATTAGGAAAACATTTTTCTCTGTGTATGATTCAGGAGAATGCACACACACAATCTTTCCATTGATTCAGCGGATTTTACGTGTAATATACTCTCTCGATATAACGTATCATCCATTAATAATAATGTGGAGAAATAAAAATATGATGGAGTTGAAGCGTTTCTCACTTGAGTTGTAGAGAAAATGTTCGTGCTTTTTTTCTTGCGTGTAACTCTACCAATGACATCATCATTAATAATGTTTTTTTTTTTTCTCATGTAACTTCTTTCTTTATCTACTTTTTCATCAGTGTTCGAAGAGGTTTCCAGTGATAATCGTTCCTTTTTCCAATATTTTTTCTTCTCAATTTTACTCAATTCGTCGAGACAAATTTTTTTTTTTTGGACTCTCTTTAGTCGGTTATTAATGGCTTTGTTTTTCTCGACAGTTTTATACATAAGAAATGGAAATGTAAGCAATATAATTTTATCTGCACCTCAGGACAATGGCTGCAATTCAATTCACTCAGTTTTACTTGATTGTTCTTTTTTTCTTCTTTTTTCCTACTGACTTACCATAAATCCCTGTCATAACCATAAAACCGTTTCTTCATTAAATCATAAATGCCTGTATTCATAAAATACAAAGTCATTTTCCATTTATCTTTAAGATATTAAAAATTTCATTTGTTTCTAGTAATAAATAAAATTTTACTTTTTTTTCATTTGTTTCAGGTATGTAGACATTTCTATGATGACCAGTATTTCAAGAGAAAAATCCAAATGTTATGTGAGATTATTTGAAAAGAGTTTTTAAATGTTAATATATATATATAAAATGATTTAAATGTGTGAGTGTATTTTGAGACCAAAAATATAGGATTTCATTTCTACTCACTTGTGTGTCTCATTTTTTTTCTCAATTTTTTCATGTTTTTTTCTTTTGGCAAATTTTTATTGTGTGTGCTCTTCATTTGGTTGATTGATTTTTTTCTAAAAAAGAAATTTAATGCAGAAAAGAGGGTAGAATGTGTGTGCAGGAATAGGAGAAATGAAAAACAAATTGAGAAAAAAAGACGAAAGAGAGAAGATGAGATTTCAAAGTTTGAAAATGACGATGTGAAAAGTTTTTCTCTACGGGATACATACGGCCTGTGTAAATAGAGAAACTTTGTGTGATACAAAGAATGAAAAAGTTACAATTTCCAAGTAATGTAGAAGCCGTGAAAATGGAAGAAACATAGAAGAAGCAAGTTGAGTACATTTGATAGCTGAAAAAATACATGTTTTTTTCGAGAGAGAAAAAAAAAAAAAATGTTGGAGTAAGAAAAATAGAAAATTTTCCTCTCATCGATTGCTCAAACCTTTTTCTCAACTTTCAAATCTACTTGGCCACTTCATCTTTCTACTCAATGGAATGGAAACACGTCCTTTATCTTACTCCTTTGAAATAATTGCAAGAGGACTGAAGAAAAAGAAGAGGGAAAAAAGAACAAACACTTTTTTTTTATCTCTCTTAATACTGTCTGATATTCCTCGTTTGATGTTGAAAGTCTTGGGTCTTGCAATCAACTGATTCTTTACATCGACTAGAATAAAAATTTTGATTTAAAGGTTTCTTCACTACTCGAGGAGTTTCCACTTGACTGCACATTTTATCATTGCTTCTCGTTCATCTCTCGGTTCTTCGGTATTCTATCTATTTAATTTCTTTAATTGAACAATTAAAGAGAAAAATTAATCATCTTCATTGATCCTTATGAAGAAAATATGTATTAATAATTTTAAAAAATTAGTAAAATAGATTTGTTTTTATATAAAATTGGCTAAAATATAGATAAATTATGCAAAACATATATCATTTTACATTTACTACATTCGTTATATATTCGATATAAAATTCTTATATTTCACTATATTACTTTTATATAATTTATTTAATATATTTTTTTTTTTTCATGGGAACACAATTCGTTATAATAATTATTTACCCTTTGAATGAAAAAAAAATCGTAAATTTTTTATCTCTGCAGCAGATTGAAATCTAAATTCTCCTTCACTCCTCTGAATTATGAAATTGTTCATTGCCTCATTGAATATTAAAGAAAAGGAAAAAGGAAAAAAGTAGATAAAACTTTTAGCAAATTTGCGAATAGTAATTTGGTGAAAAACTTTTCTGAATTATAAAGAGAAGTGTGAATTATGAAGACCGGAAAATCAAGAGCGTAGTACCTTGATGTTTTAATGCCTTGAACGTGAAGAAAATCAGTGAATTTCAAAAGAAAGAAAGTGGAAGAACTGAAGTTAGTCTCTAGATGCTCTCAGAGATTCTTTGATTAAATTTTCCCTCTCTCGTTATAATTCACAGATAAATGTGGAGAAAATTCTTCCTTTTCTTCTCATGTATTTCTTATTATACTGCAGTTGTTCATTTATAGTACACTAGAGGCTCTGGAGCGTAGTATTTTGAGGCAGAGAAATCATAAAACTTTACACCCTTCGGGCATCTCAATTTCTTTTGTGAAAATACGAGAAAGATTGGAGTAATCCAGAACAAGTAGTGGAAAAAAACGAGGAAGTGGACTCGAGTGCAATTAATCCTTTATTTTTTTGATGCCACATCAAAGATGATATTTTTTTTACATTTTCTGAATTTTTTCATAATTTTTGTCCGTGCAGTTTATGAGATATGAATTATCAAAGTTACTGAAAATAGCAGTGGTGGGGATGAAACGCCCTAAATCGGACAGAAATAACGAAATTACTAAAAAACCACAGGGTTGACCCATTATTTAAAAACTATTGGCGAAGAGAACAGCATTTTAAATGAATAATAGAAAAAAAAATATTCAATTCACCGTATAGTTATTGAGAAATTTTAATTAGAAGGGATTCGTAACTATTTGCCTCTCTCTCTATCACATGCCTGTGATAGGAGATTAATGCAAAAAAAAATTCGAGAGAAAAAAATTATATTCACAAGCTGAAGATATGGCTTTCGAATGGTTTAGTCACTTTTTCGGGTAAATTAAAGCACATTTTCCCGAATTATCAGCAATTAATTGGAAATTAATCTACAAATCTTCATTTTTTTTCTGCTTTATCAATCGTACTCTAGGAGACTATCTTAAACATAATCAAACTCTCATTGAATGTTAAAGCATGCGTTTCGCATTTTTCTCGTCGATTATATCTTGGAAATTCTACGAATATTGATTCGACCCAAATGTGCATTGACTCAGTTGCGCAACGGCAATTCTCTCGCTCGAAAAAATCAAAGAATCTCCCAGAGAAAGAATGAAACATAGAGAAATGACAAAAAACAAAAAAAGAGATGAAGTGTTGCATAAAAAAATACGAGAGTAGTGAAATATTTTATGTATATTCGTGACCTCATCTACCCTAGTGATATTTCATTCAGGTCCTTTTATTTTTCATTCTTTCTGTGAATGTATCAAAGCTTTTTTAGTGTTACGAATCGTTGAACTTTTTCAAAGGTATCTCACAGAGATGAGACAAGAATGTTTTATGAAAATAGTAGTTGGAAAAATTCCACTGATTGTGAAAAAGTATGTGCAGATATGGAATGCTTTGAAATTCGATGTTCTGGGAGTTGTAAATCCCAGGTATACTGACTTCTGGGTACGTTGATTATTCTCTGTATAACTCTTTTTCAGTAAAAGGAGTTCACACACACAATTCATTAAACAGTAGATAATTATATTTTATAAAACAAAAAAAAGTACACTCGAGTTCATCAGAGTCTAATAACAATTAATTCATATTTTCAAAAAATATGGAATTATAATGTGAAGGATGATTAGAACAATTGGACTAAATCTCCGCGAAGTCTTGGTTGGATCTAACTTTCAATTCTGAATTTACTTTCTAAGAGAGGATAAAATTGCCTGAAGTTGGAAGTAGAGTTTAATTTCTATTGGTCAAGAGGATTTGTGGGTGTGAAAAGTCCTAAAAATCTGAGAGAAAAATATAGAAACACTGGGTTCTTTGGTGAAATGTAAAAGAAAAGCGGATATAAGAAATTTCTTTGTGTAATTTTATGGCTTGCACGTGTGGCACTTGAGAATAACTAAGAATTGTCCTTTAGTTCGTTGAATTCTCGGATTTATTGCCTCCTTTGGCTCTTTTTTTTGTTTATCATTTTCCTCCAATTGAATAACGTTCGAATTCTGAGCAGAGATCGGCAAAAAAGAAATTCTCATTCTTAATTTTCTAATTTTTTTTATTTCTGTAATTTCCATCGAAAAAATTTTGATTACTTCCTTAATGAAAAATTTGGATTTTAAAATTTTTCATTAGTTTGAAAATTAATTTTTTTTTTAACAATTTTGATTACTATTGTAATTAAAAATTTGACTGATGAAATTTTATAATTCTTTTTCTTATTCGAAATTTTGATTCTTTCTTACTTTTTAATTGATTGGAATAATTAATTTTATAATAAAATCAACGCTACTATGTTTAATCTTCCCAAATATAACCGTTTTTCAGACAAAAGTTTTGAGTTGAGAGTGTTAACTAAATGTAACAAAAATAAGAATTTTTAATTTAATCCAATCTAAATGACGCTTATATTACATTTATAATTCAATTTAACTAATAAAAATGTTAATAAGTTTAATAAAGAAAATAATTATGAAATTCCATCAGTCAAATTTTAAATTACAATAGTAATGACAATTGTTAAAAGAAAAAAATTAATTTTCAAACTAATGAAAAATTTAAAAATCCAAATTATTCATTAAGAAAGTAATTAAAAATTTTTCGATGGAAATTACAGAAATGAAAAAAAATTAAAAATGCGATTTTTTTTTGCTGATCTCTGATTCTGAGTGTCGAGACCGAACATTAATTCTTGAATTTCATTTGAAAGAGTCAATTAACGATTTCGACTGGATTCTGAGAGGTTTACGATTGTTATTTAATGGATGCCTTTTAAATAGGACCTAAAACAGATTTCTAAGCATTAGGAACGTTCCATCGATTATCCACTCCCACAAGTACTTCAGTACTTCGTCCGGAAATTACCCACTGTATTTATGAAGGGCTTTACTTTTGTTTGCTGTTCAAAACAACTCTCCTACTAACCAGTAAATTGACCACATACGACGTACTAATTGAAATAAAAATAGAATGAAGCACTCGACGATAACCGCAAACTCTCCCTAATTCTCGTAAAACATTATCCCCCAATTGCAAAATGTATGGCTGTTGATGAAGTCTTATCCGACAAGATGAAACTTCATGTATACAAGAAAAGCACCAAACTATGCTTCAATAAATAATCAATCCATGCTGATAATTGGGTAAACCTCGCAAATATGTGCAATACTATTCCCACTACATAATTTAAACCTCGAGATTAAAGAACCTTTTCTCTAGTACTTAAATCCCATTTATGTAGCAATTCGCCACGTTCAAGAATTCCCAAGTGCTTAATTATTGTACTCCGAAGATATTGCTTCGGCAAACTTACGTTTCCTTCTTTCGCAACCCCTACGGCTTTTGTATTGCTTCCCCCGTTACCATCGAATTACGGAAATTGACTCAACTTATGCGGCAAAACTTCCTGATGTCTACATTTCAACTTAGAAATTTCATAAAAGGAGTTAAAAAAATCTGAACTAAGTAATCCAGGATTTTTTTTCGGAGTGAACAAATCCATGAAAAAATCTGAAAAAAATTGAGAAGATACTCAAACATGTCTCCATCGTTGGTGAATTTTTTCAATTTTTTTTGTAGAGGCCTTCACTCCCAAAAAAAATTCTGAATCATTTTGCTACAAAGATCCATTTTGCTCTGGTTTTCCCCTGTCAATGAAATTCACGCTTTACCTTTGAACAATATTCTGTGACGTGGAATACGCAAGCCAAAGGCTATTGATTACCAAAAAGTATCTAGAAACTCAAGCAGAATCGCCAATACCCTATTTTTCTGATAAATAATAATTCCATTAAACACATCCAATCAAAGATAAACTTTTCGATCAAATTCGTGTTTCATTCCCTCTTAAAAAAAAAAAAAAAAAAACCTATTTATATTTATTTCTTTTCCGTAGATACAATCTATTATCATCAACACGTATCCCATATACCCGATCCAACGAATACCAATACATATATATCCTTATTCTCTCTTTGTGTCCACTTTTGAGATGAAGAGAATAATCTTTCGACGTGAGTAGAATTTGCAATATTCTTGAAGAAGAAGAAGAAGGTTAGAGAAAATAGATATGAGAACATGTCGTTGGAATTTAGAAACAGCAATTCATGCTTTTCACTATCAAACATCGCTCGCAATTATACACAGAGAAAAATGCTTTCTTAATTTAAGTGAGAAAACTCACTTGATTTAAGTGAGTTGTACTTTCTTAAATTAAGGAAGAAAAAATCACTTGATTTAAGTGAAAACTCACTTTATTCAAGTAATTTTCGTTTTTTTTTAAAGTTCAAAACTGAACTTCCTTAACTTAATACACAAAAGTGACTCCATTCAAATGAATCCATACATTCTCAGTCAAATGTGGTGGTTAGTACTTGAACCAACCATTGAATTTCAGAATAAAAAATTAAGTTTCATCATTTTGTGTCAGATCAGCGGGTTGTAGAACGCGGACTTTGTATGTCAAGATAAATTATCAAGAGGTTGAATTATGAGAAATATTTATTATTCTTGATTTGGCGATACAATCTTCCATATTTCAAAGAGGAATACGCTTAAAATAAATACTGTTCAAGCTATCAAAAATCGTATCTTGTGTAATTTATCAAAATCGTGCCTCGCAGATATATACCACTCTAAGTCATTTGTTGAATTATTCCCTATGTCGAATCGCATTAAAAATGTACGAAGTAGCTTGAATGGAGTCATTTTTGTGTACTGAGTTGAGGAAGTTTAGTTTTAAATTTAAAAAAAAAAACGAAAATTACTTAAATCAAGTGAGTTTTTTCACTTAAATCAAATGACTTTTTCTTTCTTAATTTAAGAAAGTGAAACTCACTTGAATCAAGTGAGTTTTCTCACTTAAATTAAGAAAACACTTTTCTCTGTGTAATGACACCCTGAAAATAGTTCTTCTATTCTCTTCTGACATGATAAATATCATCCACACATGAGAGAATTGATGAAGCATTTTTCGCTACTATTCTCCATTCGCTGAAGCTACTATTCACATAGATAAGCGTCTCTTATTCCGGGATATGAAATGCTACTTATGTACACACAGGGCTTCGTCTCATGTAAATAAACTCAACATATACAAGAGTTTAATATCGTAGATCCACGGAGTAGTAGTGGTGTACCTATTGCAAATGATTACAGGATGCTGTGTATGCCATAGAATTTCCCACGTGGCATTTACTCCACAAAATATTCACTCATATTTATTCTTTCTATCCTCATGCGCTTTCGTATACAACAAGAATATATATATATATGTATATTACATAGAGTTGTGAACGAATATACGAGCTACGGATCTTCTGGCTCTTCAGGGTTCGTAAAATTTACGACATATTCTTGAAGTATCGATGCTGATCGTTGAATATTTCTTAACACTGTACATTCATATCTACATCGTGTCGTTTTGAGAGAGAGAGTGCACTTTGTGCTACTTTATATGACCAGTAGAAGAATATAAAAACTGACATTTTTCACGGGGATCTTTCGTCTATCGTGAAATATCAGAATTGAGAGAGTGAGAAGAAATTCTTGGAGTATATATAACTTCAAAGGAAATTTAACATGAATCGAAGAATTATGATGGAATTCATTGAGTTAGTGTGTGTAAAGAGAAATGATGAGGTGAAAAGTATTGTTGGTGGACGAGAAAACTATGATGCTTCTTCTTTTATGCAATTAGAGTAATCTTCTTCATTACCTCTTACGTAATACTTGAAAATTTAATTAAAAAAAGCAGATAATTATAGTGAGGCTCTTGTCTGAAGAGTGGAGAAGTTAATTTATTTTAAGGCAGTTTTCTAGCGAAGTAGAGTACAGTTAGCCCCTTATTTTTTTTGTTGTATCAAAGATTTTATTTTTTTTTACATTTTTCTGAATTTTTTCATAATTTTTGTCCGTGATGAATGTGAAGTTAGCCGACAATTTTTGGGGATGGCACTTTAACGTCACATAATTTGCCCGCAGATTATGCTATTTGAAAAAAACAAATTTTTTTGGACTGCTCATGGAAAAATTGGGTCGGGGTGTTTTTTGCGGATGATTTATATAAAAAATCCGAATGGGGAAAATATATGACACAGCATAACATGCGTAGAAATCATGCGAATGGAAAAAAAAAATTTTTACTTTATTTTTGTTTACTTTAATTGGGGTATTTTTTTTTCTCCCCCTACCACGCCAATTAATTGGAAAACTGCAAAATTTATTGAAAATCTTTGGCATGTGATGTCTTCTGTATGGAATGTCATAGAAACAAATTTGAAAACGGGAAAATTTGTCTGATTTTTTTTTGTCGGGGTATTTTTTTTACGCTTCATAGAATTAAAATATGAGTGAAAAATTGAAAAACGTATCTTTTCAACTGAAATTTTCTTTAATTCACCGTATAGTTATTGAGAAGTTTTAATTAGAAGGTAGTCGTAACTATTTGCCTCTCTCTCTATCTCATGAATGTGACAGAAGATTAATGCAAAAGAAAATTCGAGAAAAAAAAATTATATTCACAAGCTGAAGATATGACTTTCGAATAGTTTAATCACTTTTTCGTGTAAATTAAAGCACATTTTCCCAAATTATCAGCAATTAATTGCAAATTCACCTACAAATCCTCATTTTTTTCACTTTTATTAACTGTACTCTGAGTTTCTATCTTATTTATTGGATTTTCTTCCTCTTTCCTGCTCTCATTGAAAACTTCTCAATTGTCATGTTAATTCCGCTCGATGATAACTTTGATATCAAATTTCTCTTCGTATATTGCGTAATATATATCTAATGAAAAAAGATCACGTGTATCGATGAATCAAGTCACGCGGAATCAACGTGACACAGTACAAAGTATCTACTTGTATAATATAACTGAGAAATAAACGTGACTTATTTTCGAATTAATACAAAATTGCTTTTCCCCTAAATTTAGAAGTTCCCAAAATAAAGACATAGCTTTTGACTCAACTCTATTTCTCCCTCTTTTTCAAGCAGAGATGATTGGAAATTTAATTTATCCATTATCCCGATAAGCCCTGAATTTCATTCGATAATAAAAAAAAAAGAAGAAGAAAAATAAAGTTTATGTTTGAAGAACCAGTGGATCTTTTCATAGTCTGGCTGGAGAATGAAAAGATAAGGAGTTTTAAGCCTTTCTAAATGATATACACAAGGATGCGAAGCCTTTTTCTGACTATAACGAGAGAGAAGCGAGTGGATTTTATTGGTCTCACACAGTTCGTATTTAAGTCGATAAAAGGAGAAGTTGAAAATCCTTGATTTACTCGGGGAGCTTTTTTTTTTTATTGAGTGGCAAGAGAAGAAAGCATTGGGACTACCAGAAAGGATAGAGAAAACAGGTTATATCCAAGATGTCTGTGGGGGAAAAAAAAACCACTGAAGAAAATATAGAGAAAATGGCACGTGACATGAATGCCTTCTGTTTTAGTTAGTTTTCAAGGAGAGTAGTCCTATTGGAAGGGCTTGCCGAATGAAAACATGCCTATCTTCAATTCGGACTCTCCGAGGCCCTCTGCTTTTTTCTCTCCCCGTATTTTCGTAAAGTACCAATGTAAAAAGTCAATGTTACCATCTCTACGAGGCTATTCAACACAATATCCAACGTCGTTTTCTGCTTCTTCCACACTCCAACCCCATCTTCACATTTACCATCCGTTGATTTTCCCATTTTCTGGTTGGAGCATTGGATTCACCAATGCATCTACCTCCGCCCCTTTTTTCTCTTCCGCTTGACCCGGTTGTGGCCAACGCCGAAGTTATTTGTGCCCCAAGCACAGGAGAAAAACCTTAGCAGTTTTCAAGAAAATTCAAGTGAAACATTTTTCTACTGTAAAAAAAAAAATCCAATTCTTCGTATTACCAAACTGAATCCAGTTTGTTTGAAAAAGTTCGAAAAACATGAATTCAACTACTGACGAAATGGATTTTTTCAAGAGTCTCATGTTTGGAATATTCTCAGGGGATTTTGCAGAGCAACTGTATGTACATTTTGGTGAAGGACGTTTGGGATATTTCTCATGTGGAAGCTGTAAGAGAGAGGGAAAAGAGCCACCAGAGGGGTTATACGCTGGTTTGAGAATGGACCCGAGGGTGAATTTAGTGATAATAAACGCAGTAGACCCCCCCCCCTCCTCCATCTCAGTGCTTGACATTCTCTACACGTTATCTTGGGTAAATGGTCTTAGGGTTTCAAGGTAACTGCTAAAGATAATGGTTCACATCTCCAACTGAGTAAACCACGTATATACTTAAACAGTAAAAGAGTATAGTGCTGTCGTAGCTTTTGTTGGTCTAATGCAACCGAAACTTCTCCCATGGAATACAGTTAGTCATCGTGGTTACCTAGAAGCTCTTTCCAACTACGTGAATTTTCATTCTAGATGAACAGCTGAAGTTTCACGTATGTTGTATGAAGAGTATGAGGCTTCTTCTTCTACTCAACTGTCCGTTGGGAAATACTTGTTTTTTCCTTCGGTCTCACTGACTCTGACACAAGTACAGCTTTGGCGAAAGATGATCCCTCGATGGAGGAAATGTGGTCTAGGAGTAACTTTATTTCGAATCTATCTGACACCAACTGCTTCATCGAAAACTAACAGCTTGGCTATACCAATCTCTTATCCACTGCCCAGTGGCTATTGGCATATATACACAGGGCTTATGTACGTGGAGATGATTTACTTGTGCCCCCAGGGACAGATAGTGATAGATCTGTAGCCAAGGCATGCTGTGAAACTCAAGGCAGAGATGGGTCAAACCACTGTGAATCGGATATTCCGAAGTGTTAATTGTTCGACTACATAGCACATCTCCTTCCAAGTCCCGAAACAGTTAAGGGTTTCGTTAGGTTGGGGAATTTGGTGATACTGATTTTGAAATTTAGACAGAATGTGCTTAATGTCATCCTGATTATGTATTATTTGTTGGAAAATTCGCATCTGATTGATTTTTAAGCAATCGATAGTCAAAGTTGGGTTTTATACATAGCCTTTCTGGTTTTAGGACTCTCCTTCAATTTCTAATGAATTAAGAAAAATTAGATATTTTTCGACGCTCTGGATCGTTATTTAAATTCTAAAATCAATGGTTTACTGAAAATAATATTTTTTTTCTATAATCAATATTTGAATTGAAAATCTGATGGGTTACCTATTCTTTGTTCTTCATAACAGGCAATTATATTTTAAATCGCTTGGAATCTCTATCAATCTGGCTTATTTTCTATTTTTCATGACTCTTCATTATTTTTCAAATATTTAAATCAATTTCGTTTGATTTGGATATTATCTATACAGAATTCATCTTTCTTCGTTTTCGTAATAAGTAATTACTCAAATTTTTGTTATTTTGACGAATTTTGATGATTTGAATGTTCAAGTGGTTAGTGAACCGTCAGAATTGTATTCTCTATTGCTTTATGGACTCTTTAGTCCAAGGTTAATAAATTTATTATTCACCTATCTATCATTTTTATCGAATCTGTTTCAGCAAAAGATCATATTACTAATTCAGATGGTAACATAGTCTTTCGCTAAAGCGCGTTTGATACATGAGAGCCCACCTATAAAATGGAATTCTGTTCGTTAATTACTTTAGAACCTATCAGATGGAAATTTAGGGAAAATAGCACATAATGAGGATAATATTAGGAACTTTCAGTATGAATTTCAAAACAATATCACTAATTTTGTTTTTTTATGACCATAGTATCATTTCTTCAAGGGGTAACGGAACGTTTCATATTTATTGAATTTTCAGACCAATTGTTTGACGATATTTATTAATATTTCTATCATAAAAAAGTGGCAACGACTGGTGAAGGACCTTAGAAAGTCGATGCTTCTGATATTTAATGCAAAAAATCATGATTATTACTAAACAATGGATTTAAAAATTTGAAATTTATTGGGTCTTTCGTTACCCCTTAAGGGTGTAAAAATGGCTTCATGAGAGACTAACTAAAAATCACATCATTAATATCTAAAAATAAAGGAAAATTTTCATGCTAATAACCAAATTGTAAATATTCAACTTTTATTATAATGACATAATTATTAATATAAAAATCTTCAGTGTATTTTAATCCCCTAATGAGAATCTCAAAATGAGATCGAAACGTTGAGAACTATATATTTAGATATATGGAACTAAGATCGACGAAGCCATTTTTACACCCTTAAAGAAAACAATATCACCGAACTCGCAAATCTAACAAAACTCCTCAAAATTCTACTAGCTATTAATGAAGAAAATTGAAAGATTCGCACTATTAAATTTATCCCATTCACTTAAACACATGTGCCTGTAAATTTTAATCCTCTGACACTCTTCATTGCTATTACGTGCCACTGTGGATCTCTCGGCAGTCTGTATTGAATGGAGTCATTTATCCTGATACTGCCAATAAAAGGCAAATAAATTTTCCCAGTTCTATCCAACCTGGTCCATCAGATACACATTGCCTGTTTGGGTATACCATGAATTCCGGTCAGCCTTCTGTTTTTCCCCCCATTTTTTATCGTTATTATTTTATTTCCGAATTTTTTCAATGACTCTTTGTAACTGCAGTTTTGACGAGCTGTTTTTCAGAGGATTTGGCTGTAAAAAAACCGGTGAAATATAGGAGATAAAAAGAGACAGCATACGAATTTGTTACTTGCGACACTGAATGACTAGATAAAACACTTGTAAAAGTAGTATTAAAGTCGTTGGGTAATTGAATGAGTCAGTCAGGTAAAACGTTTTTAGACAAGTGATGAATTTACTGACTACGATACTTGCGAAGTGACTTTCCACAGTCTTGAAACTTTTTTTTTTTTTTTTCTAGCAGAATAAGTGTAGGTTGAAACAAGGAGTAACGACTTGGAAAATTCCAAGACTTTTGTGGTGTGCACATGGATACATAGAGTGAGGCTGTGCTAAAATGAGACCAGTAATTTCTTCAGCAGTCGTTTGGGTGCTTTTGGAAGGAAAAGAGACAATGTACCTTCTTTTATGGAGCAAAGGAGGATGACCTGTATAGTCTACCCACTCCTGGTCATAGTCACTCGAGGTAAAAAGAGAGAAAAAAAGAGAGAGAGAGAGAGATAGTTGAATAGCAGGAGTTCTGGAGTCTTGGCTTCTTTCACCTCAGGAGAATCCATTTCCAAAACTAACGAGTTCATTCCAACGTTTTACCGAACTTTTACAGTTTTACCAAGTCCTCTCACTATTCTTCCTTCTGTATAATTGTGTTCACTGGTCGGTTTTACATTCACTGATTCGTTGAATTTTCTATCAGTGAATAAAGCTGAAAAAGGGTAAAGAAGAAGGAAGAAAGTTGAGACCAGTGACCTGTTCAAAGAGCCATGGAACAGAAACTTAAGCTCACTATTCTCCTCATTATGCTGTCCAATGAGCAGTTTCAATAGTATCCTTCTTCATTGGAATTCATTTTGAATTTGTAATGCTGGGAAAATATTGAATTATTCCATAATCAAATGAAATTTTCAATTTCAACTATTTCATTCAATTTGTATTCTAGAAATGATCAAATTTAAGGAAATTAGTAATCACGCAGAGATTCAATGAAGTATTGATTATTCAAGATGGATAGAATTGAAGTTTGTAGTTAAACAATGAGTTTTATGAATCAAGTAATTTTCCACTTTAACATGGAAATTGTTGCTTCATCTACAATTTTCACATGAGCAAAGTAAAATAATCCCTGGGCTATGTTCAAGGGATCCCAGAGATACGATTGATTCTGTTACACGATATTTTACGGGCATCCAAGCCCTAATCTTTCGTAACTTAATCCGAAAGTGGTATAACCAAGCCCTGGGACACACGATGCTCATGGGGCTCACTGAGAATACTGCCTCAAAATAGCTGAAAGCCTTAAGGGCCTTTCTACCAATGACTGTTTGGTTTAATTCCAAAACTAACGACACTCTAAGCCGTAAACTGATATCTCAATATTCCATTGAGATATCTCGTAAATTACTATTTCTATTTTACATTTGAACAGTGTCGCTTAATTTTGAGCCGAAATAAAACTCACTTTGTTGGAAAAAAAAAGCTGGAATCAAATATACACACAATGCAGAGTATGGATTCTAGTTTTTTCCCTTTTTTCCTCTTTTTTTTGGTTTTGTTCTTTCTTTTTTTTTTTGGCCAACATTAACCCCGTGTCATATATATCGTCAGTGGAAATCCCAGCGGCTGATTTTCACGATTCCATCGGTGGATATCCTGAGGGGCTCCATCGTTGGGGCTTTTGAACCTTTTTCCATTGGCTTTTCACATGCAGCAGTTAATTCTGAACAATTCATTTTTATGAATTGGAAAGCCATTCTATTTGTTAGATTCTTTCACCCAAAATTTGTAAATAGCGGGATTATTGGGACTGAGGAAATTTTCAGTTAATTAAGGTTTTATCCCAGAGGAAGGTCGATAAAACAGGGGAAAATGAGGATTTTTGTAGGTTAGTTTCCAATTAATTGCTGATAATTCGGGAAAACGTGCTTTAATTTACCCGAAAAAAGTGATTAAACTATTCGAAAGTCATATCTTCAGCTTGTGAATATAATTTTTTTCTCTCGAATTTTTCTTGCATTAATCTCCTATCACATGCATGAGATAGAGAGAGAGGCAAATAGTTATGACTACCTTCTAATTAAAATTTCTCAATAACTATACGGTGAATTGAATATTTTTTTCTTCTATTATTTAGTTGAAATGCTGTTCTCTTCGCCAATAGTTTTTAAACAATGGTTAAACTCTGTGGTTTTTTTTAGTAATTTCGTGATTTTTGTCCGATTTAGGGCGTTTCATCTTCACCACTGCTGTTTTCAGTAACTTTGATAATATCTCATGAACTACACGGACAAAAATTATGAAAAAATTCAGAAAAATGTAAAAAAATACACTGAGGGAATTCTCGATGGTAAATTTAACGAAATTATATAGTCGAGGTCAAATCGAGCTATTTTTCACAGATTTCATTCTCAAATACAAAATGATGAACAACTATACTTAGTTGGGACGTGCAACATGAATGTAAAAGTCCAGTTATCCAAATCGACCTTTACAAATTCTGTTTTACTAAATATTTTGCTATCGTTACTTTTCAACATTCGTTATTTTCCCATCACGAGAAATTCGTCCACTCACATGATACGGTACATGTGAATTTATCGCAGCTGGCAGTTTGATTTTTTCAATTATCTTTAAACCACAATTTGTTTTGTAATGTTAACTATTTTCAGATGGGCAGCCTGAACTTGAAGGAGCTATTATAAATATTTGATATAATACACAATAAATTAAAGTAATTTTCAATATGACAGAACTGAATTGCATTTGAGGGAAAATCAAGAGTTTATGTATATATTAAGTTTCTCATCTAATCTTAACTGAAGTTTCGAATTACTAAAGCGCATTGAGGGTAAATTTGAGAAAATTCGGACCTATTGCCTCATAATTATGATTAATTCCCGACCTTAAACTATGCTAAATTTTTACAAAAATTTTAGTTCTCTTAGAGTTTGGGTGGAAAATTCGGTAAGCAGCGTGAAAACTTGAAGTCATTAGAGAACATACAGACAATTTTCTCTGCTCTCTATATGAGCGAGATGAAAAATTACTGTTTCTGAAGTTATGCGTGGCTCAATCGGTAGCATGTCTGGTTTCACGTTCCGACAAGTTTAGGTTCGAATCCCCCTCGGTGCGTTGAACATTGCGTTTTTCTAGCATTTGAGAATTAATTAAATATACTTGGTGAATTAGTTGAATGAGAAATTAGGGTAGGTAGGTTGGACGAGAGTGGGAAATAGCTGAAGAAATTGCCTGAGAAGATGAATAAATTAATATTAAAAAATTTTTCTTTTACAAAATTGTTCACAGCAATCACAGGTGCGAATATCATAGGAAACTAAGCGAGAATAATTTAGGGAGTAGAGCTATTTGTTAGCGTTCAAGTGAATCTCATTCCAAATTGGAACCAAATGAATTTTTTTTCTTAATAATAAAGCGAAGAATAAATGAATATCATGAATTATCCCATTCGAAACGTTTCAAAAAATATAAAATATTATGAAATTTCAATTAATTTTTATATTATATACAATTAGCCTGCCTGCATGAGTTCTCTCTATTCTGGTAGGTGAAGAATGTTCAATTAAAAACAATACAATATTCAGCAATACGAAGCTAATATATTATTTATTTGATATTAACTGGAGTAAAAAGTTTATGGAAGTACAAATTTTCTCCCCAAAAATCTCCTCAATTAAATTTAACCCCCAAAAAATCCCCTGTGGAAATCCCCCCCCCCCCCCCCCCCCAATTTAGGGGGAAAACCCCCAAGTTGGCAACACCGTATTTGATTGGCATGACAATAAATCTTAGTAACCACCTAATAGCTACAGCGAACATATTTATAGTCGAGGTCTAATTCAATTAAAATTTTATAGTTCCAAAGTTCAAAAATTTCTCTCAGTGTATCGGCTTCCATACGGCATCAAAACAATAAGGAGCTAATTAGACTGGTGTTCGCTGGCATACTATCTTAACACAATTTCCAACAATTGATTCACTCAATAACGAATAATCCGCAGTCGAGAGTTTTTATGCAATTGTATTTTTGAATGGACCTAGACTGGGAATGGTTTATTGGGTAAAAAGAGGATTCCAATAATTGGATATAACGAGGAAGCTACGAAGGGCTTTTGAAAATTTATGAACAATGCCCGATCATTATTCGTAACGAATACACATTCCTATTTTTTCCTCCAAAGAAAAGCCAATGCCAACTGCAAATTTCTATTTTTTGTTGAAATATTTCAATACCTTTGCCTATGAAGACTTTAATTCGTTGATCCATACACGCGGAGATTTTAATTGATATTGTAGTCTCTCGTTGCATAATCGGATAGATGCCAGTGTATGTGTGTGTTTGAATAAAGCATAATTGAAAATACCAAAGCCTCGTTGAAAATGTCGATAAATCTCTTTTGTACAGACGCCATGACAGTACATAGGGTTGAGAGTAAAGCATCGTCCAGGATTGTTAGCGAACGAGTGGAAGCTGATATAGAGGATTGAAGAGTAAAGTATGGATGAGAGGTAGAGGTCTCTGATACTTGAAAACGTGTGTCGGAAAATTGAATGAGATAATCCATTTGTATATATGTTCAGTGTCCTGTGTCACTGTCCTTTTCACCCTTGTCCAAACCAACATATGACATGTGTACTGCTGATTGGTTTGATTTGTAATGCCGTTTGCACTATTGAATATTGAATTGACTAGTGAAAATTGTATATTGTGCGTTAAATAAGCTCTTGATAGATAGTTATTTGTGATAGAAGAAAAAAAATGCAGAGTTCGTTAGTGGAGGGATTGTGATTTTTTTCTTTCTTCAAAAAATTCAGTGCAAAATAACTGATTGCCCCATGGTCCAGCTTGTCAAGCATGCGAAACTATTTGAAAACTAACAAAAAAAAATAGATAAAAATATTGATGGCATTCACTGATGTAACAGCAAGAGTCAATCAGCAAAAAAAAAAGGGAAATAGTCCTCTGGGTTCAGCGAATGTGTGTAGTCTCGTGAACAGAAAATTGCATCAACAAAACAACTAAACAAATGGGAAATATCGTGCAGTAAACCGAAAATTGATAAAAACACAATCAACTTCACTGTCTTCCATCTATATATATATACATATATGTATACATGTGAAAATCTACTGACGTCAACAAGGGATAAACTTGCACTGCCAGTTTCTCTCCGCCCCTGGTCAATTCCAAGATGAATAGCAAGTTTTGAAAACAAAGAAACTTCGACAATTGGAGTATGACATGGGTGTTAAATTTATCTCTAAAAATAGTGTATTGGTCTACGGTATATTGTGTCACCTTCTGTCATTGATAGTTTTTTTTTTTTTACAGTTAGCTCTACCTGTCATCGAAAGACCCTCGAGAATGGTAATCCGAAAAAATAGCCGTGGAAAAAATAGCCCAGGAAAAAATAGACCGGAAAAAATAGATCCGGAAAAAATAGCCCATGGAAAAAATAGCCCGTGGAAAAAATAGCCGACGGAAAAAATAGCCCATGGAAAAAATAGCCGACGGAAAAAATAGACCGGAAAAAATAGTCCATGGAAAAAATAGCCGCGGAAAAAATAGACCACGCTAAAAATGGTCTATGGAAAAAATAAAATACGCAAAAAATGGCCCCCACCCACTGTCCATTCACCCAACTCCCCCACATCAACCATATTAACCACCCATCCACTGTCCCCCCACCCAACTCCCCCACATCAACCATATTAACCACCCACCCACTGTCCCCCCACCCAACTCCCCCACACCGACCATATTACCCACCCACCCACTGTCTCCCCACCCATCTCCCCCACATCGACCATATTAACCACCCACCCACTGTCCCCTCACCCAACTCCCCCACACCGACCATATTAACCACCCACCCACTGTCCATTCACCCAACTCTCCCACATCAACCATATTAACCACCCACCCACTGTCCCCTCACCCAACTCCCCCACACCGACCATATTAACCACTCACCCACTGTCCCCTCACCCAACCCTCACATCGACCATATTAACCACCCACCCACTGTCCCCTCACCCAACTCCCCCACACCGACCATATTAACCACTCACCCACTGTCCCCTCACCCAACCCTCACATCGACCATATTAACCACCCACCCACTGTTCATTCACCCAATTTTTTGCAAGGGCTATTTTTTCCGCGGCTATTTTTTCCATGGGCTATTTTTTCCGTTGGCTATTTTTTCCATGGACTATTTTTTCCGTCGGCTATTTTTTCCATGGGCTATTTTTTCCATGGGCTATTTTTTCCGGTCTATTTTTTCCAATCTATTTTTTCCATGGGCTATTTTTTCCGCAACTCCTCGAGAATATAGTGTCCTGTCGAAAATATGACCATCAAATATCTCGAATAGGTTTAATGGAATTATTGATGAAATTGTAAAAGTTTTCTCATGGCATCATAAAAAAATCAAAAAGCAACTAGTGAAGAATTGCTCGGAATCAGTGGAAGTATTCGAGATAGGTTTCTTTTGTTGATTCCATTGAAAAGCTGAGGAAAGTGCCTTTTATTAGAATTTTTCTATTTTTTTCTCCTTCCAATACGTTTATCACAATAGAATTATTAGTGAATTTATAGAAATTCTCTTATTGAATCATGAAAAAAAATGAAAAAGCGACTCCTGGATATGGAAGACCATCAACTCGTTTCTCATTACACCAAATTTTCTTTTACTGCTTCATCCACACGTTTCATCGGCATCTTTCATCCTTATTACCGATTTTGATGCTCGTCACAAGTCCCTCAGTCATAGTAGCAAAATTCACCAACATTGGTATGACTGGTGAGGAACAAAGGGGATAACACATCTGCAGTACATAGCACGTATGTAGTTTATTGGAAGCGAGTATACGTGCATCAGTGTCTTCAAACGTGCACATATATGCTCCTTCAGTTTTCCCACCATGTACACCAAGAGACTAGCGCAGTGTCGAATAAAAGTCAATAGACGCTAGTGCCTGGTGGAATGTGAATTGAAAACTTTCAACTATTTGATACAGAGTACATGTGGCAATACTAGCGTACTTGGTATTTTCATCAATTGATATTTTTTTTTTCAACGAGGTCAGTTAAAGAAAAATCACATTAACATTGTTATTAAATGCGAGAACAGAATTCTTTGGATCCTTTCAATTCTTCATTTCACCTCTGTGTTCGGTCTCGATACATAAAATTTGACCGTTATTTCGTTGGAGAAAAATGATTTAAAAAAAAGCCAAAGATCTTCTCTGAAATAAAAACAGTCAAGAAAGGCAATAAATCAGGGAATTCAATAAACTAAAGGACAATTCTTAGTTATTCTCAAGTACCACACGTGCAAGCTATAAAATTACACAAAGAAATTTCTTATATCCACTTTTTTTTTACATTTCAACAAAGGACCCAGTGTTTCTATATTTTTCTCTCAGATTTTTAGGACTTTTCACACCCACAAATCCTCTTGACCAATAGAAATTAAAGTTTACGCCCAACTTCAGGCAATTTTATCCTCTCTTAGAAAGTAAATTCCAAATTGAAAGTCGTTCTAATAATCCTTCACATAATAATTCCATACTGTTAAAAAATATGAATTAATTGTTATTAGAATCTAATGAACTCCAGTCTCCTTTTTTTTTGGATGCTCAATAACAAATGTGATCGATGCTCAAAAAGCGTTCCTAATTTTATTAAATTAAATCCACAAATTTTTAATTAGTTGAAAATTTCAATAGCACTCCAACGCATTTGATATTCTCACCTTTAAACATTATAGAAGGATTATGTAAGCTCTTCCACATGAAAACTTGCATTTAATTTAAGCGAGAAAATCTGAATTCGTCAATAAAATATTATCATGATAGAATTGTTAATCCCTCAACCAAATTCATGCAAGAATCTTCTCATCCCATCACGGATCTCATTTCGTCAACGAAAACAAATTCCCATGCATCAAAAATAGACTCCCAAATAAGAAAATTTCATCAATACTCACAAACTCCAATGAAACATTTCAAACTTGACAGATTAATATTTTATGAAGAAAATAAAGGTCTCATAAAGATACTTGCTTCGATACTCGTGCTGAATAGTTTTAGGAAGGAAGTGAAATACAGTGTGGAGCAAAGGCTATCCACTACGTCTGAACGAGGAAACGAAACTTCAGGAAGACCGGAACGGAGGAAGCTTCGGGTCTCCCGGTCGTTTGATCCTACCACTCATGATACTCCCTCTCAACTCGCTCTTAACTTCCTCATTTCTTTTAGCACTCTTTTCTTTCCCCTTTTTTTTTATTCCTTCATGCTTCACTTGTTTTACCTCTTTTATCTCTATCCTCGTTTCATCCGCTCCTTTTTTTTTCTTCCCTTTCCCCTTTTCTCATACATTTTCTCGTGATCTAGCGTACACGAAGCTATTCTTCACTGAGAGACACATTTCATGACAAACCTCCCCCCCCCCCCCCCCCCCTCCAGTGCCTCTCTCACGAAACGTCATTATCGAGAGATACCTCCTATTTTCTCCCACGTTCACTTCATCTGTCTTCACCCACTGCTTCATACTTCTCATTTCGTTTTTCTCCACATTTTTGGTATCCCATGAAATCCAATTGCCAACAATCCTAATTTCCGCCTTTTTTTTTCCTTTCCCCCTTTCATTTTTCTGCACTAAGAAACACTGGATAGTCAATCAACCCAGGATTTCTCCAATTTTATCAAGATCCTCCTTATATTTCCAATTATCCCCGGAAATCAGGGGCTTCCTGAAAGTTTCTCTCTTATTTCTCAATAATTTCGTAATGATCATTACGATAAAGTTGTACAGGGAACTCGAGCTTCATTTTATTTTCTTCTCTGAATTTATAATGGAAATGAAAAAAGAGAAAAAAAAAAGGGGAAAAGAGGCAAACAAATAAATCCACTATCGAATTTTTATTTGTACAAATGACACAAAAGGGTAGAGCTTTGAAAACATGCGCTCGAATTTAAATGAAAAAAAAAAAAGAAGAAAAATTCGATGTATTGCAGAGGGATAACAGCATAAAACAGATTGAATTCGATTTTCCTCGGTACGGATTAAACTTCATCAAAGCTTGATTATTATCAGTGGATAATTAAATTCAGACCCTATTCTGCACAGCGTATTATACAAAATTTCTTTTCACTCATATTTTTTTTTTTTTTACTTTTCTGTGAATAGTCATGTAATAAATGTAACAAGAGGCGAATTAGGGTCATTATCTCCATTAGAGTAATCTCGAGTTACATTCGTGGTTAATATTGTCATTAATCCCTTTGTTATTTTACATTTGCTTATTTTGCCTCCGTAATTATGACTCTGTGGCCATTAGCATGTGTGTCATTATCAGGTGCAACTGATGCTCATCTAAAAATGTATTCAGACATTTTCCAGAATTTTCGAGCAAAAAAACAAAAAGTTGACTGCATTAACCTCGTTTTTTTCTATCATTAACAGAGATCGGCAAAAAAAAAAATTCGCATTTTTTATTTTTTAATTTTTTTTATTTCTGTAATTTCCATCAAAAAAATTTCAATTACTTTCTTAATGATACTTTGGATTTTCAAATTTTTCATTAGGTTGAAAATTAATTTTTTTTTTTTAACAATTTTGATTACTATTGTAATTTAAAATTTGAGTGACGGAATTTCATAATTATTTTCTTTATTAAACTTATTAATATTTTTATTAGTTAAATTGAATTATAAATGTCATATAAGCGTCATTTAGATTGGATAAATTATAAGTTCTTATTTGTGTTACATTTAGTTAACACTCTCAACTCAAAATTTTTGTCTGAAACACGGTTATATTTGATTTTATTATAAAATTAATTATTCCAATCAATTAATAAGTAAGAAAGAATCAAAATTTCGAATAAGAAAAAGAATTATAAAATTTCATCAGTCAAATTTTTAATTACAATAGTAATTAAAATTGTTAAAGAAAAAAATAATTTTCAAACTAATGAAAAATTCAAAAATCCAAATTTTTCATTAAAAAAGTAATGCAAATTTTTTCGATGGAAATTACAGAAATAAAAAAAATTAAAAAATTAAAAATGCGAATTTTTTTTTTGCCGATCTCTGATCATTAATAGTGTTTAGCACTCTGCAGTACAGAGAAATTAAGGAAAATAAAAATCCCTGATAGAGTTCACATTGAAAGCACTAACCTATGAAACCACATATGGGATATATGCCTATTAATACCCACTACTTCGATCCATTATCAGCGGTGAAAGTGGCTAGCAACCATAATGATAAAAGGTCGTAATTAAAAATCTGTTCAGCGAGACGCAAAATGATTCGTTTTATAGGAAAAAGCAATGTTGGATGAAAAAAAATTGAAGCTTCCATTAAAAAAATATAAAAAAAAAACGAAGTTGAGGGAATATTTTTGAAGTTAAATTGGGTGAATTCACATTGAATTTGCATACTCGAAAAATCTGTATTTTTTATTTTTCATCAATTTTTTTCTATACTCCCCCTCAGCCATTTCATACCAGTAAATTACGCAATTAACTGATTTCCAGAGGGTTCGAAGTAGGTTACCACGTAGAAACACACAGGCATGAAGTTTTTTCTGTTCTTCCAATTATTGTTAAATCTTTTTTGCTATACACTCCTCATCACACGATGGAATCCACTGGGAAATTACGTTTTTTTTCTTCCTCTTCAATTCACGTTCTCGTTAACGCACAAGCTCTTTTTTTTTCTCGATGTCCTCATTATACCTGATTAGAGGCAAATGGCAGTTGATCGCTCCTTGATGATCACAAATAATTTCTCATCATAAATTATCTTCAATTTAAGATAATTTTCACTTCGATTCAAAATTTCTTATGTCAAATGAAAAAAAAAGACGATTGCTTGAATTTGGATATTCTACTCTTTGAAATAAATTTCACTGAACTGGAACGCGTCTAACGAGCCAAAGAAATTTCCTTTCCGTTGCCTTTTATACTTGGTTGATTCAGGGAAAGGGAAATGAGGTCAGACTTCACGTCCCTTCATTCTCCTCATGTCTCAGTAAGTTTTTCCCTTTTTAAAAAATTCCTTCAACTTCTTTTACCTTAATCCAGGAAAAAATTGGTGAAATTTAACATCAAAAAGTTTTTCATAGCTTCAAATAAACTTAATAAACGCACTTTGATGTTTGAGCCATACGATGACGATATCCTTCAAGGTGCCTGCACGTGATGACAGCTTCTCGATAAACGTTGAACCAGTGTAATTGCAGAGGAAATGAATGTTAGGCATAGGGCCCTGACGTCTGTTACAATTAATAATGTCTCCAGAGGAAGTGATGTAATTTGCACACAGGCCACATCCGTTGCCCAATTGTTCCGTTACAAATTGTCAGTAACTCTGACATGACCTATGAAATGGTAACAGATGGATTAAATTTTCGAGAATTGACTGATTTACAGATGCTTCCAAAGCTTCTAGAAGTGTCATTTTCAGAGATCGGCAAAAAGAAAAATTCGCATTTTTTATTTTTAATTTTTTTTTATTTCTGTAATTTCCATCGAAAACATTTTAATTACTTTCTTAAGGATGTTAGGGCGAGGTGGTCGGACATAACCTTAATTTTTTGTATAAAATTGTAAATAACTTCGTATACACAATAAAGTTCTGAAAATCATTTTCTCCATGTTTGAAGAATGTAATGAGGAACAAAATAAGCCGTAGAAACAAAAAATTGATTGAAAATTGAAAAATTGGCTGCATTTTTTACATATCTCAAATTTCTCACGATTCAAAAAATGTAAAAAATGCAGCCAATTTTTCAATTTTCAATCAATTTTTTGTTTCTACGGCTTATTTTGTTCCTCATTACATTCTTCAAACATGGAGAAAATGATTTTCAGAACTTTATTGTGTATACGAATTTATTTTTCAATTTTATACAAAAATTAAGGTTATGTCCGACCACCTCGCCCTAACATCCTTAATGAAAAATTTGGATTTTTAAATTTTTTATTAGTTTGAAAATCAATGTTTTTTGAACAATTTTGATTACTATCGTAATTTAAAATTTGACTGATGGAATTTCATAATTATTTTCTTTATTAAACTTATTAACGTTTTTATTAGTTGAATTGAATTATAAATGTCATATAAGCGTCATTTAGATTGGATTAAATTATGAGTTCTTATTTGTGTTACATTTAGGTAACACTCTCAACTCAAAATTTTTGTCTGAAAGACGGTTATATTTGGGAAGATTAAACATAGTAGCGTTGATTTTATAATTAAATTGATATAATTGATTTTATAATTGATTTTATTATAAAATTAATTATTCCAATCAATTAATAAGTAAGAAAGAATCAAAATTTCGAATAAGAAAAAGAATTATAAAATTTCATCAGTCAAATTTTTAATTACAATAGTAATCAAAATTGTTAAAAGAAAAAAATTAATTTTCAAACTAATGAAAAATTAAAAAATCCAAATTTTTCATGAAGAAAGTAATTAAAAATTTTTGCGATGGAAATTACAGAAATAAAAAAAATTAAAAAATTAAAACTGCGAATTTTTTTTTCGACGATCTCTGGTCATTTTCAATATCAGTATTTCAAACTACTGTTTTGAAACTATACAACTTTTGCGAATGATGCTATCATCGAATGACAAGTGCTGATGTATTGGGAGAATTTCCACGAATCTCTCCAACGATTCTTGCACCCAATCCACTCAATGAAATTGACACAGAGGAATGTGCATCAGAAAGCAGAGTTTAGGTCCATTTAAGCAATGCCTGTCACCATTTGTCATGGAAACTAAAGCACATAACTGAAGTTAGTTTCACCCTCGACTTAACCGCATTAGACTAAATTACTCTGGTTCGTGCAGGACTGAAGTTTTGAGTTATAATGGCACATCTCTATTATCACATTCGCTTTAGGGAATACAAGATGATTGAACTTGATGTATATATTTTGGGGAGAATTGTTAATTGAGAAATATCATTGTGCTCTTCAAACGGTTCAGTGGAAGACTAAAGGCAGAGTGAGAAGTAAGGGAGGGGGGGGGACGATCTCTGGGGATATCATTCACCTCTTGCCTCCATTATCGAGTGGATATCCTCTGAATGTAATCTGTGATGGAATAAACGTTAACTTGAGTTCGAGGAATCATGATGAAATATTGGATATAAACAAATGGTGGGAAATATGAGGATTTTTCACAGGGGAAAGCTTTATCATGACAGTTCGAGAAACAAGTTGTAGAAGGAGGGGGGGGGGGGGGGGGGAGAAGACACGAATGGTGGAAGAGAGGCATTTTATTTTTCATGTTTTATATCATGAGAATCGTGAGAAATTGGTGAAAATATTTGAGATATTTTTTTTGCTGATGATTTCTTTGGAAAAATGAGAAAATTTTCGTTAGAAAACGTATTTTAAAATTAATTTTTTTTTCATTTTATCAATTTTTCATGTATTTTTTACTGAATAATTCTTCAGTTTCTCAATGGAATCATCAAAAAAATTCTATCTCAAGCCATTTCGTCAGAATCCTCGTTTTACTCCCACTTTTCCATATTATCTTAAAAATTAGACATGCATAAGTCCTGGAAACTCATTCATGGAGAAGAACAAACGGAATTCCTGCTATTGCATAAATTGCAAGGTAAAAATTTTAATTCCAAATCCTCTTCAGGATTACGTACGTGTTTCAAGTAGAAAAGGGGTTTTTCCAGCATACCTATTTTTGACGACGAAACCACAGATGCATATAAAATTCTTTGTTAGTAGATGCATAATATGCTGGTAAAAAAAGAGATGAAAAAATGCTCACTAACTCAAGGGACATCTCGGAAAAACGGAATGGCCGTCTAATTAGAAGAAACGCGACTTAAATATAAATGCTGTGAGGGCAATGTGGTACGTAACTAGTAAAGAGGACAAGAAGAATGTTACCCAGTTGGGTAGAGGAAAAAAAAATTAAAAAGGGGTAGGTCAGCGCACGTTGTACTTCTGTGTTTACTCGGTTCTTTTTGGTATGCGACAAAGTATTATCCACTCTCCTACTTTCCCTGGTAAACAAACATTCCAATGTTTTCTCACGGTATTGTCGAATAATCAGAGAAAGCAAAGCTTCCTTTCTGTTATACACATTATGTATTATTCCTTGTTTTCAAAAGGGAATTTTCATTCATAGAAAATTTACCTTTGCATCAAACAAATCCCCTGGGGCAATGAAAAAAAAATATATATATATATATAACGAAATACACAGCGAATTCAAGGAGGCAAATGTATGGTAGATGTAAACCTGCGGAATTTGAAGAAAAAAAAATGAAGCTACAATATTTCAGTCTGTGCAAATAACTTCTGCCCATTTGGCCCTGAATTTGGCATTTTTTCAATTTGTCCTATCAAACTCAAGGAAATGTGAAACGGGAATTGAAGATAAAAAAAATTTGAGAAACAACTCTTTCAGCATTATATCGTCGTCTTAGAGTGAAAGGGGCGTAAGTGTCATTTTTCCCGATTTTTTCTCTTCAAAATAATAAAAAGGCGTATCTCCACTATTATTGCTCCAATAGGCTTTCCAAGGCCTTTTACGCAATATTAGTAAAAAAATAAAAAATAATAACATAAGTGTAACGTAAGTGCCGGAGATACGCTCCTTTGTTTTTAGTGTTTTCATTGAATTTTCTCTAATCATCGGAAAAAAATTGAACCAAAGAGGCGTAAGTGCCATAGTTTAGATAAAAATTGCTAAAAACAAAAAGGCGCAAGTGCCAAAACTCGAATGAAAAATCCTAAAAACAAAAGGGCGTAACTCCAAATATTCTTATGAGATAAAAAAAATGATAAAAACAAAGAGGCGTAAGTGTGGAGATACGTCCTTTTCACTTTAACTTTAACAATTATATAGCGTTTAAAAAGAAAATAACAAAAGGGCGTAAGTGTGGAGATACGTCCCTTTCATTTTAAAAATTGATAGTTACGCCACTTTGTTATTTTAATTTTCAATTATCCAAATAATGTTCCAAAGGCCATAAAAAATATTTTGGAGTGATAAATGGACATACGCCCCTTTCACACCAGAATTTCGTGTTTTTGGTACTCACGCCCCTTTCACTCTAATGCAACGATATGTCTTCAGTACTGTTATTCATCTTTCAACTTGCTTTTCACAAGTATACATTGAACATATAGCATGATCCAATCATCGAGATAGTGCTTCAAAGATTTCCCGAATGGTTTAACCCTGATAACGCACTGGAATATAGATCAGAATACACTGATGCTTCACTATTCTTGTATGCATAGTCTCATATAAATTCGTGGCAATCGAAAGGACGACACAAGTCTCAACGGGAGAAGATAGAAGCAACGTTAAAACAGATACAGATACTATGAACCATTGAAATAGACATTCTGATGCAAATTGATGATCCTTGGAGATTTTCTGGTTTCTATAAAAAAAATCTTTCCATGTATAGTCTCTTCTGATTCTTTTGCAATGGAAATTCAGCATTGATTGTGATTTATGAGAAAAAAATGCAAATTATCAGTCCAAGCTATTCTCGTTGATGATATAAATGAAATTAATCAATTACTGTTTTATTAAATCTACGAATTTGCGTTTGAATAGTAAATTTGCAGATTGGCAATTGATATCTTGGCAATCACTTGGAGAGCTTGAGAAATTAACTTGCAACGATAACCAGCATTTCGCGGGCTTGTCTACTATTTGCATTGCTGAGTAGGCAAGTTTGGTGTGGCTTTCCTGGCTTGGTTGCATGGTTTTGGACGAACTGGGAATGTAGAAGGTGTAAAAGCAAGTGGTATCCAATTAGTGACTGCACCACCGGCCAGCCCTAATTCACTGACTCAACCCAAGCTATGTCTCTCTCATCCTCTACCATTTCTCATTTACACACGTTCGGGCAGTTTTACAGATGGCTTGAGCCTCATTTTTACTAAAAAAAAAAAAAAAAAGAAAATTTCTGGTAAATTAGTGGTGCTTTAATGTTCCTCATTCAGTTGGTTTTATCAACTATCTTTGCATGTGGTTTTGCACTGAATTCCGGCACAATCTTGAGCAGATATGATAAATCCTGTCTGAAAAACTTGGTTTTGGACACAGAGTGTAAGAAAGAGTATTTCTGCTTGTGACATGTACGAAACACAGCAGCACTATGGGCGGATTATTGTCCTCTGGGGATGAATGATTTTTTTTTTTCTAAATGGTGAAAACGTGATATAGCCATGTGCTACAATATTACAGTCTCTGTAAAACAACTTTGTTTCACTTGTTTTATAGCTTTCTGGCAGTAAAGATACCGCAGTGTCCTCTGTGTATTGACGGCAATTGTTGCCAACAATAAAATCAACTTCATGACCTTTTTGGCTTTTATTAAATTTTTTTGACATTGTAGGAAAAAATAATTTTTTAATTAAGAAATTTTGATAAAACAAAAAAAAATGAGGATTTGTAAGTTAGTTTCCAATTAATTGCTGATAATTCGGGGAAACGTGCTTTAATTTATCCGAAAAAGTGATTGAACTAAATAATGGGTCAACCCTGTGGTTTTTTAGTAATTTCGTTATTTTCGTCTGATTTAGGGCGTTTCATCCCCACCACTGCTATTTTCAGTAACTTTGATAATTTATATCTCATAAACTGCACGGACAAAAATTGTTAAAAAATATAGAAAAATGTGAAAAAATATTATCTTTCATACGACATCAAGTATAAAAATTTCAATGAAACCGAGATGATCCAGTCACTAAAATATCCACTGTCGTCTTTATTCTCTTCAAAACCTCATCACCTTGATTTTTCAAGCATTAAATGTCTTCAATGCATATAATTATCCACTTCTTGTCTAGAGAACTCTGAACTTTCTCAATTTACTCTGTATGCCTGAGGACAAGGCGCAAAATACTGTAAACTTTCATCAGGAAACCTAGGAAATATTATTGCTTTATGAATCCCAAGAAGTTGTCAGTTGTCAACTGAGAAAGGAAATCTGACTCTCAGTAGAAATAACAAGAAAATTCTTCTTGAAGAAAGAAGAAGAAGAAGTGAGTAGCATTGAATTTTGTGCCTTCTATTCACTGTCTGACATTTTTGAAGGGACTCTTTGCAATTCGGAAGTTTAACTTTTCTCCCGAAGAAATATGAGAAAATAAGAGATGAAGAAAAAAGAATGAGAAAGGTACGAGAAGTTTTTTTTATTTTTTTTATTGAATCAGAAATGAAATAAAAGCCCTTCTATCTCAGATTCTCACAGAATTCTGATAGAAATGGATAAATTGCATTAATCCAGAGTATATATAATTCAATGAAACCCAACACAGAGATTTTGATTTATTGAATATTCGAATACTCTCAGTTATTGCGAGAATCTGCATCTTGTTTAGTACTTCCATGCTCTTTTCTCTCTCTATATATCGTATATTCCAGTGAAATCCTTCAAGTGACACTTCAATTGAAGCAAAATACAAAATGAAACAGGAGATTTCGAAAGCTGTAATGAAAATCGAAGTGATGATGTATATATATATATATAGACACTTCAATAATGTGAGACATGAAAAAGGAGGGAATGAGGGTCTGGAACCGGAAATTACACTCTCCACAGAAAGGCGACGTTTCCGATTTAGTGGTGGCAATACCCCGCTGGCACGAGTGAACAACCGTAAATCGTAGACAACCAGTACTGTCCTTTCTATCTATTCTACCAGAACTGCGATTCAACTGGAATAAAGCTAGTGTCCCACTTGGCCATCACTCTCATCAGACCCGATCGGTTTTCACCTCTCTTCTTCTCCTCTTGGTTTTCTCCCTCATTCCAAAACCCCTCCCCCCCCCCCTCCCCCCAACTTCTCACTCTTCGAGGTAACATAAGAATGGCTACAACATTGTCTCCTGTCTGACTTTTTACATTCACGTCCTTGGCAGCCCAAGTGAAAAACCCGAGGCACGTTCAAAGCCCAACGAGATTTCCCTTGATAATAGAAAAAAAAAAAAGAAGAAAAAGAGAAAAAAAATAGAAGAGATGAGCCCGCAAAGCGCTCAGGGGTGCATCCAGCTTCAACTCGTGGAACGAGAGAGAGAGAGAGACAGGTTTTTATTGTCGGCCAGTCGGCCAAAAGCAATGCGCATGACTCGATAATATAGAGTGGCAGATCTGTGGAATTCGACCGTGAAATACGGAAGAGTGCCTCCGAATTCTGGACTCCTGGACTGTCCGAAAAAAAAAATTCCAGGTTATAGGTCTCATTTCCATTGGTAACATGACTTTATTTTTTTTTTTTCATGATAGATGAAGCAACTGATAGCGGAATAAATTGCGCAGTCTTTCGTAATGAATTTAACGGTTTTTTAGTGTTTGTGTAATCGGTTATTATAGTTACCCCTGGAAGAATTAGGAAAATTAATTTGAAAAAACTTCTATTTAATGGAATTTCATTAACGTTAATAGTTACAGCTATCTAAAGTATTTTAAAAAATTGACATCTTTTTAATATAACAGCCCAAAGGCTCCAACACATATTCAGAGTAAGGATTAATTAAAAAATTAAAAATTCTATATATAGTACCTACGTATCGTTGCACTAGGCAACAATTTCACGATATTTTTTCACTATCAAATCTAAAAATTTGCAATTTAAATGACTATTTATCATAAAATCTGTGAATTTAAAAATCTATGGATTTATTTAAGTTTAATTTGACGAAATATTAAGAATGTCAAGGTAATTTCGTTAAATTCTGTTAATTGTAATTGTTACTTGAGACCGATTACTGTAAATTTTTAGACATAGTGAGGTTAAACCCATAGGCTCTATTGTGTTTTATTGTTTGTATTTATTTATTATTCTGAGAAAAAAGTGAATAATTTGTAATTTTGTATTTCAGTGCTTAAATTATAAGCGAAACGTCGCGAATTGATAATGTTTTAGTATTGTATTTATAAACTTCCAATCTCCCATGATTTTTAATTAATTAAACATTTATTTTTCTCATTACGTTATTATTATTTTTAAGGGAGAACGTCAGTTGAAATCGACTGACATTTCCTCTCGATTTTTGCATTCTTACGAAAAAATTATAAAGATTACCACTTTTTTATTTGTCTTGTTGCAGCTTGTTGGTGGAGAATTTGACATGGAGCTCAATTTTGTCATCCAAGATGCTCAGAACATCAGGCATATGCTGGAGTTGCTTGATCACTGTCCCCCTAATCTCCAGGTAAGAAGCTTATCACAATTTCCAAGAAATCCGTGAATTATCCAGATCCGAACAACTAAAAAAAAAAGGACTCACATTATTTCTTCAAAGTGCAAATTCTCTCTGTTTTCTGCATATATAATCTCATAAACTTCGATTGGACGTGAAGTAATATTAACATTCATGAATATCGTCTTGCAAATTCACTGGATAAAATTGTAATGATGTTCTCTGTGTAGCAGTTACGTAAGAATAAATTTTCCTAATACATGTACAGATTACCATTGGGGTACTGTCTGCAGATGCAAAAGATTTTTCGCGATCGTTACGAATTGCAGGTATGAGGTCGAACGTGATGTAACAGCAGAAACGAGAGAGAGAGAAATGGAATGAGAAATTTTAGGGATTCAGTACACGTATATATTTTCTGTAGAATAAAACGTGCCAGTTCTCTCACTATTCCACTGACACGGGTCTGACCCATTCGAAATATAACTCCTGCCAGACTATTCTTTCACTCAGCATGTCTCACTTGGTCCAAGTTGAATTGAATAAAAGTGTACATACGTATCACGTGTTACAACTGTAACGCACATCAGTCCACAAAAAAAAAATGCGCAAACATCAGCAAAAACTTGCTGTTATGGCAAATAAGCTTCATTTAATATTATTCAATTATTTCATAATTACAGTGAAGAAATTGAACACATTAATGAGTTCAACTTACACAGAAAATTTTTTTTCTTGATTTAAGAATGTGCAGTCACTTAATTTAAGAATGTGCAGGTCACTTAAATTAAGAAAGAAGAAGTCACTTGATTTAAGTGAGAAAACTCACTTGATTTAAGTGAGAAAACGCACTTGATTTAAGTGAGAAAACGCACTTGATTTAAGTGAGTTTTACTTTCTTAAATTAAGAAAGAAAAAGTCACTTGATTTAAGTGAGAAAAGTCACTTGAGTTAAGTGAGAAAACGCACTTGATTTAAGTGAGTTTTACTTTCTCAAATTAAGAAAGAAAAAGCTACTTGATTTAAGTGAGAAAAGTCACTTGATTTAAGTGAGAGAACGCACTTGATTTAAGTGACTTTTACTTTCTTAAATTAAGAAAGAAAAAGTTACTTGATTTAAGTGAGAAAAGTCACTTGATTTAAGTGGGGAAACGCACTTGATTTAAGTGAGTTTTACTTTCTTAAATTAAGAAAGAAAAAGTCACTCGATTTAAGTGAGAAAAGTCACTTAATTTAAGTGATTTTTACTTTCTTAAATCAAGAAAGAAAAAGTTACTTGATTTAAGTGACAAAAGTCACTTGATTTAAGTGAGAGAACGCACTTGATTTAAGTGAGTTTTACTTTCTTAAATTAAGAAAGAAAAAGTCACTAGATTTGAATGAGAAAAGTCACTTAATTGAGTGATTTTTACTTTCTTAAATTAAGAAAACATTTTTCTCTGTGTACTTCACATATTATTTGACTCAGCGTCTTATTGATACATTTTTAATCATGTTGCAGTGTGATACTGATAATTTACTATAAAAATCGAACTCACTGATGTTCGAGAGGTCATTTCTCAATCAGACACGAGAATGTGTGATTTTACCTTAAATCTTTATATTTTATTATACATAATGGATATTAATTAATCATTTAATTTAAATAAATACTTATTCCATTTCTAATAAACCACCGAGTTGAAGAAGGTATCTCTACAGATAAACCCAAAAAACCTACTCATAGACTAATTCCAGTCACAACGTTGCGTTTATTATAAAACTATTCTGGTTACTTTTAACCATGAACAGAATTATTTTTTTGAGTATTTTTACGGTGCACCACTGCCAGTAAATGCTCTTTTCCATCTCCTCGTTCGGCTTGTTGTTGCCGCAAAGAGATGGGAAAGGAAAAAAAAAAACAACCAAAACTCATGGCATAACCATAAATTTAGTCGTGGAAGATCTATGGTTAAAGTAGCCACGAGTTACGAGGGCCATTGGGTAAACCGTAATTCTGCTTTTACGGCACAAACAGTTTGAGGTTTGTTAAACTTAAGTACCGATTGCGAGTATATACGGACGGGGTCAATAATTTTCGATTGAGTGGAATGTCTTTTGAAAAATTTAAATTGATGACTCTAATCGATATTAAAGGAATGAGTAGAAATAGGCATTTCAAATGAGCATAAGTATCATAATAATGCTTCTTTTGGTTACTGGTTGTAAAAATAAAGTCTTGAAGAAATCGAAGAAAATACTGATACAAACACAACAGAATTAATCTTCTCTTTAATTTCTTCTGATTTCCATTTCTTTATACGAATTATCAAAAAAAGAACCTATAATTTAGATGATTATTTCAATAAAACGGTTGTCGTTAGAATTTTTTTAATGATTTCACTGAGAATCTGACGAAATTTTCTATAGAAAAGATATGCAGAATTGATTTTATCGAATTTTTTGATAATTCGACTGTTTAGGGCAAGAATGGCTCATGTTTCTCATCGGAAATTTTCTCAGCTTTCAAGTCTGAGGCCAATTTGAAGCGATTATCGTTGTATATAACCGTATAAGCTCCAGTTGAAATTCAATCTGTTCGTTCTACACCTAACATCCTATTTTTCCCCATCTCCTACTGCTAGAAAAGTGGTTTAATCTCATGTAGAATTAATGGATTTGTTTGGTTCTATTGTTAATGAAGTTAGGGCTTGTAATTGGAATCTGTGAAGTTTGAAATTACGTAAAGTAACTCTTCCGTAAAATTGTAAAATCGAGAGCAATGCTACTGTACGTCACAAAGCTGCAAAAAACGTTGAAAAAAATCTAATAATCACTTATCAACAGTCACAAAAAAAAATCACTTGAAACTTCAGAATCTCATATCTTTTATATTTCATTAAGATACATGAAAATAAATAAATTCTTTAAAAAGGTAGACTCAATCCAATTTCCAACGTTTCCGCTTGAATACAAGAGTTCAAACACGAGTGTCACAGAATGGGGGAAAAGAGAAAAAAAAAAGAAAAAAAGAACTACTCTACGTTGAGTTGAAGAAAAGTGAGAAAAACTTTTTGTAACCCCGTTAGTGTCGACTGTTTTTCTGCAAAAACCCAAAAAGGAAAAAAAAAATAAGAACTTCGTTTACGACTTTTGCCTCTTCGTTTTGCACTCTTGCATCTGTTTTTTCTTCTTTATCTATAAGACACACTTGAAATGTGCTGCTGCTGGCAGAAGTTTAACAGGAAAATGTAGAAGAGTAAATAGAAATTTCAAACTGAATGAACAGAAAGTGGAATTGAGTAAGAGGCAACAGAAAAATTCATGAGAAACTGTGCTTTTCAAACGAATACGTTAAAGAAAGAGAGAGATGGAGAAATTATGAGTGAATAAGAGTGAGTCCATTATCACGTCAAGATATTCAAAAGAATATAATCTCGTATTTCTTCAATCTCCAGAGGAGAAAAACGATATAAAACTACACTGAAACACTGAAAAGTGCCTTCTACATAATTCAGAGAGACTGATCCAAGTCAGCAGTTTGGACTGGCGGTTATAATCAACCTGGGGATCAATTTCCTCTTCTCATAATATCATGCCAACGACAGCCTGAATTATTAAAGTAGTATTCCAGCGAAGTCGAGTAGCGTTAACCCCTTATTTTTTTTTTAGCCATATCAAAGTTGATATTTTTTTACATTGTTCTGAATTTTTTTATAATTTTTGTCCGTCTAGTTTATGAGATATGAATTATCAAAGTTACTGAGAATAGCGGTGGTGGAGATGAAACGCCCTAAATCGGACAGAAATAACGAAATTACTAAAAAATCACAGGATTGACCCATTATTTAAAAACTATTGGCGAGATCAGCATTTTAACTAAATAATAGAAGAAAAAAATATTCAATTCACTGTATAGTTATTGAGAAATTTTGATTAGAAGATAGTTGTAACCAGAGATCGGCAAAAAAAAAATTTGCATTTTTAATTTTTTAATTTTTTTCATTTCTGTGATTTTCATGGAAAAAATTTTAATTACTTTCTTAATGAAAAATTTGGATTTTTAAATTTTTCATTAGTTTGAAAATTAATTTTTTTTAAAACAATTTTGATTACTATTGTAATTTAAAATTTGACTGATAGAATTTCATAATTATTTTCTTTATTAAACTTATTAACATTTTTATTAGTTAAATTGAATTATAAATGTCATATAAGCGTCATTTAGATTGGATTAAATTGTAAGTTCTTATTTGTGTTACATTTAGTTAACACTCTCAACTCAAAATTTTTGTCTATAAGACAGTTATATTTGAGAAGATTGAACATAGTAGCGTTGATTTTATTATAAAATTAATTATTCCAATCAATTAATAAGTAAGAAAGAATCAAAATTTCGAATAAGAAAAAGAATTATAAAATTTCATCAGTCAAATTTTTAATTACAATAGTAATCAAAATTGTTAAAAAAAAAATTAATTTTCAAACTAATGAAAAATTTGAAAATCCAAATTTTTCATTAAGAAAGGAATTAAATTGCCTCTCTCTCTATCTCATGGATGAGACAGGAGATTGATGAAAAAAAAATTCGAGAATCAAAAATTATATTCACAAGCTGAAGATATGATTTTCGAGTAATTTAATCACTTTTTCGGGCAAATTAAAGCACTTTCTCCCGAATTATCAGCAATTAATTAGAAACTAACCTACAAATCCTCATTTTTTTCTGCTTTATCGACCGTACTCTGGGATACTACCTTAATATTGTTAAAGGAGTTTCCAGGCACCTAGTAACACTGAGCTCCCAGTCAATCCCCAGCAAGACGAACTTCCAAAATGAACGTGAGAACAGATATCTGTGTGGATATTATACATGTGTTGACCATCGACTGTAAACAATATACTGTCCACTGCTATGGTGTCAACATATTGAGCACACAAATGGTCCTATACAAATGACATGAATCTATTGAACTGATATTCCATCAGTTCCATGGAATAGGACAAATTTTAGATAATAATTAGTTTCAATTTCGAACATGGTATCCATTAGAATTAGATTCTGTAATTATGGAGAAATTAATTAGATCAACGAGAACGAGTATAATTATTTTCTTCAATGAATAGTTGATTAGATTTGATGAGTGTGGTTATTACTATGCACCTGGTGACAACGACTACAATTGTCTGTGACCACACAACTGATTCACTCAAATTCAATTATTTTCACTGATTCTACAGACAATGTATTTTCACTTCATTTCCTATGAGAAATTTTAACAACTGTTATTATTATTTCATTTTTTATTTTATTTCAATTTTATCAATTCTGCACACGTACTGTGCACTCCTGATTTCATTCCAAACAATGGTGTGCTGATGGATATTCCATATCAAAATAGCTCGCCAACGAAACGCCGCATTCTATTCATCGCATAACTGAAATAATATCGTTTCAATATAATAGAGGAGTTATTGTGTATCATGAACAAAAAGAGAAAAGAGAATTTTTGGTATTTTGTGTATAAATATACGCGATCCAGTTGTTAATTAACAAAAATATGTGAGCATTGAAGGTTCCTAATTAAATTTTTTTTAAAAAAACACAATTAAATTCTGAAATTATAGCTGATTGTCTCAGTCAATTCTGACTAATATCTATGCTCTTTGAGCTACGAATTTAATTGAGAGATATGAAAATGATGGATGAAATAAACAGAAATAATTAATCATGTTATTATGCAAAATGAAGCATTTGCTTGAAATTTCATCGTTATTTTGCCAGAAATAATGCTTTGATCTATACGTTATTCCTAGATTAATTACAATATGATCTAATTCAAAATTTTCCCGGATGACCATTTTCATTAGAGTATTGTGTACCACAATTGTGAATCAGATACTATGGTAAATTACATGCTGTGACATCAGAATATCATCATCATCAACGGATATGAAATGTTCCCCCCCCCCCCCCTCTCTCTCGACACAATTTACATTCCCCTTGAAACATAAACAGATTACTACAATCTAGTTTATGCATACAACTTGTGTATTTGAAATACACGTGAATCTCGTTTCACAGTGATATTGCATTACGAGAACAACAAAATGAGGCTAAATATAATTCATTTTCCAGTTGGAGCATGGCCCATCATGATCACAAATGACTGCAATATAAAATTGATTTTTCTCTCGAATATGAAGAATAAAAAAAAGGGGGGGGGGGGGGAGGGAAGAATTTTATCACTGCTATCGTTGTACAGTGAATGCTTTTCAATAAAGATAATACAGCTGATAAAATACAATTGTGTTGACTAAATCGTGATATTCGTGACATACCATTGCTCTTAGCTATTGAATTGTTGAAAGGATTCCAATTGTAGCTGACGAACAGATTACTATTGGATCCTGTAATCATCTTCAAAATTCAATGCTGCTACGTGATATTCCATTAGGCTGATAGAAGCCAATGTAAATGACGTTACAGTCTACACTTCTGAGTATCGAATAGAGAACCAAGTATCTCAGCTCAACTTGTTAATGTGTCCAGAATATATATATATCTACAACCATAGAGAACACATTTGAAGATACATAATGTATTGGAGATTGGATAGATGAAATTGAGCAAGTATTGTCCAATTCACGAGTGTAGTGGAATAACAGGTTAAGTCGAAAAAAGTAAATTTTCCAGGAGAGCCGAAAAACCGTAAAATGATGATGCCATCTTGATTATACGCTACATTCATGATGAACGTCATTGATCCGCAGTCAATTTATATATTCAAAAGCTATTATTGTCGGCAGTCTTTTTTTTCTATGATTTCAACGACTTAACTTGAAATGTCTGGAAAGAAATTCAAGTTATGTCGACTTAACTCCTCAAATAAAATAAATACTAATATTAAATGAATACTTATCGATTATAATTGTTATAATCGATGAGTATTTATTTGAAGTATACGAAGAATATATTTATATTGAGTAAGATCGTCTAAGCAGATCATAACACAATATGAACTCAATGAAGAGAGACTGAGTTATGTCGACTTAACTTTGACACGTATGATTATTTTTCAAGTTAAGTCGACATACGTCAAATCTTCTCCTGAAAATTGCAAAAAGCGAACTTAACCTTTTATGCATGTTCAAAAATGAGGCCTTAAATGGTCATATTCAGTCAAATCCTTTCTGTGGGACACGTGTCCATACATCCTGAAGCAAATTCTGATAAAATCTCATTTTTTACAAAAATTGACCTGTTATTCCACTACACTCGTGAATTGTACTATAATAAGCAGAATTATTGGAGACATTGAACTTTGGAATTGATTTTTGAATGGAAAATACACATCAATTTCAATGCTAGTGTGTGTGTGTGCACCTTGCAGCAACTTGGTTGATCCAATGAACATCATTCGTGTGGAATCTTCATCGTGGATTGTTTCAGCAACAAGTGATGATAAATATTGATGATCATGGTATATATATATATATAGATGTATATAGTGTGAAGCACAGGAATGTCTGAACTATACAGTTTGCAGAGGTATATGATGGTAAATAAAATAAAACGAGCCCATAACGTTGGCTTGGTATTCACGCAGATTCTGTGTCGTTATGCCACTGCGTGAACTGAATATATTGATTTATCGCCCACCCTGATTCTCTCGTTCAAAACCTCCACATCTATTCCCCCACTGCTGAATCCCAAAAGGTGGGATACAGAAGAGCGACAGAGAGAAGAAGAGAGAAAGAGAGAGAATAGCAGCTCCACCCGACAAACTCCCTCTATATTCTGCAACGTTCTCTCTGTAGCTCAACACTCGATTGCACTTTACTCTCTACTGGTCTCTCTAATACTCATTCGTATGGTCTATATATTTCAAGAAAAATCAAAGCCAAAGCCGAAAAAAAATGTTCAAAAAGGTATTACAATTTTTTTCCTTTTAATCCCTTCTTTTTTTTTTTTTGGAATCAAGGGGGGGGGGGGCTGGTTACAACTAAAAAACTTTGGCAATATTCATCCCAGAGAGGTGGAGATTGTGTAATGGATGGAAATTTTTGCCAGGGACTATATACCTACAATTTTCTGCAACAGCTATTTCTGCAATATGGTGCAACTGGAGGGATTTTATTCCAAGCCAACTATGACGTCAACACGAAAATTTTAAGGCTTGAAAAACTTTCTGTTATCACTGAGATTTTCCAAATTCACGGGAGAAATGAGAGAAGACTTGATGCAATTTATAAAAAGGATTTCTCAAGTTATGATGCATTTTTTTCGCTTGATTTTTTTTGACTTTTTATTTTTATTTGATTTCTGGGGATTCTTTCTTTCTGACACACGCCAATGCGCATATCTCGTTGGAACAGCGATATGAAAGGAAAAAAAGAATAAAAGGGAAGGGAAAAGAATGAGAGGAAGAATTGTAGATGGAGGGGGAGAGATTTGTCCTCGATTCTCTCTGGTTTTTGTGAGAGGATTAAATTATTGCTTATGCAAAAGCCACTTTCCAGATAAAATAGTTTCAACATTTTCGTGGCTTTCAATATAATCCAGTGAGCTTGTGATTTATAAGTAAGTAAGTTGCTTGAATATATATTTTTCATGAATTCATTTTCTTGGAGGAAAAGAATTACAATAATATTCATATGGACCGTCTGGTGATGCTGAAGATACAGCTGTTGATTTTTTTTTTTGAATAAAATAGACTGACCTACACCCTCATCCAGTGAACTTGATCCTCGCCTCACTTCAGAAATCCATTCCCCTTTTTTTCCCCTCTTTTCTAAAAAAAAAGCCAGAAAAAAGCCGTCAACTTCAGACTTTTAGTGTTTCACTATCTACAAATCTCTGCTGAAGTTTTACAACCATCATTCTTTCTTTGCTCCAACGCAGATAGACTAGTTTGGACATTGGTATGCACCCCTTGGTCCTGACTAATGGCCATCCTGTATTTGCCCACTTTCCACCCTCCATCGAAATCGGACGTTCGTCACTCCGCCCATCCAACACGAGAGGAAGATCCAAACTCCTCCAAAAAAAAAATCACGATCACTTCTTTTTCCCTCCACCGAATAAAAGTGGAAAGACCCACTATCGAGTCAGGAATTGAGGCCAACGTGAAAAATCACCGGGTATTGAAATTAACGAGCGTGAATTAGAAACAACCATTAATTATCATTAGACCCAACGAACTATAATAGAAGCACCCAATGGTTGTATGGGTGTCTTAATGAATGTTAACGTTCGTCATGATCTCGGGAAAATCCCCAAGGGAAATGGAAAATAGCACACAGCAGCACGTAAATTTACGTGGCAACAACAACATAAGGCAAACACACACACACACACACACACCAGTTTACCCTAGATTTTCTACTCAAACAAGTTAACATCTTATGCCTGTAAAAGGGGTTGAAATTTCAAAAGATTATTCCAAGTCATAAACACAACCTTTGCTTGATAATCATACCTCGTTAAGCATAGAAAATTTTCATACCATCTTGCATCAATTTTACCATTCATCCACTTAATTATAAACTTAAACATTGAATTTAGCTGTTATTATTAACATCATAATCAACAAAACATGAAAATTCACTCAATTGTAAGATATTTGTCAGCGTCATGTTGCATTATCAAAATGTGTTTGAGTGAGTGGAGGGCTCAGTGTAAATGAAAACAATGAGGATATTGTTGCTTGAGTGTGTCTGCAGTTATTAGTTACCTCAAACAACCTTTTCTACTAGACTTGTGTGTACGAAACACACGAACACTTGAGACTACACAGTGCTAAATGAAAGTGGGGCTTTTGCGCGCATAACAATTCCACCCCCCCCCCTTCCTCCTCCTTCACCCCCTCTTTTTCAACCCCACCCCCATCCCATGAAGTACGTGGTGTAAACAATAAAAATTGAAGCATACTGGCTGTCTTCCAAACTGCCTATGAAAAACACAATATAAAAAGATGAAAAAAGAAACTTTACAAAAGCTCTCAACATGAACATCGTTGAATGAAGATATATGTTTACCCGAGTTTCATCACTGTCTTTTTAGCTCGAGCATCACAAGAAGGGTACTCGATAAAAATTAGAGACATTTCAACGTAATGGAGAAGGAAAGGGTTACATGCCTGAATAATAAAAGGAAAAACTGATATTGCAGAAAAATAACGCATGATAAAAAAACACATTTTATCAAAAATCATTTATAAAGATAAATTATTAAAATTTATTGTTATTCATTGTTATTATTAATTTATTAAGTTATTATGATTATTTTTGAAACTGAATAAATATAACAAAGTCAAAAAAACGGGAAAATGACGATGAGAAAATTTGAATGATTATGGAATTTTATATTTGATTTAATTTAACATTGAAAAAAGAAAAATTGAGAATTTCTATTATTACATGAGTTTATTTTTAGAAAAAAATGAAAATTTCATAGACAATTTGATGGAAATTTTCATAAATGTGATATTGAATTTTTTTTCAATGGGAACATGGTTATGAAATTTGTGACTTTAAGAGGAAATTCAAAGGGAATCTATGAGTCTTAAGTAGAATTAATACGAAAATTCTACAACTTACTTGAATTTTCAACTGAACATGAACATTCAGAATCAAAATGACTTGAATTTTCAATTTTTTTTTGAATTCCCCTTTTTTTTACTAAATTTTCAAAAAACAATTAAACTAAAATTTACAAATTTCATTGAACTTGTTAGAAATTTCTGGAATTTTGTACGTAAAATTCAGACGAAAATTTTCAACAGTGTTATTTTTGTTAAATAATAATCATTGTAAATGTTATTTAGACGTCTCACCAACAAAAGATAAAATAATCTAAAGATAAATACATTTCATGCAAGATGTTGAAGTGCTTTTCACAGAAACACTTGAAGTAAAAAATTTTCAAATGGAATAAATCAAAGAAACTATGATATACGAAGCGTGAAAACTAGTGTCGTATTCACATTTCAAGAACCTGGAAAAATCTCGTGGATTCAAGCTTCTGGAAGATAAAAAGAAAAGTGTCTTATTCCCTTTGAGACCAGATTTCCTATTTTTTTTTATATTTTTTTCAAGTGAATTTTCAAGGGAATTTCTCCTTGGTTTTTTGGAAAACTACTTGAGCATACGAGAACATAGACGTAACCTCTGGAATGGAATAGGGTATACCAGGGCCCATTGTACATTTGGTGGCTCTCAGGGCGATAGCATCAGAGAAATTCTGGTGAGCGGATACAAAAGCCTGTGGGGAGTTGGCAGTTTTCGGTTGAGGCTTTTACGTTGGATAGAAAACCCCTCTCTCTCTCTCTTTCTAGTTTTAAATGCCAAAAAGAAGAGAAGCACAGTAGATTCAACGACGTCAATATGCTGATGAGAATTTAGTTCCACGTCATGCTTCCATGGTGCCTTGTCTGTAGCCCCGTAACCAACACTATATAGACACTCGGGTCTCTTCTCTTTGCACAAGACCTCTTTCAGGCATCAAGATTCCTCAAAAATGCAGCAATACTCGCTTTTCTTTTTTTTTTTTTTTTTTTTTTTTTTTTCATTTCTCTTTTCTTCTTTCATCTATTCTCACCGGCAAGAAGATGTAACCTCTGAATATATATGTAGACACTCTTCTTTTACACAAGTCTCAGAGAACTTCACCATTTTCACCTATTTCTCAACGTACATTCCGTTTTCTGCGATTCTCCATTTCACTGCACTTTGCTTCACGCCACTTCACTCTCCTCGAATTTTGCATACGACCATCCATTCCACCGGAAAATTATTCTCCCGATGCACTTTAGGACTGTTCGATATTATATGTATAACCCATTCTCACTAAAATTTTCAACATTTCTCTATGTGTGTGTATGTGTGTGGAATCCCTTGAGAAACTATCATTTCTATAAAGCTTCTATTCTTGATAGACGATATGAAAATATCCATTTTCAGTGTGCTCTGGATTTTCATATAAATTCCCCATGAGATGAGCTTGCGATAATCATTTTATAATGTATTCCATTATCACTGGTCTCCCCATTATTTGTGGATTTATTTCCCCCTCAAGTGATTCACGCCTTTTGCTTATTGTGTGAGGGGAAGAGGGAAATAAATGGAAAGAGACGTTTTAATCAAATGATTTGGGATCAGAATTTTTTTGAGGATAATTTACGCTGAAATTATTGATGAAAAATAGGTATCAGCGATTTTTTGCATTTTTTTTTCAAAAATTCTATTTTTTTGGACAAGTTGAGACGTTAAATCCTATTCATTTTTGATTTTTTTCATGTTTTTAGAAATATCTCCGGTTTTATAGGACGGAGGAACTTGCGGTTGGTCTTAAATGGAAGGTGAGACCATTCGCCATCGATTCATGGGGTTTTGAAAAGAAAAATATCGATTTTCGAGATATTTATGCTTCATTTTGTGAAAATCAATTTTTTCACCATAAATACTCCAAAAGTCGATCATTTTTGAGGTAATTGTAGGAGAAATTTATTGAAAACTACATAAATCGATGGGAAATGACCTCACCTTTCATTTAAGCTCCACCTCAAGTTGCTACGACCAATAGAACGAGAAATATCCTCAAAAAAGTGAAATTTTTCAAATTTTTAAAGTAAATTTTATGATTTTTTTCCTCAATAAAAAGTTGCATATTCGAAAAAAATCGGAAAAATTGATTTTGAAATATTTTTTTTAACCCAAATTTTCTCAGCTTTCCAATAAAATCATCAGAAAAATTTTATCTCAAATATTTTCCTCAATTCCTCCCAATTTCCATAATACGAAACATCAAAACTCAAATGTCCCTCTTTCCTCAATGCGAAAATATTAAAAATAAACAATAATTTAATAGAAATAGCAGAAAAGCTTCCCACTGTGTATCGTACTCACTCAAGGGATGTTTTAAACTCCAGAAAACTCGTCTAAAACTCTCTTCCTTCTCTACAATATTTCAAATAAAAAGTTGATAATTTTTTTTTATTCCCCACTTTGTTTTTGTTTATCCACGTATCCCGCGAGTTTTGCGCTTCTCATTTATTTCATAATTTATCACAGTTACTCTTTAATTCAACCAGTTAATCACAAAACTTTTCCAATGCTACAAAACATAACGTTCAACACAAATTCATATCACAGTTTAAACTCCTGAAAAAAAGACCAAAAAAAGAGCCATGAACTCGTAATGAAATGATAAAAAAAAATTTTGAAGATGAATAAAGTTCTGTATATATTCATCGCACGTGAACCGAATTGTTCCGGACCAGCGCAATCTTTACTCTCTTTGCTTACAACATGAAACTCCATGAGTAAATTTGTGTGCGCGTGGCACATAATGCACTATTTCTCTCACACTCTTCTCTCATGTATACGTAAATTCTCTATTTCTCTCAAAATTGACTGGAGTATGAGAGGAGTAGAAAATTTTATGTAAAGTACCGGTACAGAGAGTGTCTAACCCATGTGCTCTGGTAAATTTCGGCAGCTGGAATAAACGTTTATAGTCTGTTCTATACTTGAATTAAAAACATGAAAATTTATGAGTTAAGGTAGTATCATAGAGTACAGTTGATAAAACAGAAAAAAAATGAGGATTTATAGATTAGTTTCTAATTGTTTATGCTTATAAAGATATTTTTTTTTTAAATTTAAATAGTCCCACTAAAATAAAACTAATATTAACCAACAAAAAACGTCGGATGTCGTCTGTTGCGATAATGGCGAAATGTAACAACGTGCGAATTGAGTCGAAAAATATAATATTCAAATTAACTGCAAAAAAATCCAGTGTTTTCATTAAAAAAACATTATACAAATTAACACTAATTAATTGCTTATAATTCGAGAAAATGTGCTTTAATTTAATTGAAAAAAGTGATTAAACTATTTGAAAGTCATATCTTCAGTTTGTGAATATAATTTTTTTCTCTCGAATTTTTTTTTGCATCAATCTCCTATCACATCCTTGAGATAGAGAGAGAGGCAAATAGTTACGACTACCTTCTAATTAAAATTTCTCAATAACTATACGGTGAATTGAATATTTTTTTCTTTTATTATTTAGTTGAAATGCTGTTCTCTTCGCCAATAGTTTTTAAATAATGGGTCAACCCTGTGGTTTTTTAGTAATTTCGTTATTTCTGTCCGATTTAGGGCGTTTCATCCCCACCACCGCTATTTTCAGTAACTTTGATAATTCATATCTCATAAACTAAACGAACAAAAATTATGAAAAAATTCTGAAAATGTAAAAAAAATTTATCGTTGAACCCGAGATCGGCAAAAAAAAATTCGCATTTTCAATTTTTTAATTTTTTTTACTTCTGTAATTTCCATCGAAAAAATTTTAATTACTTTTTTAATGAAAAATTTGGATTTCTAAATTTTTCATTAGTTTGAAAATTGATTTTTTTTTCAACAATTTTGATTAGTATTATAATTTAAAATTTGACTGATGGAATTTCATAATTATTTTCTTTATTAAACTTATTAACATTTTCATTAGTTAAATTGAATTACAAATGTCATATAAGCGTCATTTAGATTGGATTAAATTATAAGTTCTTATTTGTGTTACATTCAGTTAACACTCTCAACTCAAAATTTTTGTCTGAAAGACGGTTATATTTGTCAAGATTAAACATAGTAGCGTTGATTTTATTATAAAATTAATTATTCCAATCAATTAATAAGTAAGAAAGAATCAAAATTTCGAATAAGAAAAAGAATTATAAAATTTCATCAATCAAATTTTTAATTACAATAGTAATCAAAATTGTTAAAAAAAAAAAATTAATTTTCAAACTAATGAAAAATTTAAAAATCCAAATTTTTCATTAAGAAAGTAATTAAAATTTTTTCGATGGCAATTACAGAAATAATTTGCCTATCTCTGCTTTGAACGGCATCAAAAAAACGAAGGATTAACTGCACTCGAGCTCAGAAAAGATACTACCTCAATAAAACAATTACGCTCATTCGACACGTGCTTAAATTAAGAATAAAAAAAAGGAAACCCTATCACTATCTCTGATGTCATTAATTCTCATATTTTAATCTCATTTCTCCCAGTCAATTGTTTTTCAATCTACCAAGGGTCGCGAATAGTTCCAGCCCCGTAGAAGAAATTAGAAATGCAAAACTAGATAGGATGAGACTCCAACGGTTCTCTTCCTGATGCAGTTATCGGGTTGCCGAGCCACTGGGTTTTCGCGCTCACCCCCTCCCCCCCCCCCCCCCTTTCCCTCCCCCTCCCAACATCACTCCTCTTACTCTCTACAAGCTAACCAAGTGAACCTCTATCTCGCTTCGAACGTAATTTGAGTTTAACCTTCCCCGTGTTCAACCAACTTCTTCCCACACCAGCTATTCCCAGCTCTTTTCCTCTTTTTTTTTTTTTTTTCTTACATTTAAATTTCTGATGCTATTTTATTACCCTAAACTGTTTTATTTATTTTTTAATCAACTCGAGTAAAATCGATGGAAAAAACTGATGATAATTTTCCACTTATTATCATTCAATTGAAAGAAAAATTCATAAGCTACATACATAAGATTTTTTCTCAGTACTTGAGTAGTTGAAAATAGGTACAATTTATCACAGTATTTCAGAAATGTTGGCAAACCTCATTTCACTTCTATCAATTGCTGCCCGCTCCAGATACCGCTATCCAATCTGGATTTCCCGCTGGCACATTAAATTATCGGGAAATTCTGTCTGAATCTTCGAAGACAAGGGAGATAACAATCTGTCTTGTTGAATGATCGTCAATTAAAAATAAATCGGGAAATTATGTGATTAAAAATATCACCAGTTTGATTAACCCAGGGCATATTTTTATTTTAAAAATTTCCATTTTCATGAATGCATTGAGAAATAAATAATTTTGGAATTTTTTTCGACAGGAAAAAATGCGTGAAAAAATCTGAAAAAATTTGGAAAGATGCTCCAACATGTCTAAATTGTTAGTGAATTTTTTCAAATTTTTTTGTGGACCCCTTCACTTGCAATTATGAATTATCAAATTTCCATTTTCATGAATACATTAAGGAATAAATGATTCAGGAATTTTTTTCAACCGAAAAGATTGCCTGAAAAAATCTGAAAAAATTTGGAAAGATGCTCCAACATGTCTAAATTATTAGTGAATTTTTTCAAATTTTTTTGTAGACTCCTTCACTTTTAAAAAAAAATCCCATTCCATTTTTTCCCCACAGGTCCATTTTACCCCTACTCTTTCCTACAAATAATTTATTTTCAATCTCTCTATCTCTGTCTGTTCTCAGTTTCATGATTCATGTAAATACTCAGAGAATATGCATTGAGTTTCAATTTTGGACAAGAGGTCACAGAGAACTGTGGAAAATTTCCAATAGCTCCTTTGAAATGCAATAGGTCACTTGAATCATTTGTTGAGTTACTTCTTCTCCCCCCTCTCTGTAATTACAAACTTCGCCAAGAAGTTATCGAGACACAAAGGAAAGATCCGGAGAATCATTTGTTCATGAACTTCGATCCTTTGAAATACTTTTAAAAGTAAAATTATCTAAACTATCGTGCTACCTAAAGTCAGTGATAATAAAAATTTAAAAAAAGTTTCATTTGTAACAAGTACTTTTTAGTAATAAGGTAATATGAAGCCCTCATTTTTATATTTTTTTTTGCAATAAAAAAACTTTTCATCGTCCCATTATCTTTATCTGTCTTGTCTCATTCTCAGTATCTTAACTTCTTCTTCTCCTCCCCCCCCCCCCCCTTCTCCAATTTTTCGCTCATTTTGTGGTCATTAGTGGTTCGGATGAATTCTATTCGCGGCTTACATTATCGTTGAACCTCTTTTCCTTCGTCTTTCCCCTCAAATGTTTTAATTATGTAAATTACAGTGTTTATATCCACAATGTAGATTATTTCAGATGCCCAGCTGTTAGTTGTTTCTATTCCCATGGTTTTGCATTAATGGCCTCATTTGTTTACCCAAGGAAGTAATGCAAAGAGAAAGAGAGAAGGAAGATTGAGGAGACAGAATAAATGCTGACAATGGTCAGAGTAAAATTAAATGAATTTTCTTAATTAAATGTGTTAATTGAATGAATATTTCTTCATTAAACAGAGATAATGTCTCGAAATTCAAAAGGACAGAAATTCTAAAAGGTTCATTGTTATTTCGCATCTTTGTTCGCCGAATATACAGGAGAATTCTGAATTTTCAGTATACTGAACACAAATACATAAAAAAAAAAGATTATTAATTCAAATGATGTTCAATCAAGTAATTCATTAATTCATGTCGTCACCTTAGAAACAAAATGGCGTAAGTGCTATATATAAGCATATCCGAAAAATGAATGAATAAAATGAAAATCTTACAATTTTATCTCAATTTCTCAGATTTTTTAGGAATTTTGATGGTTTTTTTAAATGTAGAAGCTTAGAACTTACGTCACTTTGTTTCTAAGGCGAAGATGTGGAAACTCTTCTCTGAAAGTGATATATTTATTATGCAAAAAAGCAATAAGATGATCAGCTTGAGAAATCTTCAATTCATTCCAAATAATTGATGAAAATTCGTGTTCATAGAATATTCCGTCAATTTCTTCTGAAGCTAAATCTCTCAATTCATATATTGGAAAGGATTATATAAAAAACACCTTTGTGTTTTAAAAAATTTTTTGCTCCAGTTATTCTCATATCCTTTCTCGAAGAAGTCCTTAGTCCTCTCCCATCTTATATTTAAAGGATTTTTTACGAGTTTTTTCATTGGATATATTTAATCTAAGTAACGCATTATTACTTTTGATAAACAATTTTTCGTAACTGATATTTTTAGATTTTTCGTAGTTTGAGGAAATTTCTTTATTGGGAAAAGAAATTTTTTCTGAGTGTATCGATTCAACCATAAGCAACTGAATTTTGATGATATTTATATTTGCTCCAAAGCTTGCGTGGAATTGGAAATTTCCAATCATTTCATTTTTTGATATTCAAAGACGAATTTCTCAATAAAATATTTCGTTTTTTCCTCTCAGTACAGTATTAAAAAAAAATGAATGGAATTTATTTGAATTAAAGAGTTTCATAGTAAAAAAAAATTTTTTTAATACTCTTCAGCTATTCATTGTCAGAACACTATCTACATAACTATTCACAACTTTAAAATTTATGTACTTATAGTCTTTTCAACATAGTCCAAACTAAAACTTCTCCAATATCTTATTTTCTATCTCTCTTCTTTCAACTAGGCACTCTATTCTTCTGCACATGTTTTAAAAAAAAAGATTATAATTACTTTTTCCCTCCTTAAGCAAAGAAAGTGCTGCGATATTTTATTTAATTCATTTTTTTTTTAATTATGTAATTGCTCTCTTTTGTTCTGTAATCGCGAATAATTGTCCTTTATTCACTTGTGTTTGAAAATTTTAAAACAATTACGTGCATTGTCAACAGTGTTGTTGAATGAATGCAAATTACGCAATTATTTTAATTGCAGAAGGAGGTGAAAGGGGGGGGGGGGGGGGAATTTATTTCTCAGGATGATGGCACGAAAAAAATTACATTTCCTTCACTGAATAATAGTCATTCAATCAGCAACACACACGAAATCATTATTGCAGGATAAGTTAAAAAAAAAAAATCCCTTCAGTTTCTATCCGTTTTGCAGAGCAAGAAAAAGGAAGAAAAAAAAACGAATTGCTAAAACCACTCCCCCTATTTCCACCCTCCCTTTCTATTCTTTTCCATTCTATTCTAACAGCTGTAAAATCCACCACGAGGGATATCGAAGTTTCCTTTTTTTTTCCCCACTGAAAGAAAATGGGTGAAAAAAAAAAAAATTGATCCTCCAGAGAGAAAAAAAGAGAGAGACTTTTCGTTTTCATTATCGTGCAAAATCATTTTATCTTATGGGCAATTCTTTTCTTCAACCATTTCTACACCTTTTTCTATTATCAAAAAAAAAAAAAGCCAATTCAATATCATCTTGATGCATTGAAATTGAAAATCCAAATCAATTACACAATTCAACGCGTATTGCCAGTTCGAGTGAGGGAAATTTTCGATAATCGATCATTTCAATCAGTATTGTCAGCGATATCATAACATCATATTGGTTTGCCCGATTTGAGTTTACGAGTAAAGGGGGAGGGGGGAGGAGGATAAACGTCGATGGAGGAAATGATGATGCGCTCTCGATGCGTATGATAGTCTTTCACTCGATTGAATCTGGGAAGATCGAATTGCCTCTCTCTCTCTGCCTGTAGATTATCCTCAAGATTTGAGTGAACTATCTTCGGATAAGGCGATATTTATCAAACTCCTTGAATGCTGGATTGAATTGTTTTTTTATAGTAGTTTTATGGCTGAATTGGAAAAGTTTTTAGTTCAATTTGTTGTGTTTGCGGGTATTGACGCAATTTTCTTACTGGGTTTATAAATTCCAGGTTTGCCGATTTTTTGGGTGCAATTATTCTTTGTTCAACTTCTATTCGGTGATGAGATGAGAAAGGTGTTTGGTAAAGAAATCGTTGAATAAAATAATTATTACACTATTTCAATATATCACTTTTAAAAATTTTCGTCTGAATTTTCCGTGCAAAATCCTGAAAATTTTTACACAGAGAAAAATGTTTTCTTAATTTAAGAATGTGCAGTCACTTCATTCAAGAATGTGCAGGTCACTTAAATTAAGAAAGAAAAAGTCACTTGATTTGAGTGAGAAAACTCACTTGATTTAAGTGAGTTTTACTTTCTTAAATTAAGAAAAAAAAAGTCACTTGACTTAAGTGAGAAAAGTCACTTAATTTAAGTGACTTTTACTTTCTTAAATTAAGAAAGAAAAAGTTACTTGATTTAAGTGAGTTTTACTTTCTTAAATTAAGAAAGAAAAAGTCACTTGATTTAAGTGAGAAGAGACACTTAATTCAAGTGACCTGCACATTCTTAAATTAAGTGACTGCACATTCTTAAATTAAGAAAACATTTTTCTCTGTGTAACAAGTCACATTTTTACTGAAATTTGAGATAATTACGTCATTGAAAAATGAACACAGCATCGATTTTCAAATAATTTCACGCCTGGATATGAATGAAATTTGTGAATTCCAGTTCAATTGTTTCTTAAAAATTTAGTAAAAATAGAAAAATAAAAAAAAATTGAAAATTCAAGTTATTTTGATTCTGAATATTCATGTTCAGTTGAAAATTCAAGTAAGTTGTAGAATTTTCGTCTCAATTCTACTTAAGACTCATAGATTCCTTTGAATTTCCTCTTAAAGTCACAGATTTCATAACCATCCTCCCATTAAAAAAATTAAGTATCACGTTTATAAAAATTCCCATCAAATTGTCTATGAAATTCCCATTTTTTTCTAACAGTGTAAATTTAGATATTATTTCTCACCTAAAATAATAGGTTTGATGAAAGAAATTCACACACATACACCTACACACTATTCATAAACTGTAAATGATTATATTTTGTAAAATACAAAATTATAAAGGCACATTCCCCTTTTTTTTATTTTTTTTATTCTTGAGAAAAACTTTGGTCTTTTTATTTATCATTTTTTTTCAACTAAATAATGATCAAACTCCAAATTTCGAGACCAAACCGACAATTTTTTCATAACATTATTTCATCAGCTATGATAATTGATATCTGGAGCGTTAATCACATTATTCAAATTCATGAAGAAACAATAAAGACATCCTTTTATTTTATCAAAACAAACTTTTTCGATCAGACGCTCCAATGATTTCAATATAAATTTATAAATGCAAATCTTTTGATGACACTGAGGCGTGTTTGAAGTATCGGATGAATTAATGCATAACATAGAGAAATATCTCGAGCTTTTCTCCCTTCTTCTCAATGAGAAAAAAAAAGTGAAATCCTTCATTTATCCCTCTGCAAACTCATTTCTCAGTCGAAATAAGTTCGACAGTGGCAAATGATTGAGCACATTTATTTCCCTATCTCCATGTATTTTGAAAAATATAACTGGCACATTTGCGGTTGAGAAGAGGTGGCGGAGTGAAATTCAATGACAGAAGCATTTTCAGTGATCCATCAATTCTGCCAAAACCGATGGAATCTGTTTATCCAACCATACATCGTCGATGATGTAATTTTAAGAAGGATAACGAATGGAATTATAAAACTGGCATTGGAAAATGTGATATAGGGGAAGGTGGTGGAAAATAGACACTCCAATTCAACGGTTCGAGATAGAAATTTCCTAATGATTCCATTGAAAAGCTGAGAAAATTTTAGATGAAAAACATGTGTCCAATTTTTTTTTTCAATTTTTGGAATAAGTTTTGAAAGGTTTTTCCTTTTGAAAATTAGAAAAATTCACTTCTTCGGCGATATCTCCGGTTTTATTGGTCGTAGTGACCTGGGGTTGATCTCAAATGAAAGATGAGCTCATTTCTCATCGATATAAGTGGTTCAAATTTTTTTTCAATCAATTTTTCAAATATTTATAGGTCATTTTTTGAAAATCAACTTTTGCCTTATAAGTACTTAAAAAAATTGATATTTTTTCTTTAAAAACCCCATAAATCGATGGAAAATGAGTTCACTTTTCATTTAAAATCAACCCCAGGTCAATAGCACCAGATATATTCTCTCGAAAACCTGAAATTTAAAAAAAAAAGCGTTTTACCTTCAAATCTGGGGCAAAAAATGAACTTTTTGAAAAACTCCAAAAAATAATTTCTGACATACGATTTTCATGGGAAATTTCCTCATCTTTTCAATGGAATCATCAGAAAAAGCCTATCTCCAATATTTCCATCCATTTGGAGTAATTTTCATAGCATAAAATCCAAAAATCCACCCGTGTCCATTTTACCCCACCTTTCCTTCTTCCATATCATAGTTTAATATTTCCATTTACCGGATAAATTGAAAAGAAAGCAATTTATCATGAAAGCAATCCTGTACACAATACTCTGAATATATTGACGATACTCTAGGGTGCACTGTTTCAAGAATCATCAGATCTCAACTCAATTTCCAATACAATTCACCTTCTCCAACTGGTTCACAATACACTGCAGAATAGAAATAAATGATTATTTTCTACTTCTATATCCAATATTTTCATTGTTAACCAGAAGAAATTGCTGATAGAGACGATATAAATTTCTTTATTCCACGAAGATCCTCACACAAACGAATTTTCCTTTTTTTCCGACCACTCAAATGCATTTCAGATATGAAAATGCAATTTTTATTATCGTTGAAACTAGCTTCAGGATGAATTTTCAATACGATAATTGCGATAATTGACAGCTCTGACAGGTGAAAATTTCCAAGTTCGTTTTTGTCCTAAGCATGATGGACAGCTTTTCGTGTTAGAATCGAAGTAGCATCATTAATTCATTGTCACGTATTCGAAATACATTAATGTCTCTCACTCTTCAGCCACCATTATAAATTCGTTTTTCTCATTTCATATTCATCACTTTAATGCCACCATCTTTGCAATTAAATAATCCGCGTCACTTCTCTGTCACTTTTTCCCTGGTTGCTCGTTTTTTTTTTTTTTTTTTTTTTTTTTTTTTATCACGACAGATCAGCTTGATGAGTTGAAATCCCCGACAAAGTAAATCTTCTGTACAGATGCAACTCAATGCTTCACAGAAAAAGATAGAGAGAGAGACTCAACTCGATTCTTGTGGTAGGTCGATAAATTATTGGTTTTGTGGTCTAATCCCGAATTGACGGTGATGGGTGAACATTCGGAAATCCCATCGGAGGATTCCAATTTAATGCGAATGAAAGTAGAGCATTTGCCGAAAGAATTGAGGTAGAAGAAGCAAAGTGAAAAAAAAAAGAGAGAGAAAATTGTAAGAAAGGTTCTCTCATTAGTAGCCGTAAATTACCATCGAACGTTTTTGGTCAGTTTAATTAAAAAATAATAATTCAACGGGTTGGAAAAATGAAAATGTCATTTGCATTTCTTCAAATACAGCTGTTGTTGCTAATTGGACATCTCATTATAAAAATTACAATGTACTTGCGGGAATTTTTTGGGGGAAAAATTACTGTAAAAACCACAGAAGTGCAATTGAAATGTTAAATATATATATATGCAAGTAGAGCATTTATCTGAACCGCAAGTTGAATGCAGAACGGTTCACGAATTGATATAGAAACCGCAGGAATTTGTATTTGTGTGTGGAAAGTGCGGGTCTGAAACCCTGAACGAGCTTTCTGAAACAGCACATTTAGAATTCGTTTGAAACTGTTAAGGTTGGCAGACTCTCTCAACTTCTCTCTCTTCCCGATCTTCATCAAGTATATCTCATCCAAGTCAGTTAACTATACACGAAACTCACTGACCATCCATGTTCTTCCTGTGAATTACAAAATGAACGTTACCTCTTGGTTCGGTTCAATTGTTTACGCAACAGGATATTCTGCTTTTCTAGCTTTCTAGTATATCAAATTTTCAGTCCATCCAGATACATATTTACATATTCATAGAATATTCCGAATTACCCATTGCATCTAGGGATTTTAATCCGCAATGAAATAATACAATAATCCAATTACTAAAATTCACGTAATCCATCGGAAAATCAGGGGGAATTGAGGGCAGAATGTATTTGCCTCAAATGCAAAGTTTCAACGAATCATTTGCTGATGATTGGATCAAATGATAGTTTTGATAGTAAAATCGATTAACAATATTTAGGACAATCGGATTAACAACAGTCTTGGGTTTACTACGCAATTCTCAATGTGTAGTGTGGAGCCAGACAATATGGATTGGAATCCATGGAACGTTTGCAATTCGTGTGAAGGATTGAAACTTCGAGACATCCCAATAGTTTCCACTCCTTCTCTTTCTCCTATACCTTAATACCGTTGATCGCTTTTCGGATCAGCGATTTTATCGAGGATTTCGTGCTCCAATACACATTTGAGAGTAATGTGGATATAAATAGTGCCTCGATGAATTTACTGAATATTTAAAGAGAATAGTCATCATGCATTGATAAAATCATCACCTAAATTCGATTCTTCATACAAGAAATGATCCAAATATTCATCAAATTGGATTAAGGATGGTAGGGCGAGATGGTCAGACATAACCTGAATTTTTTGTATATAACAAAAAATTGATTGAAAATTGAAAAATTGGCTGCATTTTTTACATATCTCAAGAATTTCTCAAGATTCAAAAAATGTAAAAAATGCAGCCAATTTTTCAATTTTCAATCAATTTTTTTATTTCTACGGCTTATTTTGTTCCTCATTACATTCTTCAAAACATGGAGAAAATGATTTTCGGAACTTTATTGTTTATACGAAGTTATTTACAATTTTATACAAAAAATTAAGGTTATGTCCGACCACCTCGCCCTAACATCCTTAAAATAAAGAAAAATAGGAATTCTTCTTACAGATTTGAAACGAAAAAACTTTTTCCTATGATCAGCACGATTTTGTTTTTGCTGATACAGCAATATTTCCGTGTAGAATGAAACAAAGCGAATTATTCATAAATATTTATATCCTTCCAAATCGAATATACTATGTAATCCTGTAATTTATCCCTCGATGTATCGATCTATCTAGTTTTCCAATTCACTGGATTCTAGGCATTCACAGAATCCTAACGCAAATAACATAGCACTAATTCCGATCGTGGCAATGTACTCTCTCTCTCTCTCTCTCTCTCTCTCTCTCTCTTGAATTTCCATCATCAGCTTGTCCAATTCGATTCATCGGGAAATTCCAATGTCTGATACTATTTCGAAAACTCTCAATTGGCAGTCCATGAAATGGAATATTTAGAGACTAGGTGGACTAAATGAGAGGGAAAATAGGGAAGACATCTATTTTTGGTTAATATAAATTATAAATGTGGGAAATTGGGGAAAAATGGACCTGACGATAGAAATCATTCGGGATTTTTTTTGAGAGTGAAAGAGTTGTCGCAAAAATTTGGAAAAATTCACCAACAATGTTCATATATTAGAGCATCTTCTCAAATTTTTTCAGATTTTTTCATTGAATCTTTCACTCTAAAAAAAAAATTCCTGAATTATGTTACTACAGGGGTCCATTTTGACCCATTTTTCTCTGATAATTGATATTAGAATAGAAAATTTGATGGGCTAGAGTGTTTTGAGGTATTATACATCACTCCGAGGAGGAAAAAACGGTAAAAATAGTCAAATATTGATACCATTGGTCTTACTTAAATGATTTTTTTCAAAATACTTTAAAAAATTGTTAAATTCTACTGAATTCAGTCAATTCAAATAGTTAATTTGTTTTAAATTAACTAAATTTGATAAATTCAATAACTTTTTTCAATTATTTTGAAAAAAAATATTTACTTAGGACCAATGTTTTTTGACAACTTTTTTTCCTCCCGTGTATTTAAAACAAAAAATTATGCAAAAAAAAAAGCAAATGAGCCTTCATTATTGAGTAATGGACACTTTGAAAATAGCGAATGTCATGAGAACTTCCACACGTTATATTCATCTAAAGTTAGATAAAAGTGAATATTCGTCTGGTTTGTTCTAAGGCTCAGTGTCAATGTTTGCCATGGGCAAAAGCCACATAGCGTTCTCCGATTTCCACTATTCTACCCAAGAGACTCCAGTGACTTCTGTATGACTCTGCCTTTAGTCTCTCCTACTTTATCATTCACTTCACCCAGTGATTTCCATTTTACATGTATACAAAGTACACACATGCCTTTGCCCAACGAAATCAGACGGTGTCTCATTTTAAAATACAAGGAAAAAAAAAAGAGAGAGATAGAGCATTTTATGCTCTAAAAACTCGTGAAATTATTGAACTCGTTACTGATTACTTCCACTTGGCTCAATGTGTAATTCCGAATTTTATTGATTCGTCTGTAAGTTAATAAGCGTCTAAGTGAAACGATTGAATTCAACAATCGATCACTAGTGCTTGCAGAAACAACTGAGAGAAGATAGATTGCTTTCTATCTAGCTTCGTAATCTTATTTCATCGTATACGTTTATTTTAAATTGAATTATCCTTGGCTCCTTTTACAGCTTCAAATATTTACAAAACAGCTTCTGACTCAAGAAATTTACGTTCACTTTAATCCCAAAAAAAAAAAAAAAATTCCGTGTAATCCCTTGTGTTTCAGTGAAATGGATGAATAATATCGTCAGCCAAACAACAAAGTTGAGAACGAAATAATCCATATTTGACGTTTAACACAATTAGCTGAGTAATTATATTGGCGTATGATTAACATCACTTCGATATTCAATTAACCACGAAAATCATCATTGTCCAATAATTGCCCTGAAATATTCACAAAATATAGCAATTAGTCAATAAAGTTATAGAAGAATTAACCGAAATTTCAGATAATCATTATTTTGTTGATTACACATTTGCATTTACGTTCAAAGTACAATTACACGTTAATATCCTTTTCACGAGAATTTACCAAAGTAATGCTGATTACAAATGAAATACGTAAAATTCAAAGTCTAACAGCAGAGTAGTCAACGCCCAGAGAGATGGAGAAGACTTGTTTGTTCATTTTCTTGAAATGAGTCGTTCTATCTTTTCTCTGTTCATTCTCTATTCTCTTTATTTTCCTCTGTGACCTCGTTGCAACTTATTGCGCAAACAGCGACTTGTGCTAAATTAAATTGTTCAATTTATCAATTGATAATTTTGGTATTTGGATTAAAGTAGTAATCCCAGAAAACTCGAGTATCAAAGATGATATTTTTTTTTTACAGTTTTCTGAATTTTTTCATAATTTTTGTCCGTGCAGTTTATGAGATATGAATTATCAAAGTTATTTTGTGTAATAAAATTGATGAATTTTATGTTGAAATTTTTGATAAACGTAAAAGAAATAATCTATGATAGGTAAATGAATGGGGAATATGACAAAAAAAAATGTTCAAAGAAAAGCAAAAAATAGTAAGATTGAATATTCTTGTTATTCAATGAAGAATTTTATAGTTTTCTTCTTTTTTCCTTTTTAATTCTGATTAAATATAAATTTTATAAATAATATTGAAATTAAATTCAACTTTGTCCATAGAAACGAATATAAAGTATAAAATAATATAAACGAGAATTTATATAATTGTGACGTCAGAAATCATTATATCATTTTGGAGCAGTGCTCAGATAATAATTTAAATAAAATAATACAATAATGAGCGATATGATAAGTACTTATCTTAAATATTTAGGATACTTCTTCGATAATTGTAATTTTTTTTTGCAGCTTATTTCACATTTCTTCAGAAGTACAATTATATAAAGTAAAATGAACAGTAATATAAGTGAAAAAATTTAGAGTATTATCCCCACTCTTCAGATAATTATTTCACCTAATCAGTCAATAGATAGCCCAGAAATTTCTTTTCAATCAAAATAATTGTAATCCCACAATTTTAACTGAATAATAGAAGAAAAAAAATATTCAATTCACCGTATAGTTATTGAGAAATTTTAATTAGAAGGTAGTCACAACTATTTGCCTCTCTCTCTATCTCATGCATGTGATAGGAGATTGATGCAAAAGAAAATTCGAGAGAAAATAATTATATTCACAAGCTGAAGATATGACTTTCGAATAGTTTAATCACTTTTTTCGGGTAAATTAAAGCACCTTTTCCCGAATTATCAGCAATTAATTGGAAATTGACCTACAAATCCTTATTTTTTCCTGTTTTATTGACCGTATTCTGGAATACGACTTTAAGCCAAGGTTCCTTTGATTAAAAATGTCATCCGAAAAGGGCACGATCAAACGGAATGCTGATAAAAATAGCCCTTTGCTCCTTCTTCTTCTTCTTCTTCTTCTTCGATGAATCTAAGCAGAATGCAAAATGCTGCAGTAACAACTTTAGCTCCAATGCCTGTATCGTCGATCCATATGTGAATCCTTTGATACATCAGCCAACCTTTCGAAAGTATAATGTATATGTCATCAACTCGTATATGTAGCCTTTTACCCAAGCTCCAGTGGTTTGGCTTGTATCAGAGTCAAGGGGAAGGATGTCGTAAAAGCCGCTGGAGACCTTCCTCTATTCCTCTATTTCTCTATTCCTCTGCATCTCTCATCTCTTTCCTTTCCAACAACAGCCAATGCATCTCTTGCATCTCGTTCTCCACGTCTTGCCATGTTATAACTATAACATGACAATATTCATGGTTCACAGAGCCAACTAACTTTGAACTTTGGGTGTTACAGTTCTGTCGTTTATCACGCATAGTGTGTAAAAAAACAGCCATTATATTTTTAAAGCTCTATCATTTCCATTATTTTTTCACTCTTCTATTCATTCATGTCAGTAAATAACTCATACGCTGAAGAAAAAAAAAATAACTGCTTTCAAATAAATTTACTATCGAAAAATGAATATTTTTCAAATTCTCTAAAGATGAATATTTTTCGAATTCTCTAATAATTAAAAATTCAGATTATCAATACCTCTTTCCTCGATTTTGACTCACTATATTATATTCTATTAACGAGCATTCATTTTAATACCCGTATATCACTAATTGAATCAATTTCTTAGATTCAATTTCAAGTTAATATAAATGAGAATAAAATTTTTGCATAAAATTCGACATTTTTCACTATAAATGAACAATTTACTGCAGTATATAAGGGATTAAAAGAGACGCTGATATTTTTAGTTATATTAATGTCTGAGTTCTGTTCATAATTGATATGGAAAGAAAAAACGATTTATCTCAAACAATTAACGATTTAACCAGAAATCTGGAAATTTCAAGATTTCGAGACTTTTTGAGGGTTTTCGAGATTTTTGGTAAATTCGCTGTTTTTTTAAATTTTTCTCGAAAATTATCAAAAATTCTCTGAAATCTAACTTTGGCAACCTTCCTTTGCCACTTGAAATATTAAAAATCAATTTATCTCGAACAATTAACAATTTAACCAGAAATCTGAGAAATTTCGAGATTTCCAGACTTTTCGAGGCTTTTTAAGAAAAATAAAAATTCTCAGTTTATAAAAATTCTATTCAGCATCAAAATAGAGAGGTGTAATGACAGAAATGAGAAGAAGAGTAATATAATTGAATAAATTCTGAAACACGAGGCTTGAAGAAAAGTAATTCACTTTTTCTCTACTTCCTTCTCTCTCTCTCTCTCTCGTTTTTCCTCCTTTTTTTTTCCTTCCTGATATACTCTCAGAGGTGAAAGGTGTCGTCTCTTTGAAACAATTCATTTAAGTAATTTGAGCCTTTCCTGTAAGTGGAAAAAAGAAAAGTAAAACCAGAATGAATCAATATCTCCAACAACCGAGTGTATACATATACTTCAATAAAGTTTCCATTACTTTTCATTATTTACCTATTTTTCTCCATTTTCCCCACAAAAGCTCAATGAAAGAGATGATAAATTAATTGATATCACGAAAAAAATTTAATCATTCCGCTCTTTCATTCACAAAAATTTAATTACCTTCATTATCATTCAATGAAAAAAATTCAATTTCAAAAAATAATTAAAGAAAAACAGGTGCTAATTAAAGAATATCATCATCACTGAAGCAATTACATTTTTTTTCATTAGATTTTTCTTTTTAATAGTTTATGAAAAGCCACTTTTTCAAGAGCTTGGGATTTTTAAGCATTTTATAATATACTGGGGGAAAATAATAATTTTATTATGCTAGTTTCATAAAAAAAAAAAAAAAAAAGGTTTCATAACTCTTGTTTAATAGCTTATGCCATTTTAAACTGTACCATTATTACCATTATTACTATTATTATTATTATTATACATGATACAGAAAATCATGTTCATTGCAAACAAATTCCGCTACTTTTCGAGTGAAAAACTCGAAAATGTTATTCGCAAAACTTCATCCTTTCATGAAATTGCAACTCGAATTACAGAATTATATGGAAATTTCTGTGTATGGCTTCAATGTATTCATATATCCTTATTTTCTCTTCCTCATCGCCTCTTCAATGCTGATTTTAATTTTAATTAAAAGAGTGTTTAGCGTATCAAAAGCTTGACAGTTTGAATGCTAATTAAATTTTCTCACTTTGAATTTCAAACACACATGAAAAAAGTTCATTATAAAAAAGCATAAAATAGGAAAATTAATTGAAATAATTAGATTCATTTGAAGTTAATTAAATTGAATTAATTCTGGAATTAGAAGAATCAAAATAATCATTTATAATTCAAATTCATGTTGAAAATAATAATTAAATTTATTTTCGGAGACAGATGAATTAAATTAATTGTAAATTAATTGATGGAAAATTGGGTCAATCAATGAAACATGGGATGGTAATAGCAATTATTTTCAACTCAAAAAGCAGAATATATATATATATATATTCATTGTTTGCATGTATATTTGTGTGTATTTTGTGTTAAATATACAAGAGTTGACAGGGCAGAGCCTGCGGTGATCCTCTCTGTACACTCAGAGCTTTTGCATTTATGTTTGGTTTAGAAAGCTTAATGAGAACTCGGGCATTTCCTATTGTGGTTAATGGCCAGTACAGTGTTTCGGAAGTTAGGGAAAAAAAAAAGAGTTTTAATAATTAAACATTTGGAGGAATAAAAATTGACTGATTTTTGGAAATATTAATTGAAATATCTTGAAAATACAATGAATTCGATGAAATATCAGGGAAAGTAATAGATATATGCCATTTTCAAACTAAGACTTGTAGAGAGACTTTCCAGACCTTTATAAATAGATTAGGACAAAAAAGGCTTATCTCCATTCGTTTCCAAGATTTTTTCGAAAATAATCTTCAAAATTATTCAAAAAATTTCGAAATTTTTAAAATAATAATGAAAAATTCTGGCTAATCTCAAATACAGAAATATTACTGATTTTTAAGAGGCTATATGGGCAAAGGTAGAATTAATTTTGGAAATGTTTCCATAATAATTTCAAAATTCTCAAAATTATCTCAAAAATTCTAGAAAATGTTAAAATAGATAAAATATTACAATGCAGTTTTCGGGAAATTGAGAAAAAACTCAATAATTGAAAATCTAGAGGAGAAAAAAAATCGATCGAAATAACAATTTTGAATGGAATATTTCGGAAACTGATGGAGATACGCCCGTTTGACTTTAAGACTTTTTATTGTACAATACTCCATGATCTTTAGAGATGGATTAGGACAAAAAGGGCGTATCTCCATTTGTTTCCAAGATTTTTTCCAAAATAATCTTCAAAATTATTCGAAAAATTTCAAAATTTCAGGATTTTTAAAATAATAATGAAAATTGTAGAAAATCTCAAATATGGAAATACTACTGATTTTTGAGAGACTATATAGGTTAAAGAAGACTGCTAGAATTCATTTTGAGAATATTTCAAAAATAATTTCAAAATTTCAAAATTTTCGAAATAATCTCAAAAATTCTCGAAAATGTTTAAATAGCGAAATATTACAATGCACTTTTTCGAGAATTGGAAAAAAAAGATTTCAATAATTGAAGATCTAGAGAAAAAAAACAATTGAATTAACAATTTTGAATCGAATATTTCGAAAACTAATGAAGATACGCCCTTTTTACCTCAATCTTTTTATTTCTACAATACTTCATGATCTTTAGAGATGGATTAGGACAAAAAGGGCGTATCTCCATTTGTTTCTAAGATTTTTTCAGAAAATTTCAGAATTTTTAAAATAATAATGAAAATTGTGGAAAATCTCAAATATGGAAATGTTACTGAGTTTTGAGAGACTATATAGGCAAAAGAAGACTGCTAGAAGTTATTTTGAGAATATTTCAAAAATAATTTCGAAATTTCAAAATTTTTGAAATAATCTCAAATATTCTCGAAAATGTTTAAATAGCAAAATATTACAATGCATTTTTCCGAAAATTGGAAAAAAAAAGATTTCAATAATTGAAAATCTAGAGAAAAAAAACGATTGAATTGACAGTTTTGAATCGAATATTTCGAAAATTAATGGAGATACGCCCTTTTTACCTCAATATTTTTATTTTTACAATACTTCATGATCTTTAGAGATGGATTAGGACAAAAAGGGCGTATCTCCATTAGTTTTCTAAATATTTTCGAAAAAAGTGTTTAAAAAAAACCAATTTTTTCTCTGTTTTACCTCTTTGCTATTGAATTCAATTCATGTTTTTATAAATGAATTTTCAAAAATTAACTTGCTAGACACGATTGAGGACAGTTTTAACCATATTGCATCGTGATAAATCAAATTTTCGATGTTGAGAAAGTTTTGTGAGCCATGGTAGTTAAATTCTGGATGACCCTCAACGGATATTTGAGGCTACGCTTCTCTCCTGGATATCAGTTACATGTTAAACTATGTTATCAGGATGAATTTATGATACTGAAGAGTAATTTATACCCTGAGAATATTCAGTTACTTTGTTGCAAATATTTGACGTATTTTTTTTTGACTTCGTTAATTAATTCATTAATTGTAATAACACAGAATTGCAAGTTTGTAGTCAAATGTTTAATTTATTTCTCATTTAACTTTTGTATTATTGTTTCTAGTGCATTCTTCAATTTGTTTTGCCTCTCTGAACTTGAGTTCTTCAATTTCTGTAATGACGAAGTTTGCGTATTGTGAGTTAGTAATAACAATGATAATAATAATGCTAAAGTTGATGGTAAATGAAAGGAAATGTGAGTTGACACAGCCAGTGTACTTGGAAGTTTCTGAATTTGTTAGTTATTTCCTCAACGTTACTGGCACTCGAATTGAATAAAAGTATAGTCACTTGAGAAATTTGCATTTTATTAAATTTTGTGTACTCGAATTCTTCTGTGAATTGCAGAGGATGAGAAGAATTATAATTGGATGGAAATATTTTTGAGTATCAATAGAGGAAGGTCCCCATTAAATATGAAAATCCTGTCAATATACTTCCTCGTTTAAGTCCATCATTTATCAATTATTAACATTCAATGGGAATTATGGTCAACAATTAATGTGTAGAACTTTTTTTTTTTTTTTTTTTTTTTTTTTTAATGTGTAGAACTTTTTATTTAAAGAAAAAAAAAAGTTCTACACATTAATTGTTGTCCATAATTGCCATTGAATGTCAATATTACTTGTATTTTTACGAAAATGCAATTTAAAAGTGTAACAGTCTGACTGATCTTGTACCTAACATTAGTTTATATTCATTCATTCTTTCGATGTTTTGTATTTCTTTTCTTTATGACGAATGGACCAAAATAGGTCTGTAGGCAATATAATAAACGAAAAAAAACAGAGGAAGGTGGGGTAAAATGGACACAAGGGGTAAAACGGGCATATGTTAGTTTTGGTATTTTATACTATGAGAATTAGTAGAAATCGATGGAAATATTGGAGATAAGTTTTTTCTGATGATTTCATTGGATTGATGAGAAAATTTCCCATGAAAATCATATGTGAGAAGTTTTTTTTTTTAATTTTTCAAAAATTTCATTTTTTTGCGCAAGATTTGGAGGTGAAACTCTTATGTTTTTTCGAAAATTTCAGATTTTTGAGAATATCTCTGGTTCTAGTGGTCGTAGCGACCTGTGGTTGATCTTAAATGAAAGGTGAACTCATTTCCCATCGATTTATGGGGTTTAAAAAGAAAAATATTAACTTTTTCAAGTACTTATAGGGCAAAAACTGATTTTTAGAAAATTACCTATAAATATTTGAAAAGTTGATTTAAAAAAAAAATTGAACCATATAAATCGATGAGAAATGAGCTCATCCTTCATTTGAGATCAACCCCAGGTCGCTATGACCAAAAGAATCGGAGATATCACCGAAAAAGTCAATTTTTTAGATTTTCAAAAAGGAACGCCCTTAAAACTTGGCCAAAAAAGTAAATTTTTCCAAAAATTGGGAAAAAAAAATTTGACACTTATTTTTCGCCTCAAATTTCCTCAGCTTTTCAATGGAATTATTAAAAAATTTCTCTCTCAAATTCGAGTGTCGATTTTACCCCACCCTCTTCTACTTGTTCAGTAATTTTTATCAATAAATTCTTTTGATGAATGGTAAAAAGGGTATTTAATTACAAAAAAATTCCTGGCAATAAAATTGGGTGATTGAAATTTCCGGAAATTGGTATTGGCTTTAAAATTCATTTCCTCTATCAAATATTTATTTAAAAAAAAAAAGAGATAAATTCTATTTTCACTGTAAAATTGATTTTTTTTTTCTATTCGGGAATGTGAAAGAGAAAATAAATGAATGGCTGATGTAACGAACCTGTATTCCACCACTTCATAAACTCGTTGAAATATTTTTTTCCATTCCATACAATTTCGAGAATTTTCAGGTTGATGAAAGTAAATAGAAAAAAAAAAACGATGATTTCGAGTATTTCTATAGAAATTTCTCTATTATCCGGAGGCTCTACTGTTTTAAATTCTCTAGAGAATAATCAATACTCGTGATGTTATGAATATAGTATTGAGAATAAAAGAGCGAAAAATTATAATTATTGTTTATAATTATAATAATACTTTCCCCAATTATTCTTTCTCTGAATTAAATTTTAATTGATTCTTGAATTCATTTCCATGATTGAATATTCAATTTTTCTTGTTGTCAAATTGCGATTTGATAATATTTTGGTGTTGTTAACAATTTTTTCAAAAATATCTATGGAAAAATAGAAAAATTGATTAAAGTTCAGTTGACGATTTTTTTTTGTTAAAGATAAATTAATTACAATCTTCATTTATTGATAAGAAGTTCAGAAATCTATCGCAATAATCAAGAGGAATGTAATAACAGGAGAATGTCCTCAATGAATTCTTGGAGAATATTGGCTCACAATAACGTGGACAAGATCCAGAGACTTTGGAAAATATCGAATTTCTTCAATTAATATACATTGAAGAAGATTTTTTTTTATCGATTGTTTGAGCTTAATAATAAAGTGGATGATTAAATCTTTTGCAATACTCAGCAATGTTTCATATTAAGTTTATGCGCCTAAAGCTATAATACACGACTGAAATACTTGCCTTTTAAGACAAAAAAGGGCGTATCTCCATTTATTTTCAAGATTTTTTTGGAAAATACTTTTCAAAATAATTTCAAAATTTTCAAAATAATAACGAAAATTCTGGAAAATTAATGATTTTTAAGAAATTATGTGAATATTTCGAAAAATAATTCTTCAAAATAATATCAAAATTCTCAAAATTAATTTCAAATCAAGAAACGACTGAAATACTTGCCTTTTAGGACAAAAAAGGGCGTATCTCTATTTATTTTCAAGATTTTTTTGGAAAATAATTCTCAAAATAATTAAAAAAGTTTCAAAATAATTTCAAAATTTTTTAAAATAATAACCAAAATTCTGGAAAATTTATGATTTTTAAGACAAATTATGTGAATATTTCGAAAATAAATTTTCAAAATAATATCAAAATTCTCAAAATTAATTTCAAATCAAGACACGACTGAAATACTTGACTTTTAGGGCAAAAAAGGGCGTATCTCCATTTTTTTCAAGATTTTTTGGAAAATAATTCTCAAAATAATTAAAAAAGTTTCAAAATAATTTCAAAATTTCTAAAATAATAACGAAAATTCTGGAAAATTGATGATTTTTAAGAAATTATATGTTAATATTTCGAAAATAATTTTTCCAAAATAATATCGAAATTGTCAAAATTAATTTCAAATCAAGACACGCCTGAAATACTTGACTTTTAGGGCAAAAAAGGGCGTATCTCCATTTTTTTCAAGATTTTTTGGAAAATAATTCTCAAAATAATTAAAAAAGTTTCAAAATAATTTCAAAATTTCTAAAATAATAACGAAAATTCTGGAAAATTTATGATTTTCAAGACAAATTATGTGAATATTTCGAAAATAAATTTTCAAAATAATATCAAAATTCTCAAAATTAATTTCAAATCAAGACACGACTGAAATACTTGACTTTTAGGGCAAAAAAGGGCGTATCTCCATTTTTTGTCAAGATTTTTTGGAAAATAATTCTCAAAATAATTAAAAAAGTTTCGAAATAATTTCAAAATTTTAAAAATAATAACGAAAATTCTGGAAAATTGATGATTTTTAAGAAATTATATGTTAATATTTCGAAAATAATTTTTCCAAAATAATATCGAAATTGTCAAAATTAATTTTTAGCCAAGACACGACTAAAATACTTGATTTTTAGGGTATAAAATCGCTGCTAAATGAAAATCAGGAAATCGTCAGATTTCCAAATCAATATCATCTGAAAAATAACTCTGATTGAACGAAATATTCGAGTAATTACTTTTTTTTTTCATTAGCAGAAGTTACAATGAATCGACATGCAATTTATTTTTAATTTAAAAAATTAATGAAAATCGATGGAAATTCGATAGAGAAAGTTGGAGGCAAAAAAAAAATTGTGAATGAAGGAAAATTAGATTTTTCCTTCACTCAGACAGACTCTTTAGAATAATTTGATTGAGAATGTAATTTTTTTCTTGCACTTAGCAATTAAGGAAAAAAAAATGTATCAAGGGATGAAGAAAGTGTGAAGGTAAAATTATAGAACACAATTTATGAGGAAATATCGAGGATGCCTTTGATCATGAAGAAATAATGTTCCTCTTTTTTCCCCAAGAAATAATTAAATTTTCCAAATTGATTAATAGAATTTCCTCATTTTTTACAATTCTAGGCTGAAATATGGAGTGTTTTTATCGCAATATTGAGAAAAAGCGTGAGAAATCTTCAGGCATGCACAGATGTGAGTCTAATCGAGCACGTATTGCATCGTTTATCACGTGCAGAAACAGTTGTTGCTGGTAAATATTTTCTTCTTTTCATTTTTTTCTTCGTTTTTCGTTTATTTTTTACTGAAGATTAAAAAAATGTAAACTTGATTAATTCCTATGATTTTAATTAAATCGATTTAATTTCAGATTTACTGATCGATATGCTCGGTGTACTTGCTAGTTACAGTATAACTGTTAAGGAATTGAAATTATTGTTTGGTGCAATGAAAGCAGTCAAAGGAAAATGGGTAAAAATTCCATTTCTCCACTTTTTTTTTGAATTCAAAAATTTCAAAGATTTTGTTAAATTGTCATTAATTTTATTTCTCTTTTTTTTTTTAACTTTTAGCCACGTCATTCAGCAAAATTGTTAAATGTACTGCGTCAAATGCCTCAACGAAATGGACCAGACGTATTTTTCAGTTTTCCAGGAAGAAAAGGCTCGGTAAGTTTTTAAGTTTAATGCCAAAAGTTAAAAGAATTAAGCTTCTTTCAGTTCTCTCAAGGGAAAAATTCGTTGATACAGAAGTAGAATAGAAAAAAAAAAGCAACAACAAAGCTTGATGAGGTAATGCTGGAGCTTTTTGTTGAGTCTTTCTGGTTCAATTTCATCTCGATAGTTCACTGATTGTATCGAGGCAGAAACTTCATATTTTCCAACGATAAATTGAATTCTTCAGTGTATCACAAGAATTTTTTTATTGAATTGATATAAATTCAATATTTCTCGTTATATCTTTGGAGCTACAAATGAAATACATACATCACTATTGATCCATCAATTGACCTCAATTCACGAGATTTCAGTCAATAATAATGATAATAATAATCTAGAATTCGATTTAATTAATGACGTTTATAGTATCATTATTTTTGGAACATCCTAGAATTTACTGTATTTTTTCATGAAAATACGCAGAATATATCACCGACTTAGAAACAAAGGGGCGTAAGTGCTATTATTATATATAGGATTTACGCCCCTTTTTTTCCAATGCAATATTATAATACAATATTTTTATTCAATTCATAACAATTCGAAAAAAATTTCTAAAGAAATTTTTTTAAAAATTTCCAATAAAATTTTGAAAAATTTGAAAAAAATTCGAAAAATTTGAAAAAAAATTCGAAAAATTTGAAAGAAATTTCAAAAAATTTGAAAAAAAAATCAAAAAATTTGATGAAAAAAAATCGAAAAATTTGAAAAAAGTTCGAAAAATTTGAATAAATATCGAAAAATTTCAAATATTGAAATAAAACTGATTTTTCTTTTTAACGATATCACTAAAAAATTATAATAGTTCGTTAAACATTTCAATAGCGAAATCCTGTTTTTTATTTTTAAATCCTCAGCTAAATGATTATTAAAAAATAAAAAAGGTGGAGTCCGGCAAATCCTTCATAAAAAGACCAGTCTTGGATTAAAAAGACATGTCACATAAATAATAATAATAATAATAGCAATAAAATAGTATTAAAACATTTCTCATAATTGACCAATTTTCAAAAGTCTGAAAGCTTAATAATTGACAAGTGAAAATAAGGTCAACATCAAGTTGCAATTACGGTTAGCTAACAATCTTCAAACCGCCGTCAGCACAGTAGAGGATTATCCGTTAGAGTAGTTGATGGGGGGGAGGGGGGGGGGGGGAGGATAACATCCCAAGTTATCAGGGATGATAACGAAGCGAAAGCCAAAACTTGCTGGTGAAATTTTCCCTGTGAACGGTAAAATCGATTGTGCACTAGAGCCAGAAAACTTTGTCACGTAAATCAAAATGTCAGGAGCTTTTGCACCAAAAACTGAAATACAAAAAAAAAAAAAAAAAAAAAAAAAAAAAAATGAATTACCGTTTGTTAGATATTAAAAGCCAAAAGCCCCTTAAACTTGTATATCTTCTTCAAAGAGTAACAACAAAATAAAAAAAAAAGGGGGGGGGGATGAAAAAAAAGAAGAGAGTTCAAGCTGAGACACACAAATCATAGTAATCCCCTCCAGCTACATGCGCCCATTTAATTCTTCATTTTTCTTTTTTTTAACTAAAAAATAACATTTTTTCTCTCTTCTTTTTCATGAATTCTTCAGGCTGTTGTACTACCGCCAATGGCAAGATGGCCCTATGAGAGTGGCTTCACATTCACAACGTGGTTTCGTCTCGATCCCATTAATTCCGTCAATATCGAGAGAGAAAAGCCATATCTATACTGGTAAGTGGTCCATTCCCTTCCTCATCTTTTTGTATAGAGGAAGGTGGGGCAAAATGGACATGAGGGGTAAAATGGAGACATCTAAATTTTTAGGCAAATATTATGGCAAACTCTTTGAAATTAATAGAAATATTGGCGGTAGATTGTTTTTGATGATTTCATTGAAAAGTTGAGGTAATTTTAGGCGGGAAATAAGTGCCGGAATTATTTTTTTTGAATTTTTGGTGATTTTGACTTTTTTTTAGCATTTTAGAGGGATAAAACCCTTCCTTTTTTTGAAAATTTTCAGTTTTTTGAGAATATCTTCGGTTCTATTTGTCGTAGCGTAAAAATTCCGATTGGAGGTGAAAGGTGAGATCATTTGCCATCGATTCATAGGGTTTTCAATTTAAAATATCGATTTTTAAGGTATTTATGGGCATTTTTGTGAAGCAGTTTTTTGAAACAGTTTTTGGCCTATAAATATCCCAAAAATATTTTTGAATTCGAAACCCCATGAATCGATGGGAAATGAGCTCACCTTTCATTTGAGACCAACCCCGAATTGCTACGACCAATAGAACCAGAGATATTTGCAAAAAACTAAAAATATTCAAAAATACCGAAAAATAACGAATTTTCAAAATAATCGAAGAAAAATACATCTGACACTGGTTTTTCCGACTAAAATTTCCTCAGCTTTTCAATAGAATCATCAAAAAAAATCCATCTCTAACCGTTTCATTATAGTGTCCATTTTGCCCCACTCTTCCCTATATAAGTACTCATCAATTGTTGTATCTAATAGCTATGATAAGAGAGTATACTCAAGTGCCTTTGATCTCTGGCTAATGATACTTCTTACGATCACTTATTATTCATCAAATTACCTATTCATCCTGGATGAAAAGGCAAATTTAATGACTAGTCATTATTATCATTATTATTATATTATTAATTTAAGATTTTCCTTTTTTTCTCTTATTAAAGCTTCAAAACGAGCAAAGGAGTTGGTTATTCAGCTCATTTTGTTGGTAATTGCTTGGTACTTACTTCGATGAAAATAAAGGGCAAGGGCTTCCAGCACTGTGTTAAATATGAATTTCAACCACGAAAGGTAAAATAATTAAAGGGCAACTCTTTTTTTTTTCGTTTTTTTTTTGTGCTTTTTTTTAATGTTCTGCGATTGTGGAAATATTTAATGCCTTTTTTTTTCCTTTCTATGTTCGTTCCTTTACACAGTGGTACATGATTGCAATAGTGTACATATACAATAGATGGACAAAAAGCGAAATAAAGTGCTTAGTCAATGGTCAATTGGCATCAAGCACAGAAATGGCGTGGTTTGTTTCAACAAATGACGTAAGTAAATTATGCAAATTTAAATAGTAACTTAAATTATCGATTTTTTGAAATGAAAAAACCTTTAATTCAATTAATAAATATTACAGCCATTCGATAAATGCTACATCGGTGCTACACCAGAATTGGACGAAGAGAGGGTATTTTGTGGTCAAATGAGCGCAATATATCTGTTCAGTGAGGCGCTTACAACCCATCAAATTTGTGCAATGCACAGGCTTGGACCAGGATACAAAGTTAGTGATTATTGGAAATTGAATATAATGTTAATGTGATTTGGTAATTCTGGAATTAAACTCAATGGATGATGGAAATTATATTTTTTATCATAATTATTTATGAAAATGCAATCAGCACATATCTGACAGTTTTTTTTTGGATTTTTTGAAATAAATCAGTAGTGAAGAGGTAAAACAGGATAAATTGACTTATCTTTGAGGTCATTTCGAAGGAAATATCTCGGAAACTAAGCGAGTTGAGGTGATATTATTTATCTGTTTTTGTAGAGAATTTTAAGAGTTCCAAAAGAGTTTTAGGGCAAAATTGCTCTTTCTCGATTATTTTTTGAGGTATTTTCAAAAAACTTGATGAGAAAAAAAGAGACTTATCTTGTTTTACCTCTTCACTACTGAAATAAATTATTGCTTAAAAAAATATTTGAAAAATTCACACTTAAAGGTTTTTGAATTTTTTATATGTTCATATTTTTTCAAAAAAGTTTTTAAATAATTTATTTATTGATGGAAAGACAAAATCTAAAAATATTTCTATTTCTGCTATTTTTAGAAGGGGAAGTTGGGGTAAAACGGACACATTTGAGTTTTGATGTCTATATTATGGAAAACACTTGAAAATAATAAAAAATATTAGAGATAGGTTTTTTCCCATGATTTCATTAGAAATTTGAGAAAATTTGTAGTGGAAATTGAGTGTCAGAAATATTTTTTTTTGCAATTTTTAAAAAATGTTACTTTTTTGATCGAAATTTGAAGCGTTCTTCCTTTCCATTTTTTCGAAAATTCTATTTTTTTGGCAATATTGCCAGTTCTATTGGTCGAAGCGTAATAATTCTGAATGAAGGTGAAAGATGAGATCATTTGCCATCAATTGATGGGGTTTTTAGTTGAAAAATATGGATTTTTAACATAGTTATGGAGCAAAAACTGATTTTAACGCGAGTACCCATAAAAACGTTAAAAATCAATATTTTTTAATTGGAAACCCCATAAATCGATGGAAAATGGTCTCACCTTTCACCTCCATTCGAAATTTTAACGCTATGACCAATAGAACCAGAAATATTTCAAAAAAAGTGAATTTTTCCAAAAATGGAAAGAAGCAGCCTTTCAAATTTTGTCCAAAAAGATCAAATTCTTGAAAAAAAAATTTAAAAAAATTTATTCTAGCACTTTTTTCCAGCTAAAATTTTCTCAGTTTTTCAATAGAATCATCAAAAAAAATCTATCTCCAATAATTTTACTCTCATGTCCATTTTACCCCACTTTTACCTATCATAATAACTCAATTCATATCATAATTATTAATTCAGTAGCGAAGAGGTAAAACGAGATAAGTCTATTTTTTTCCCATTTAGTTATTTGGAAATACGTTAGAAAATAAGGGAAATAGGGCAATTTTGCCATGAACCTCTTTTCTAACTTTTGAAATTCTTTACTAATAAAAATAGGTAATATCGCCTTATCTCGCTTAGTTTCCGAGATATTTCCTTTAAAATGATCATAAAAATAAGTCGATTTATCCTGTTTTATCTCTTCACTACTGAATTATTTTTATTATTCATTGCAGAGCCAATTTCGATTTGACAACGAGTGCTACCTGAATTTACCTGACAATCAAAAAAGGGTGAGTGATGAACAGGAGCCCTCAAGCATGGTCGACCAAAGTATGCAAACTGTAAGCATTTTGTTTTTAGTTTTTATTATTTTATTTATTTTATAATTTCATTCAATTAAAATTTCGTAATAATCGTTCATTTACCATGATTCTAACAATTCCAAATAATCATAGGGGAAAGTGGGGCAAAATGGACATCAGGGGTGAAATGGACACATCTAAATTTTTAGTCAAATATTATGGAAAATTCTTAAAATTAATAGAAATATTAGCGGTAGATTGTTTTTGATGATTTTATTGAAAAGCTGAAGAAATTTCAGGCGGGAAACAAGTGCCGGAATTATTTTTTTTGAATTTTTGGTGATTTTGACTTTTTTTTAGCATTTTAGAGGAATAAAAGCCTTCCTTTTTTTTGAAAATTTTCAGTTTTTTGAGAATATCTTCGGTTCTATTTGTCGTAGCGTAAAAATTCCGATGGGAGGTGAAAGGTGAGATCATTTGCCATCGATTCATAGGGTTTCCAATTTAAAAAAAATCGATTTTTAAGGTATTTATGAGGATTTTTGTGAAACAGTTTTGTGAAACAGTTTTTGGCCTATAACTATCCCAAAAATTGATATTTTTGAATTCAAAACCCCATAAATCGATGGGAAATGAGCTCACCTTTCATTTGAGACCAACCCCGAATTGCTACGACCAATAGAACCAGAGATATTTGCAAAAAACTGAAAATTTTCAAAAAAGGAAAGATTTTACCCCTCAAAAATGCCCAAAAATATCGAATTTTCAAAGGAATCGAAAAAAATACATCTTACACTCGTTTTCCGCCTAAAATTTCCTCAGAATTTCAATAGAATCATTGAAAAAAGTCCATCTTTAACCGTCTCATTACAGTGTCCATTTTGCCCCACTCTCCCCTATTATAAATGCGTTCACATTTGACTGAGGTAAAAAAAAACGAAAAAAAAATTTTAAAAAATCTGTTTCTGATGGACAGTTAATCCTTCCAATTCATTTTTTTTTTTTTTATTCGTTTTGCGTTTGTAAGTAACTCGATTACTGCAGTGAATGTTTTTTCCGTTTTATTTCTCGATGAAATGGTTTTTGATATAGTTCATTTTTCAATGGCATGTGACAACTCTTTTTTGTCCAATTTTTTTTCTTTCTGATTCTCCTGTTGTGCTTGCCTTTCATTACTTCTATTTACACAAAAAATAAATGTAGTTAAATTTTTTTTTTCAACGTAATTCCTTCAAACCACACATTTACATATGTGCCTGCACTTTATATCGTTTTTGTTGAAGTGAATGTAAAAATAAATTATTTGATTTAAATACATAAATTAATTCAGATGTATAAAATATTTGTTTGAAATTTTACTGTAATGAAAAATAAACATGGAAAAAAATTGTTTGCAATATTTCAACGAATATTTTATGAATTTCAATTAATTTCCACGTTATTTTTTTTTTTTTTTTTTTTTTACTATGTGTTTATTTTGAGAAAAAAAATTTTAATTAAATTTTCGCTTCAATTCAGGTACTGTACGATGGTAAATTGTCCAATGCAATTGTGTTCATGTACAATCCAGTAGCAACAGACTCGCAATTGTGCCTACAAAGTGCACCAAAAGGAAATGTCTCTTATTTTGTTCATACACCCCATGCTCTCATGCTTCAGGTAATGATATGACAGTAAAAAAAAAAAAAAGTTATATTCAAGCAGAGTTGATTTTTCTTCATGAAAAATAAAAATAAAATGAAATTTGTCTTTTTTTCCTTTTCTCTAGGATGTCAAAGCAGTTATTACACATTCCATACACAGTACACTGAATTCCATCGGTGGAATTCAAGTTTTATTTCCATTATTTTCGCAATTGGACATGCCTTATGACTGTATAGCACCGAATGACATCAAAAGAGATCCTACACTCTGGTAATTATAAATTAAGCTAAAAATCGTAATTACACTGAAATTAACAGAAATCTGAAAATTCTCATAGTTTTTTTTTTTGCAAATAAATTATTTAAAAATAAATTAAAAAATATGCACAGGTAAAAAATTAAAAAAACTAAAAGTGCAAATATTTTTTAAATATTTTTATTATAATAATCTATTATATGGTTGCCTTAAAGTGGCGTAAGTGTCATATATAGGCATAGGACTTACGCCCCTTTAATTCTAAGGCATCTGACAATTTTTTCCATTTTTTTTTAGAGCAAATGAATTAATTTTAAAAAAATATTTAAAAAAATTTGCATTTATAGTTCTTTAAATGTTCTATATGTGCATATTTTTAATGTATTTTAAATAATTTATTTGTTAGAAGAAAAAAATCTAAAAATTTTTGGATGTCAACTAACTTTATCATAATTAAGATAATATAAAGTTTTTGAATAAAATAAAATACTTTAGATACCAGAGAATTGAAAATTTTCCATTGTTTTCTCAGTTCAAAACTTTTGGGATTCATCTGTGACCTCGTGGAAACTTCACAGACTGTACAACAGCATATGGTACAAAATCGAGGCTTCCTAGTCATCAGTTTTATGCTTCAACGAGCTAGCAGAGAGCATCTAACCACCGAAGTACTTGCATCTTTTCTCGAACTTACTAAGCATCTTGTCACTTGTCTCAGCGCCAACAGTGATTTACTATTGAAACAGGTATGATATTCAGTCATCAATTGTTTTATTGGTGTTTCACATTGATTCAACAATGAATTTTGGTATTTTTTCACGATTAATATCTTTTACAATTTTATTTTTTTTAAATAATAGAGGGAAATTGGGAGACGAGGGGAAAATGGACAAATTCTAGTTTCAATCTTTTATATCATGAAAATCACTCGAAATCAATGGAAATATTGAAGATAGGTTTTTTCTGATGATTCCATTGAAAAGCTGAGAAATTTTTACATAAAAAACATGTGTAAGATTTTTTTTTTTATTTTTGGAAAATTCAACTGTTCTGGAAAATCGAAAAAATTCACTTTTTCGAATATCTTTTCAAAAAATTGGGAAAAAATTGAAAAATTGATTTTAACAAATTTTATAACTACTCAAATCGATGGGAAATGAGCTCATCTTTCATTTAAGATCAACCCCAGATCGCTACGACCAATAGAACCGGAGATATCCTCAAAAAAATGAATTTTTTTCGATTTTTGTCGAAAAAGTTGAATTTTCGAAAAATAAAAAGGAAAACATTTCTACAAATGTTTTCGACGTAAAATTTTCTCAGCTTTCCAATGGAATCCTTAGAAAATCTCTACTTTTAACGGTTTAATTGAAACGTCCATTCCACTTCAATTTCCCCAACACTTGCATGTATTCATTTGATTTTTAAAAAAACATGAATTCTCGTATTATTTTATTCCACTCATGATTTTACAATCTATTGATTTTTTTTTTCACTACACTTTATATTTCAATTTTATTACCACTGGCTACTCGCCAAATATGAAATTTTTTTATGATCGCATCAGAGTGACGAGATAATATCAGCATGTAATGTAAAATAATAAAAAAAAAAAAAAAGAGGAAAAATGATTGAATGAAAAAGCAATGAGCTTTACAACACTTTGGACCGCATGTAATCTACCGACTTTTTCAAGCTTCATTATTTTTTTTTCACTCTCCAAAATTTTAAATATTGTTACATTGATAGACAATCAAGAATATCAAATTTTCCTCTGAAATTCTTGATCTACACCAATTGTATATCAATTGATTTAAAAAATGTTTTGTAAATTAACAATCTATAAAATCAGTAATTCCATAAATTTTTCTCTAAATTTATCAACTAAATGTTTCACTGAAAATTTTCACTCTATTGCATGTATTTCACCAAAAATTTAATATAACTGCTTCGAAGCACATTAAAATGATTAATGTCCTCACAGTATCATCTATTATTCACATAAATTTTCCTGAATAAAAGTACTTTTTCACATTTTTATGTAAAAAAAAAAAAAAAAAAATTCAATATTGAAAAAGAAAGATTAAGATAAATGAGTAAAAAAAAAGGAAAAAAAAAGAAGAAAAAATGAATAAGTCGAATAGATTTGGCGTGTCCAGAGAACAGGCAGATCCATGGTGATGTAGTTATTTTATTTTTCATTCTTAACATGGCAGCTGCTGGACCATGTACTGTTTAATCCAGCACTATGGATTTATACACCAGCACCAGTACAAACACGTCTTTATTCATACTTGGCAACAGAATTTCTCAGCGATACCCAGATTTATTCAAATGTCAGGCGTGTATCAACGGTACTGCAAACAGTCCATACACTAAAATATTACTACTGGGTAGCAAATCCACGTGCAAAAAGTGGAATAACACCAAAAGGAATGGGTAAGTAGAGAAGATAATGATGATAAATTGAATTGAATTGGGGAATGTGGGGTAAAATGGATATTTCGATTGAGCAGGTTGAGATGAAGATTTTCTGATGATTCCAATGGAAAGCTGAGAAAATTTTGGGTGGGAAACATGTGTTGACATTTTTTTTTTAAATTTTTTTGACCAAGTTTTGATGGGGTTTTTCTTTCGAAAATCGAAAAAATTCACTATTTCGACGATATCTCTGGTTCTGTTGGTCGTAGCGACCTGGGGTTAATCTCGAATGAAAGGTGAGCTCATTTCTCATCGATTTATGTGGTTCAATTTTTTTTAAATCAATTTTTCAAATACTTGTAGGTCATTTTCTTAAAATCAGTTTTTACCCCATAAGTACTTAAAAAATAGATAATTTTTTTTTAAACCACATCAATCTATGGGAAATAAGCTCATCTCTCATTTAAGATCAACCCCAGATCGCTAGGACCAATAGAACCCGAGATATTCTCGAAAACCTGCAATTTTTCAAAAACAGAAGAGTTTCACCTTCAAATCTCGAGCGAAAAAAATCAAATTTTGGAAAAATTCCAAAAAATAACTTCATACATATGATTTCCATGTCAAATTTCCCCAGCTTTTCAATGAAATCATCAGAAAAAACCTATCTCCAATATTTCCATCATTTTCAAGCAATTTCCATAGTACAAAATCCCAAAACTAACATAGGGGAGAGTGGGGCAAAATGGACACCGAATGAAACGATTAGAGATGGATTTTTTTTGATGATTCTATTGAAAAGCTGGGAAAATTTTAGCCGGAAAACAAGTGTCAAATGTATTTTTTTAGATTTTTTTGAAAATTAGATTTTTTTCGGCATTTTTGAGGGGTAAAAGTGTTTTCTTTCTTGAAATTTTTCAGTTTTTTGCAAATATCTCTGGTTCCATTAGTCCCAGCAATTCGGCGTTGATCTCAAATGGAAGGTGAGCTCATTTCCTATCGATTTATGAGGTTTCGAATTCAAAAATATCAATTTTTGGGATGGTTATAGGCCAAAAACTGTTTCACAAAACTGTTCCACAAAAATGCCCATAAATACCTTAAAAATCGATATTTTTTAATTGAAAACCCTATGAATCGATGGCAAATGATCTCACCTTTCACCTCCAATCGGAATTTTTACGCTACGACGAATAGAATCGCAGATATTCTCAAAAAACTGAAAATTTTCAAAAAAGGGAAGGGTTTTCCCCCTCTAAAATGCTCAAAAAATTCAAAAAAATTAATTCCAGCACTTGTTTCCCGCCTAAAATTTCCTCAGCTTTCCATTGAAATCATCAAAAACAATCTACCGCCAATATTTCTATTAATTTCAAGAGCTTTCCATAATATTTGCCTAAAAATTTAGATGTGTCCATTTTGCACCTGATGTCCATTTTGCCCCACCTTCCCCTATATCCATTTTATCCCTCACCCCATTTCCCCCAACACCCCCTAAAAAAAAGCTAAATCACCTTAATCTATTACAGACGGACCACGACCCCAGCAGAAAGACATCCTGACGATCCGTTCATACATCCTCTTATTCCTAAAACAGCTAATAATGATCGGAAACGGTGTAAAAGACGACGAGCTCCAGAGTATCCTAAACTACCTAACAACAATGCACGAGGACGAAAATCTTCACGACGTCCTACAAATGCTCATCTCCCTAATGTCAGAGCATCCATCATCAATGGTGCCAGCATTTGACGCCAAACAAGGTGTCCGAACGATTTTCAAGCTTTTAGCAGCAGAAAGCCAATTGATAAGGCTCCAAGCCCTAAAACTCCTCGGATTTTTCCTGAGCAGAAGTACCCACAAGCGTAAATACGACGTTATGAGCCCCCACAACTTGTACACCCTCCTCTCAGAACGTTTGCTCCTAAACGAGGAAACCCTTCTTCTACCAACATACAACGTCCTCTACGAAATTATGACCGAGCACATAAGTCAACATATATTGTACACAAGACATCCAGAACCCGAGTCCCACTATCGTCTCGAGAATCCGATGATTCTTAAGGTCGTCGCCACTTTAATAAGACAATCTAAGCAAACGGAGCAGCTTTTAGACGTTAAAAAGCTGTTTTTATCAGACATGACTCTTTTATGCAATAATAACCGCGAGAATCGGCGAACGGTTCTGCAGATGTCTGTTTGGCAGGAATGGCTCATAGCAATGGCATACATCCACCCAAAGAACACAGAAGAGCAAAAAATATCAGATATGGTCTATTCCCTCTTCAGAATGCTTCTTCATCATGCTATTAAGCACGAATATGGTGGTTGGCGAGTTTGGGTAGATACCCTCGCAATAGTCCACTCAAAAGTCTCCTACGAGGAATTTAAATTACAATTTGCCCAAATGTATGAGCATTATGAACGTCAAAGATCAGACAATATAACTGATCCTGAAGTTAGACAGCAGAGACCAATAAGCACGATTTCCGGATGGGATCAGCAGCACAGTGGCAATAATGGCTACAGCAGACCATCAGCATGGACAATACAGCAGTCCCAAGATGTACAGAGTATAGAGAGAAATTACAAAGAATTTGAGACAATTGAGGGTAATGATAGATTGGAGGAATCATGCAGTTGTGATTTGAATTCTATTGACAATACGGAGAGCGATGGATCACCGTCAATTGTTAAATCACACAATTGCAGTGATAATGTAGCTTTGCAGTCTAGTGAAGCAGTTTCATTGGACTCGGGATTGAGTGAAAAATTAGAAACACCTTCTGCAGCTTTGGATAATCACAATGAAACACCTACTATACATGAGGAAGTCAATAGCGAGGGAATTTCATTACCAAATACACATGAAACCAGTGAAGTTGTTTCGATTGAGAGCTCGAGTGAATTGTACAGTGAAGTACAGAAGGTTGAGGCGAGTTCAATTAGTACAGATTCTATGGGTAATGAGGGAGGAAAAAAAGAGGAAAATACTGGGGAAGAGGAGGTCAATGATGTTGTTGTTGAAGTTGAAGTTGAAGGGGAAGAGGGAGATGTTAAGGCAGCATCACCTGTTTTATCTGAAGAGGTTTCACAAGAAGAAATTGCAAATAATGAAGATGAGAATAAAGAAGAGGCTGAAGTGGCTGGAAATAATGAGAATATTGATAATCATGAGAAAGAAAAAATTGAAGGTATTTCTGATGATAAATCAGAGATTTTACCACAGGAAATTGCATCAGAAAAAAGTGCCATTGAATCTGATAGTAAAGAAGAAGAAATCGTGAAGGAAATCGTCAATTCTGATGATACTGTCGATACACAAAGTGAAAATTGTAATGAGGTAAATAAATTGCAGGAAGAGAGAATAGAGAGTGCTGAAGAAACTGTTTCAACCACTGTTGAGCCAGAGAATAATGAAAAACAGGAGAAAATAAAGACAGATGAAGAGATTGAGGTAGAAACACTTGAGAAGACCGTAGAAATTGAAAATACATCGAACGAGAGTCCAAAGGAAACATCCAAATTGTCAGAAACAATAGAATCTACTGAAGAAAGTGCAGTAGAAATTATCGAGAGTACAGAGAATCTATCAGTACCAACAAGTATTTCAGTTACTCAAGATAAAGAGGAAAAGCTCATTAATGATTCTGAATGTTCAGAGACTGTTGAAGCATCAGCATCACTTGATTCTGATGCAACTGGTAAAATCGAAGATACTGAGGAGACAAAAGAGAAGGAGAATGGAGATATAAATGATGAAAAAATTGAAATAGAGCAGAATAATCAAAGAGAAAATGAAAATGAAAATGTTAATATAGATACGTTGGAAGTTAAATTGATTGAAAATAAAGAAATTGAGGAAAATGTTGATGAGAAAAAGGAAAATGAAATTGTTGATGATGTTAAGCCATTGGTAGTAAATAACATTGATACTATGACTGATGATGTCAAAAATGATACTGTAATAAGTGTAAATTGCTCAACTAGCTTAAATGAATTGACCAATGATAATATATCAATGGACAATGTTAATGTAGAAGTTGAGAATATAAAATTGATAGAAAAGATTAGTATTGTCAATGGTGAATGCAGTGTTATTAATGAAAATGATAATGATGATAATAATATTGTTATTAATAGTAACAATATGAATATCAATGAAAATGATGATACAAGAGAACCGTCCAATATTTCTACTATTATAAGTGATAATACAAATTTATCAGTAATTACTGATAAAGTAGAAGTAAATGATAGTACTACTAATAGTATCAATGTTCAAACTACTGTAGATAACATGACGCAAGTGCCAAATAATAAGATCCAAATACCAACAATATCTACGGTCTGTGATGAAACTAAAAATATAAATGATGGTGTGCCTCATAATGCTAGTAATAATGTCATTGAATTGGACAATTCATTGGTAAATGATACGATTAATAAAAATGAATGCATTGATAAAAGAAGAAGATCAAGTTTACCAAATGTTACGACTGATAATGATATTGGTGATACTAATGATGATGATGAGACACCTAATATACCTGTTTCTAATAGAAAAAATTCATCACCACAAAAGAGACCAAGGAGTGCCTCAACATCCACACAAGTGGATCCAAATCACTTTGGTAGGTTTTTATTAATATTTCAGATTTTTTTAGAATTTTCAAAATTATTAAAAAAATTATTTTTGATTTTCTTTTCGAAATTTTATCAAATTAAATTTTGACAGGCTCCTTTATTCTAAATTATTGTCTTAAAAACAAAGGGGCTTAAGTGCTATGCTTATACACCACACTTATGCCCCTTTGCTTCTAAGGTGACTATATTTTTTCTTGAAAATCAGTAGTATTTCAATATTTGAGATTTTTTAGAATTTTCGGAATTATTAAAAAAAATTATTTTCGATTTTTTTTTCTCGAGATTGTCTCAAATTGAATTTCGTCAATCTTCCTTTGGCTATATTGTTGTCTTAGAAACAAAGGGGCATAAGTGCTATGCTTATTGACAGTACTTACGCCTCTTTGCTTCTAAGGTGACTATATTTTTCCTTGAGAATCAGTAATATTTCGATATTTGAGATTTTTTCGAATTTTCTAAATTATTTTACAAATTATTTTCGATTTTTTTTTCTCGACATTGTCTCAAATTGAATTTCGTCAACTTTTCTTTGCCTATATCGTTGTTTTAGGAATAAAGGGGCATAAGTGCTATGCTTATAGACAGTACTTATGCCCCTTTGCTTCTAAGGTGACTATATTTTCTCTTAAAAATCAGTAATATTTGCAATATTTGAGATTTTTTAGAATTTTCGAAATTATTTTAAAAAAATTATTTTCGATTTTTTTTTTCTCGAGATTGTCTCAAATTGAATTTTGTCAACTTTTCTTTGCCTATATCGTTGTCTTAGGAATAAAGGGGCATAAGTGCTATGCTTATAGACAGTACTTACGCCCCTTTGCTTCTAAGGTGACTATATTTTTTCTTGAAAATCAGTAATATTTCGATATTTGAGATTTTTCAGTATTTTCAAATTTTTTTGAAATTCTTTTCGAAAATATTTTGAAAATCATTTTTAATTTTTTTTTCTCGCAATTTTCTTGAATCTAAATAAGGCAACTTTTCTTTGCCTATATATACTCTCAATACTGATTTCCTTTACTTTGTGAATCAAGTTAAATTAACATTGAATCCCAAAGGACTCAAGTAAATTCTTTGAAATAACTTTTTTCTCGTTGCAACTCATTTAAAATTTACTTCTACATTGAATCATGAAGTTATTTTGAAAGTCAACATAATCCACTTGGGTTTTAAAAGTATTCTGAAACTTTATTTTAACGACTAAAATTTAATTTACAGAGTCAAAAAGAGCAAAACAGGGAAATCCCTCAACCAGGCCAATGTTCAGTCCAGGTCCCAGCAGGCCACCATTCAGAATACCAGAATTTAAATGGTCCTATATACATCAAAGATTACTATCAGATGTATTATTTTCACTTGAAACAGACATTCAAGTTTGGAGAAGTCATTCAACAAAATCTGTACTTGATTTTGTTAATAGCAGTGAAAATGCAATATTTGTTGTTAACACTGTTCATTTAATTTCACAATTAGCTGATAATTTGATTATTGCTTGTGGGGGTCTACTGCCACTGTTGGCATCAGCAACTTCACCAAATGTGAGTTTAACAATTAAATAAATAAATAAATTCAATCAAATCTTTTTCGCAATTTTTTTTAAATTAATTTTTTTTAAAATGAATTTCTTGCAATTTTTTTTTTAAATTATTTTTTTGCAATCCTTGTTTTTTAAGGAATTTTTTGCAATTTTTTCTTTCAATTAATTGTTTTGCAAATATTCTCTAGTGAATTTTTTGCAATTATTTTTCTGAATTAATTTATTGCAATCCTTGTTTTTTAATTAATTTTTCGCAAATTTTTCACTCTATTAATTTTCTTGCAATTGTTTTTTCATCAATTTTTTGCAATTTTTTCTTTCAATTAATTGTTTTGCAGAAATTTTTCAATGAATTTTTTTGCAATCATTTCTCTAAATTAATTTATTGCAATCCTTGTTTTTTAATTAATTTTTCGCAAATTTTTCATTCAATTAATTTTCTTGCAATTGTTTTTTACTTAATTTTTTTCGATTTCATTTTCAATTAATTTTTTTTTCAATTTTCCTTTTTTTAAATTAATTTTTTGCAATTTTAATTAAAAAATTTGCTCTTTTTCAGAGTGAACTGGATGTAATTGAGCCAACTCAGGGTATGCCAATTGAAGTAGCAGTCTCATTTCTCCAAAGGCTAGTAAACATGGCAGATGTCCTTATATTCGCAAGTTCTCTGAATTTTGGAGAATTAGAGGCTGAAAAAAATATGTCAAGTGGTGGAATTTTACGACAATGTCTGCGTCTGGTTTGTATTTATCATTAGAATCACTAGTTCATTTTTCTCTTCGTTAGTGTGAAATACCAATAATTTTTTTCATCCCCCAAAATAATTTAATAAATTGCACAAAATCGTAAATTTTTCATAATACAATTTTTTTTAATCACGTGACTAGTTACCATCGCCAGAATAGTTTCACATTGAATTCATGAATCATAATTTAATTCGCGAGAAATTATATTAATGAAAAAAAAATCAATTCTGCAGTTTAAAATGTAAAATATTTATTAGATGCATGAGTCATTGGCATTTGCAGCTTAATTGGCACAGATTTATGCAAATTTAGAAAATCAAAATTAAGAAAAAAAAAAAAAAAAAAATTTTATCAAAAAAATTAATTATAAATACATTTTTTAAGCCAGTGAGTCAGTAGAATTTTTGAAAAAAATTAATTATCTACGTAAAAAAATTGCAATTTTATTTTTTATTTAAAATTGAAAGAAGAAAAAAAAAATCTACTGCTTGTCTAGGTCTGTACTTGTGCTGTTAGAAACTGCTTAGAGTGTAAAGAACGTGGCAGAACTTACAGCATGTTAGGGCGGCAGATTGGTACTAGTAATAAATCACAGCACATACAATCCCTAATTCGAGGAGCACAGACATCACCAAAGGTATGTTTTTTATTGAATTAAATCAAACGATAGAAACTAGATATATATTATATAGAATCGAGTGATTAGAGTAGGAGCCTAGCTTGAATTAGAAAATTTTTCCATGGAATAGAGTAATTCATAGAAAAAAAAAACAATTTCTTACGATATTCTTCATTTTTAATGAATTTATATATTTTTAGAATATTGTGGATAATTTGACAAGTCAATTGAGTCCTGTCAAGGACCCAGAAAAACTTTTACAGGACATGGACGTGAATAGACTCAGAGCTGTTATCTACAGAGATGTTGTGAGTAATTATTTATTTATTTGGAGAAGATGGGGTAAAATGGGTATTTTAACTGAGAGGTTCGAGATAAAGATTTTCTGATGATTTCATTGGAAAACTCAGGAAATTTCAGGTGGAAAATATGTGTCGATTATTTTTTTTTTTTAATTTCTTGAAAATTTTAATTTTTTGGCCAAGTTTTCGAAGGTGTACCTCTTTCGAAAATCGAAAAAATTCATTTTTTCGACGATATCTCTGGTTCTGTTGGTCGTAGCGACCTAAGGTCGATCTCAAGTGAAAGGTGAGCTCATTTCTCATCGATTTATGTGGTTCAATTTTTTTAAAATCAATTTTTCAAATACTTAAAGGCCATTTTCTTAAAATCAGTTTTTGCCCTATAAGTACTTGAAAAATTGATAATTTTTTTTAAAACCACATAAATCGATGGGAAACGAGCTCATCTTTGATTTAAGATCAACCCCAGGTCGCTACGACCAATAAAACCAGAGATATTCTCAAAAAAGTGAAATTTTTCAAAAACAGAAGAGTTTCACCTTCAAATTTTGAGCCAAAAAATTGAATTTTCGACAAATTCAAAAAAATAACTTGTGACATATCATTTCCATGGTAAATTTCCTCAGCTTTTCAATGGAATCATCAGAAAAAATTTATCTTCAATATTTCCATCGATTTCGAGTAATTTTCATAGTATGAACTAAAACTAACACGTGTCCATTTTACCCCATTTGCCCCAATTAAATTGCAGAAAACAAATGATGAAGTCCAACTAATAATCAATATAATCTTATCAATTTTCAGGAAGAAACCAAACAGGCACAGTTTCTGTCTCTGGCTATAGTTTACTTCATCTCTGTACTTATGGTATCAAAATATCGTGATATTCTGGAGCCACCAATATCCCAGAGGCCTCCAAGTCCAGTACAATCAATTCAAACAAACGGTGCCAACATGAGATCTGGTAGTCCATCAGGTGAGAAACTTGTAAAAATAATTGAATTTAAAGAAATTAAATGAACAAGCAAGAAATCGAGATAGTTCCACAGAGATGGAACGAAGGAGAGAATTAATTGCTGAATAAAATTGAGGAGAATCACATTATTATGATCATATCTCAACATTTATTATTATCATTATTATTATTATTATTATTATTATTAATTTCTTTATACATTTCTTTCATTTAAAACGGACATTATTATAATTTATTTTCTTTCTACTGTATTTATACACTTAATTAACGTCATTCGATCATTAAACGCGACAGAATAATCATTTAAAACTCAGTGAAAACTCTTACGTGTCAGATATGTATTTTTACACTTGATTATTATGAAAATTGGCATATTTATGTTATTTTTATTAATTGAATCCTTCGATTATACTACCGTTTGTTTCGAATTCTTGACTCAAACGATGTAATTAAGAGCATGATTAATAATTTAACGATAATAGCATGAAAATAATTAATTTTAAATAATTTGCAAGTATTGCCAGAGACAAATGAATGAAAATATTATGCGTAATATTGAGATAATAGAGGAAATTGGGGCGAAATGGGTGATGTGGATCGAAATTATTGGGGATTTTTTTTTTTTAGAGTGAAGGAGTATATGAAAAAAATTGAAAAAATTTGCAAACAATGTTCACATATTGGAGCATTTGCTCAAATTTTTTGAGATTTTTTAATTCACTCCTTCACTCCAAAAAAAATTCCTTCATGTTGTCACAGAGCTCAATTTTGCCCTATTTTTCCTTATATTTTTTTTTCTACAGAAATTTAATAGATTTAGATTTCTTTAAAAATTGAATATAAATTTGCGAATTAAATTTGAAGAGTAAAATTAAGTTTTTGATTGTAAATGCACAGAATTTAATAACTTGAAGACTAGTTTTTCTCTGAACTATTGAAAATTAAAAAAAAAAAAAAGAGAATACAACCTTTTTAATTAGTTAAAAAATAAAAAAAAGGGAAATAAGCATGTGTGGTTGCACTGGTGTAGTCGTAATTATTAATGTATGTATCTGACCGTGAGAGTTTTTTTTTGATGTTTGTCGAATGTGTATGCACATTGGATTGATGCTAGAACAAAATAAATCTCACATATTCTCTCAATTATCTTCGGATTTTGTAGAAAAATTTCACATTTCATTAATTAAGTAAATCATTTTATTTTAAATTATTATTTCGCCATTGTCATTAATTTCACACATATTATTTTTATTGCCTTAGAATCAAAGTGGCGTAAGTGCCTATCTTAAAACAAACACTTAAGCCATTTCGTTTCTAAAGCAACACGTTTTCTATTATTTTAATTATAAATTAATTTATTCTCCCATGAACTTAAAAGAAGAAAAAACAATTAATTATCATCTGTAAGTGGAAAATTGTAATAAATTAGAAAATTCTCAGGATTAAGTGAATTAATAATTAAGGTCGTATATCCAAAAAAAAAAAAAAAATATTCTCAGGATTAAATTGACAAAAAAATGAATAAAAAAAAAAAAAATTCTGGAAAATTCTGGAATAATTGTATGAAAATAAATGTAATTCCTCCAGCAGATGGGAATGGTGGTGGAGGAGGTCGTCCACTATTTCCACAGTGGTCACACCATGTTTATCCTCAGTTCCTTCCGGGTTCACACCCCAACGCCAATGCCAATGTCAATGCGAATCACCACCACATGAGCCAGCACCACCACCACCAGCACTCGCTACCACCACAACAAGCTGCAAGGCACACAAATAATCGCCAGACCCAATCCGGCTATTATCTCCCAAATCATCACAGTTCACATTACAATCATCACCCACAAAATAATTACAACTATCATCGTCACCATTATTATCATCATCACAATAACAACAATCACCATCATTCGCTTCAAAAGCATAATGAACAGCCCCGAAATATCTATCATAGAAACTCTGGTGTCGGTATGCAAGGTAATTTTTAATTGAAAAAAAAACAAAAAAAAAAATTGCTCGAGATTGCAAAAAAAAAAATTTGAATCAAGAAAAAATTATTTATTTATGAAGAAAAATTTTTTTTTCTCAATTTTTTGCGTTTTTTTTTTATATCACGGAATGAATAATTGTTGGCATTTTTATTATTGTTAAAAAAAAAAGCACACCTTCATTCAATTGTCTTCTTCCAATGAGGAACAATGTTATTGTCGTATTTTTAATTGTCTCGCTTTTTTTCTATCGATTTAATTTCATCTCCCCCCCCCCTCCAATTCATACTGTGATGATACTTGTTACTTAATTTTATCAATCATGGAGCCTGGTTTTTTCCAATTTTCCCTAGTTGCTTTCGAAATCGATGTGGTTTTGTCCGTTTTGTGTCTTATTCGTTGGATATATATATATACACGTAGGCTACATCTGCGTCCCCACTGTATCCTCATTATTATTATTTTTTAATTAATTAATTTATTTTCTTCCATAATTTTTTGTTGATTATTCATATTGCAGGATTCAACTTTTGGAAATTCACACTTCGTCAAGCAGAATTTTTAATGTTATTATTTATTTTATTTATTTAATCATTAATGTTTTTTTTTTTTTTTCTCTCATTGTGACAATTATTTTGCAGCATGACTACGAATTATTAATTATTAATTATGATTTTTTAAATATATATTTTTATTGAATTACTGCATGTCTAGATTGAAACTGTTGATGAAATTCAGCTTCAGTATAACAATATAAATTGTTGATAATTATTTATACTAAAAAATAATTATTTGATCCATGTAATTTTAATAATAATTTGATTATAATTCTAGGAAGTGGAGGAATTATGAGTCAATCTGGATCACAGGATGATGGAGAATACGAAGTTATTATTGTTGATGAAAATAATTCATCAATTTTGGCTGATCATGATGTTACATCTTCTGGTCCACCATCGACAAAGGTAAAATTTATTTTTAAATAAATGTAAATTAATTATTTCACGAATCTACGCAGATTTTTTTTTAACGGGACTAATAAAAGTGAAGTTGAAGCAGTTGAAGTAAAAATGATTTTTTCAAATTTTTTACGATTTCTAAAATTTTGAGGCCTAATTAAATAACTGCATGTTTCGATTTTCGACTGATAATTCAGGATTTATCAAAAAAAATTACTATTAAATCTAATTAAGAGCACAAGCCTATGCTTTATCTTCTACTATTATCATTAATATCGAAATAAAATAAAGGAAATTTATTAAAGAATAATCTTTGTAGACTGGCACATAATTACATTCAGCATGAACTGCACGAGTCAAAAAAAGAGAATCAGCACGTTATATCGTGACTGTAAATTATTATTATTATTATTACTAAATGAGAAGAGAAATTTTAAAGAAGAAAGAACGTGGTATATATATATATATTTATATTTTTTAATTAAATAGTTGAGTCTGCTGATGTTTAGCATGTATATTTGCTTATCGATTAATCGATGTCTTGCATTTAATGAGTATAGTCAATAATGATTATGATATTATAATTAAAATTGAAATATATAGTGATACTTGGGACTTTGAAAATCGTTCAGCACGTCAATCGATGAAGTGATTGAGGGAAAAAACATGAAATTTCTTTCGTCAATGATATTTATTATTTTTTTAATTAAGGTAGTATCCCAGGAAAAGATCTATAAAACAGAAAAAAATGAGGATTTGTGGGTATTTTTCCAATTAATTGCTGTTAATTCAGGAAAAAGTGCTTCAATTTACCCGAAAAAATGATTAAACTATTCGAAAGTCATATCTTCAGCTAGTGAATATAATTTTTTTCTCTCGAATTTTTTTTTTGCATTAATCTTCTATCACATGCATGAGATAGAGAGAGAGAGGCAAATAGTTACGACTACCTTCTAATTTAAATTTCTCAATAACTGTACGGTGAATTGAATACTTTTTTCTTCTATTATTTAGTTAAAATGCTGTTCTCTTCGCCAATAGTTTTTAAATAATGGATCAACCCTGTGGTTTTTTAGTCATTTCTATGGGTGTGCGAATATTCGAAGTTTCGAATTATTCAGCGTGAATTGAATTTGAATAATTCAATTTGAAAACGAATCAAATCCTTGAATATTTGAATTATTCGAATATTCGAATTATTCGAATTGTTTAAATATTCGAATTATTCGAATTTTGCAAATCATTCGAATTTTTTTAGAATTATTCGAATTTTCCAAATTATTTGAATCATTCGAATTTTTAAGAATTATTCGAAGTTTTCAAATTATTCGAATCATTCGAATTTTTTTAGAATTATTTGAATTTTTCAAATTATTCAAATTTTTCAAATTATTCGAATCATTCGAATTTTTAACAATTATTCAAATTTTCCAAATTATTTGAATCATTCGAATTTTTAAGAATTATTCAAATTTTTCAAATTATTCGAATCATTCGAATTTTTTAGTATAATTCGAATATTCGAATTATTCGAATTTTTCAAATCATTCGAATTACTTGAATTATTCGAATAATTCGAATTTTTAAGAATTATTCGAATTTTCCAAATTATTCGAATTTTTCAAATTATTCGAATCATTTGAATTTTTTAGAATTATTTGAATTTTTCAAATTATTCAAATTTTTCAAATTATTCGAATCATCCGAATTTTTTAGTATTATTCGAATATTCGAATTATTCGAATTTTTCAAATCATTCGAATTACTTGGATTATTCGAATTATTCGAATTTGTTGAATTACTCGAATTATTCAAATTTTTCAAATTATTCGAATCATTTGAATTTTTTAGAATTATTTGAATTTTTCAAATTATTCAAATCATTCGAATTTTTTTGAATTATTCGAATTTTTCAAATTATTCGAATTTTTCAAATTATTCGAATTTTTTAAATTATTCGAATTTTACAAATTATTCGAATTTTTTAAATTATTCGAATTTTTCGAATTTTTCAAATTATTCGAATATTTCGAATTGATCGAATAATTCATCTTTCGAATATTCAAATCGAATTTCAAATTGAATGATATTATTCAATTCAATTCGATTCATTTACAATTTGCACACCCCTAGTAATTTCGTTATTTCTGTCCGATTTAGGGCGTTTCATCCCCACCACTGCTATTTTCAGTAACTTTGATAATTCATATCTCATAAACTGCACGGTCAAAAATTATGAAAAAATTCAGAAAACTGTAAAAAAATATCATCTCTGATATGCCATAAAAAAAATAAGGAGTTAACTCGAATTCGCTGGGATACTACCTTAAAATTAAATTTAAATCATCATTTATTATCATTTAACAAGAACTTTCTCTCTCCAGCTCTATCTCTATTTCAATACTTCAAATATTCTTTTCGTGTCATACGAAGCATGTTATAAATTTCTATTTTCCGGTACCTCTCATCGTGTTAATCCTCTCTGCTTGCAATGCTATTACGTACTAACTACTGGTTCTGAAGGGAGGTAACATTGGTGTACCTCGGACGCGGACAATACTCGAGGATTACGCCTCTACTGAAACAACTCTCGGTACTTCAAAGAGACCTGAACAAGTGCCAAGAAATACACAGGTAAAACATGATCAGAGAAATTAAGAAAAAAAAAAGCATAAAAAAAAAAAAAATCACAACGAGTAAAAAAAAAAGTTAAAAATTGAGAATTGAACAAATGAGTGATGAGTGATAAGAAAAAAAAATGAAGGATCGATCAAACTTGGGCTTTTCATATCGTGATAAAATTCATTGAGATGTCACTCACTCAATAAAAATCCACAGCCCGTGACTATCTCATTTCACATTTAAATTACTTTTTATTTTTATTTATTTTTTCACTGTCACCGCTTTTGGAATCACGGAAGGCTTATATATATCTCTTTTTTATATTTATTTAAACTCTTATTACTAATATATTCAAACTAGAAAGATTGCCTATTTTAAGTAGTGTATTCGGTATTATGCATGTTCAATTAAATATTGTCGTCGAAATTTTCCTTTTTATTCATGAAAAAAAAATTATTAAAATTAAAGAATAAAACGTATATTTAAAAATTGGAATTGAGGAATTAAAGAAAAAATTAGATAGTTATTATTTTATTAGAAAATTTAATAGTTTTCGTAGATTATTTGATAGAGTGAGAGTTCATTGAGAGTGAGATTATAAAAGAGTACAATTGTTGCACAGTAAATCGTTGATAAAAATCCGTAAATAAATAAATAAATCGAAAAAAAAAATTGTTTCGAAGTGCAAAGTAATAAATGATGATTTTTCATTTTTTTTTTCGAATTTTAATCTTCAGAGCAATGACTCCAGCGAAGAGGCAATGCATCGCAGCAACATAACAGCTGATCCAAGCCCATCTGACATCACTACTGATAACGAAAATAAGCATAATTCATCGGAGGAAGCATGGACCGATGTTAATCTCAATGAGGATGGTGATGCAATGCCAAATTCACGTGAAGATTCACGTAATATTCACAATATGTCGCATGCCCATGATCCAGACAGTGAGGGTAATGTCCTGGATCAAGAGAATCATGGTGATTCAGAACGTGGAGAAAAGCCATCTGGTGAAATTTCTGTTGTTCGAGTACCAGAACGTCTTGTTGTCAATTCATCATCACCTCGTCCAGATGATTTACCAATTAAAGGACTCGTCGAACATTTACCGATACCAACGCCTTCACGAGAAGCCTCATTGACCCAAAAATTAGAAATGGCACTGGGTTCAGTTTGTCCTCTACTTCGTGAAATTATGGTCGATTTTGCACCATTCTTATCGAAAACACTGGTTGGATCACACGGTCAAGAACTTCTCATGGAGGGTAAAGGTGAATTATTGTAGAATTACTGTAGAATTTTCGAAAAATCGATTTTTTTTCTTGCTTTAAAAATTACTTTGGGCCTTCCGGAATACGGGCAAGAAATGTTATCACCTGAAACCCATTATTTCACATGAAATTTTGAATTTTTCCCAAGGCATTTCTTCATATTCATAGCCCAAGTCAAAACTTCAATCGTATTTTTCTCGAAACTTGATTTTTCAAATTTGCACGCAGTATAACTCCAATAATTTCCATTATTTTCATTTGAATTTCTCGCAGCATCTTGAAAACAATATTTTGAACAGTAATACGTAGGGGATTTTCAAAAAATTGATTTGCGCTTTTTTTATTGATAAAAAATTGCCGGTTTTTTGGCCGAAATTTGAATTTTTCTATCCAAATGGTCAGCAATCCCACAAAAATTTTGATATTTTTTGATGAATTTTTTTTTTCACGACTCAAATATATGCTCAATTACTTCCTCAAATATCATTATTTAATTGCCACTTTTTCTATAAAAAAAAAAAGCCAAAAAACGCCTTTTTTTAAAACTTTTACAGTTTTGTTACCCCTTAATCTTAATTTCTGAGTATTTTCATTTTGTATGCAATCGATGACATTCTTTTATATTCCATTGACGTTCTTGGACGTTCTTGACACAAAGGGGGATTAGATCGATGATCCCTTCTTGAAGAAATGTATTGAATAAAAAATACGTTAAATTTATTTAATTGTTTTGTTCAATGTTTTTTTTTTTTAACAGGTCTCACTACGTTTAAAAATAGTACATCTGTCGTGGAACTTGTGATGCTTCTCTGCTCTCAGGAGTGGCAAAATTCACTGCAAAAACATGCAGGACTTGCGTTCATTGAACTCATCAATGAGGGAAGGTGAATATTATTCGTGAATTTAAATTCACTTTTTACCGAATAAAGATGATCAATCATTTATTTTGAAAATTAATTTATTAATCGGTTTTTTTTTAATGGAATTTTTTAGATTACTCTCTCATGCAATGAAAGATCATATTGTACGTGTTGCGAATGAGGCAGAGTTCATTTTGAACAGAATGAGAGCTGATGATGTCTTGAAACACGCAGATTTCGAGGTAATTACCATTTTTATATTAAAAAAATAATAATTGAAAAATAATATAGGGAAGAGTGGGGCAAAATGGATACTATAATGAAACGGTTAGAGATGGATTTTTTGAAATGATTCTATTGAAAAGCTGAGAAAATTTTAGCCGAAAAACGAAGGTCAGATGTATTTTTTTCGATTTGTTTGAAAATTCGATATTTTTCGGCATTTTTGAGGGGTAAAAGGCTTTCCTTTTTTGAAAAATTTCAGTTTTTTGCAAATATCTCTGGTTCTATTGGTCGTAGCAATTCGGGGTTTGTCTCAAATGAAAGATGAGCTCATTTCCCATCGATTTATGGGGTTTTTAATTAAAAAATATCCATTTTTGGGATAGTTATGGGCCAAAAACTGTTTCACAAAACTGTTCCACAAAAATGCCCATAAATACCTTAAAAATCGATATTTTTTAATTGAAAACCCTATGAATCGATGGCAAATGATCTCACCTTTCACCTCCCACCGGAATTTTTAAGCTACGACAGATAGAACCGAAGATATTCTCAAAAAACTGAAATTTTTTAAAAAAGGAGGTTTTACCCCCCTAAAATGCTCAAAAAAGTCAAAATCGCCAAAAATTCAAAAAAATTAATTCCTGCACTTGTTTCCCGCCTAAAATTTCCTCAGCTTCCCAATGAAATCATCAAAAACAATCTACCGCAAATATTTCTATTAGTTTCAAGAGTTTTCCTATAATATTTGCCTAAAAATTTAGATGTGTCCATTTTACCCCTGATGTCCATTTTGCCCCACCTTCCCCTACATTTAAATGCATATATTTGATGATTATTTTTATTTTCTTAACAGTCGCAATGTGCTCAGACATTACTCGATCGTCGAGAGGAGGAGCGAATGTGCGATCATCTGATAACAGCAGCACGAAGAAGAGACAACGTTATTGCAAGCAGATTAATGGAGAAAATCCGGAATATTTTATCAAATAAACATGGTGCCTGGGGTTACACAGATCCAATGGCTGCCAAGTGAGTATTAACTAAAGATAACTGGAGAAAATTAAGGTGTTTCTGTCGATATTCTCAATCCCCAAAGAAAGTGACAAAAATTTGCAATTATCTTCTGCAAATATTGAAAAAAATCTGTACGAAATCTCAATCGAAATTGCAGTCTCTTTTAGTAGTTTTATTTTTTTTTTAAATAAATAACATAATATTGTAATTTTTTCAAATTTCCCTGACTTTTTGGGACAATTCTACAGACAGAAATACATTAATCCCTATTTTTCGTTTGTAAGAAGTATCTAAAATTCTACAATACTCACTTTTATCAAAGTCTCGACGAACTCGACAGATTGGCCGAGTACTGGAAGCTGGATGCATGGGAGGATGATGCAAGAAGACGTAAACGTTTTGTTCACAATCCACTTGGCTCCAGTCATCCTGAGGCAACACTAAAAGCTGCTCTAGAGCATGGTGCACCAGAGGACGCTATTCTTCAGGCTCGTGAGGAATTTCATGCACATTTGGCTGCATCACGTGCTCATCAACAACAGTTGCAATCCACTGATCTCATGGATGACAGTGAATTAATGGCTGATGATAGAGATCTCGATAGTGATCTTACTGGTACGTTGTGATTTATCATAAAATGAAAATTCGAAGTTTCCATATTTTTTTCCGACTATTTTTTGATAATTTAGAAACAAGGGAAATGGCCATTTCTAGTCATTTAAAAATTTTGAGTGATCGTACTAAGAAAAAAAAATTTGGTCTCAAAGAAATGTTATTTTTTGCAAATAAATATAAAAATTTAGTCTCAAAAAAGCATTAATCATCTATATCTATATCTATAAAGATTTAGTAGGGGAAGGTGGGGCAAAATGGACATCAGGGGTAAAATGGACACATCTAAATTTTTCGGCAAATATTATGTAAAACTCTTGAAATTAATAGAAATATCGGCGGTAAATTGTTCTTGATGATTCCATTGGAAAGCTGAGGAAATTTTAGGCGGGAAACAAGAGCTGGAATTAATTTTTTTGAATTTTTGACGATTTTGACTTTTTTGAGCATTTTAGAGGGGTAAAAGCCTTTCTTTTTTGAAAATTTTCAGTTTTTTGAGAATATCTTTGGTTCTATCTGTCGTAACGTAAAAATTCCGAATGGAGGTGAAAGGTGAGATCATTTGCCATCGATTTATAGGGTTTTCAATTTAAAAATATCGATTTTTAAGGTATTTATGGGCATTTTTGTGAAACAGTTTTGTGAAACAGTTTTTGGTCTATAACTATCCCAAAATTTGATATTTTTTGAATTCGAAACCGCATGAATCGATGGGAAATGAGCTCACCTTTCATTTGAGATCAACCGCGAATCGCTACGACCAATAGAACCAGAGATATTTGCAAAAAACTGAAAATTTTCAATAAAGAAAAGGTTCTACCCCTCAAAAACACCCAAAAATATCGAATTTTCAAAAAAATCGAAAAAAATACATCAGACACTCATTTTCCGGCTAAAATTTCCTCAGCTTTCCAATAGAATCATCAAAAAAAGTCCATCTCTAACCGTTTCATTATAGTGTCCGTTTTGCCCCACTCTCCCCTATATTTATTTGTAGAAAATACATTTTTTTGAGGCCAAAAATCTTTCCTTTCAGTGCAGAATGGCCTTTTTCCTCGTTTCTAAATAAAAAATTCGGAGATTAGATAAAAAAAAGAGGATTGCATTACAAATTCATTTTTATTTCAGGACCAGTTAACATTAGCACCAAAGGCAGACTCATTGCTCCAGGAATAGTTGCACCTGGCATTATCTCCATAACTTCAACAGAACTCTACTTCGAAGTCGACGAGGAGGATCCTGAATTCAAAAAGATCGACAGTGAGGTAAGTGCGATTTTATTCTTAAAAAATCCATAAATTATCCCTCTTTTCTCTTCAAAATTTCTGATTAAATTCGACAGAAAATAAAAACAATTACACTTATGTTTGCGTGAACATGTGATCATTGTCTTTCTGAAATATTCACAAAAGCTATTTGTGAATTCAATGTGTGGGTAGATATTATAAAGTCTCTCTAATACACACAGGCAAAAATATCTAGGGAAGAGTGATTATCATATATCGGTCGTAGATCTCGCGGGGTTTGTATAACCAAGGAATAAAACAAACAAAGGTAAGGACCCCATGGGGGCCCAGGGACTGATCTTGAGGGTCGGCAATTATGAGCCTCCTGCAGGGTCCACGTATATATTCTCCTGGATACTTCTATCTCTCTCCCATTCTCCACTTCTCTTTTGCTCTACCGTATCTTCAAATTTTTTTTTACATCCACAAGAAGAGTATTCAAAGTTTTCTCCTTCACATAACCGGCACCTCGCAAATTTGCGGAGAATCCACGAAAAAAAAAAGAAGGAAGAAATGATTAAAATTCGAATTAATCTTTCCATTAAATTGATTTCTTTCATCAAAATCTTTATTTTTTCTCTAAAAATTCTAGAATAAAAAGAAAAAAAAACATCTGAGTAATTATTTTCAGATACGTCAAGCACAGTAATTTATTGAAAATCAGTTGACTTTTTTGATAAATCATCAAAGTGATAATTTCATTCACTCTTATCTTTACTCTTAAAAACTCATTTTTTTTTGAGTAAAAAAAGAAAAAGAAGAGAATGGACTAAACTAAAAGGACTATCGTGTATTCAGACCGGTTCGAAATTTCAATTCAATGTCGTTTCTCCCACTCTCTCTCTCTATCTCTCGAAGTTCCTCGATTCACAATTTTTTTTTCTTTATTTTTTATTCGCTCGTTAGTTCAAAATAAAAAATTTTCGTGTGCAAGAGAAAGAAAGACAGAATGATAGAGAAAGATGAAGAGAAAATCAGAAATAACGGAGAAGAGAGGCGCTTGGGTTTATTTCGTAGAATTCTGGGCGATTGATCACTCGATAGTCGAGTCGAGACTTAAGCGATCGTAATAGTGCACACAGGCAGATACTGAATAGTGGGCCCCCAGGGGTAGAGAAATGAATGCATCTTGTATTTGTATTTTCGTTTACGGGACTTTCTTTTTTTTTTCGGAAGATCACATTTCCATGCCCACTGTCTCATTCCCACTTCACCATTATCGTCCTTTTTTTTCCTTTTTTTTTTTGTCTCATCCTCATTTAATCGCTCATTTCGTTTTCCTTAATAAATTTTTTTTTCTTCCTTTTTGTTTATCCAACTTTTTAATTCTCCACTTCTTTTTTTTTTTTTATTTCTTTATCATCTTCTTTCTCTTGTTATAATGGCTGTAGCAAACGTATTTATCGTGATTTATCGTTTACACGAGCCTCCTCTCTCTGGTGTATAACGTAAAGATAGGAATATATGCCGTACGATTACGTTACGAAGTGAATTATTGATTACCGGTTGAGAGTATTAATACATAGAACAAATAATATACGCCCTTGCAAATTTATTGTTAATCATTATAAATTTTTTTTTTTTGCTAAATTTTTTATTTCATATTTGTCATTAAGGAAACACACATTGCAAAAATTGTGAAGAGTTTTTTTCTTTTTTTAAACTCTTGAAAAGAACGAAAAAAACTGAAGTGGAGCACGAAGATTGACAGGAGGGCGTGATCCCCACGTCTACACACCATAGATTCAACGTCGTCGTAATTTTTGAGATATTTTTTTCCTTTTTATTTTTTATTTTTTTTGTGTTATCCAGCAATGCATATGTATGACATACCCCAGGCACTTGATGTATCGCCAGTGACGTTATAATAATGCAACAATAATTACTACCATCGTTTTCTTTTACGAACGTATACTTTAGACTGTACTTTCGTGTCATTACACTGTTGAGCCACAATGTTTTATCAATATACCATGATCTTCAAGTGGTGATAAATCATGAAGTAATATTTTACTGGCTTCTGGTCCTGTGTCAATGGCCATTTAATGTCGTTCGTTTTTTTTTTTTTTTTTTCATAGTTTTAATGATGCTGAGATTGAATTTTACTTGAATATCTGAATTTTTACTCAAGTCCAACGTTAAGATAGTATCTCAGTGAACTTGAGTACAGTTAATTGCTTATTTTTTTGATGCCATATCAAAGATGATGATTTTTTCCATTTTTCTGAATTTTTTCATAATTTTTGACCGTCCAGTTTATGAGATATGAATTATCAAAGTTACTGAAAATAGCAGTGGTGGGGATGAAATGCACTAAATCGGACAGGAATAACGCAATGACTAAAAAACCACAGGGTTAACCCATTATTTAAAAACTATTGGCGAAGAGAACAGCATTTTAACTAAATAATAGAAGAAAAAAATATTCAATTTACCGTATAGTTATTGAGAAATTTTAATTAGAAGGTAGTCGTAACTATTTGCCTCTCTCTCTATCTCATGCATGTGATAGGAGATTGATGCAAAAAAAAATTCGAGAGAAAAAAATTATATTCACAAGCTGAAGATATGATTTTCGAATAGTTTAATCACTTTTTCGGGTAAATTGAAGCACGTTTTCCCGAATTATCAGCAATTAATTGGAAATAAACCCACAAATCTTCATTTTTTTCTGTTTTATGGACCGTCTAAAGTATTACCCTAAGGGATAACGAAAGGTCTCGTATCTATAGATTTTTCTCACCAATTGTTTAAAATCGATTTTCATCAATATTTTGGTAAAATTAGAAAATCAATGCTTTTTCTATTTCATTAAAAAAAAAGTCATAATTCCTGTTAAACAATTAATTAAAAAAATTGTAATTCACCGACTCTTCCTTTACCCCATAATAAACCAAATGAATCGAGAATTTAGTTAATCTGCTGGTAGCAAAAATCGACACGTGTGTATTTCGCCACAGTAACAAGGAGGCAGTTTATGTAAACATCCATCAATTCGTGGGCTGAAACCTTTCGGGGTTAATCTCGTGTACCCCACGTTAGGTTGAAAAAAAAAAATCCAAGAAGAAGAAGAGCGAGTGAGAGAAACTCTTAGCCCTTTTCAAAGCATAAAACATTAAAGTTTCGCAGAGAGGCCCTTTACCTCTTTACCCCCGATAAGCCACGAGGAGAAGGTATAAGGCGTGTTCACTTTCCAACAAGGCAAAGGTAATCACTGCTATTAGGTCGGACATTACTCCGGTGGTCCGCCAATCTCTCTAGCACTCCATCATATCGCTACCTTCAGGGCCTATTGCTACAATTTCCCAAACTTTTTTTTTTCCGATTCTCTCTCAAAATTGTCTCTTATTCCACATGGAGAAAAATAGAATAGTAACCATTACTATGTTTAATATAGTGATGTTTTTTTTTCAGTTTGGGTTGCACACTAGTAACTACTATGTTAACATGGTAATCGTTGTTATGTCCAACATAGTAATCATTGCTATGTTGGGCATAGTAATGATTACTATGTTCGATATATACTCGGTACTATGTGATATAGTAAATATTGTTATAACATACACACACAAAACGCTGAGCATTTCATACAATATGATCTGGCCTTTGACATACAATATGCTCTAATTATGCATGGTTTATTCACTACTAGTACATAAAATATGCACTATTAGTACATAAAATATGCACTATTAGTACATAAAGTATGCACAATTAGTACATAAAATATGCACGTTATCACCATATTTCATGCGCAAAAAATTGAACATAAAATATCCTCAATTAGTACATATTTTATGTACTAATAGTGCATGTTTTATACAAAAAAAACAGTAGTACATATTTAATGCACTACATAGTGCATATAATATGAACAGAAAGTTCATATTCTATGCTCAGCTTTTTCTCCGTGTATCAATCATTACTATTTCTTTTCTCTCCGGGCAGATGTTTGCGCTTTTTCCACACACAATTGTCTACTTCATTCAAGTAAAAAAACGACAAAAAAAAAAAGGAAAAAAAGAGGGGAAATCATGTCGTTGCCTTGGAAATAAAGGGGCGTAAGTGCTATGCTTATACAAAGGACTTACGCCTCTTTGACTCTAAGGTGACGATGTATTTTGGATTATTATTATGCTGATCTTCATGAGACTTGGCGCCACCAAGATAAAAAATCGAAAAAAAAAAAAAAAAATGAAAATGCATCTTGGTTGACTGGTAGGTGGGGCATTTATTTCGATCGCGATCCAAAGGATGTGACGGATGGCGGCCACCTGTGGATTCATTCACTAATCTCCTCGCTAAGCAAACAGCCGTGGCGCACCCCGTCATTATCGCTGACGGCGTAAGTAGCCCTCCTGGTTTATCCCCACTCCCCCCCCCCCTCTTCAACTCGTGTTTTTTTTTTGCCTTTTTTTTTGCAGCTAGTCTCTTTTTCCTTTTTTTTTTGCCAAACTATCATCACCATACCTCTTCCAATATTTATTGTGTGCACCCACGTTCCTTCTCACTCCTTGTTTGTGTATCCACCTTTCGTGGAGTTTTAAATATACGTATTAAAACACGCCCGGGGATCATTTTCACGTCACCACAACTATTTCGCCACATTGATTTTCGATTCCTGTCAGTCTTCGATAGTTGGTTATTATCTTTAACACTGGCTGCTTTTTGTGGACGTTTCTTCTTTCTTTTTTTTTCGAACATTTTCTTTTTAATCCAACATCTGCTTGTTGGACAGGTGAATTTTTACGAGAAATTAGACGGAATTATTAGTAATTTTAATGAAATTCACTTGCGACAGTCTTATTTAAGAGGATATATACTATAGTCCTATATAGTGGTCAACAAATTGTTGAATTGGCGGAATTAGGAAAAAATTTGGGATTTCAAGTGCAAAAAAATCCTTTTTTTTGAGAATAATAAAAAATTTTTAAGTTTTTTCTAAAAAAAAAACTTTTTTTTTTTTTACATTTTTAAGTTTTTATTAACATATATAGACAACAATTCTGCACATTTATTTATTTACAAAGTGATGACAGGATTACAGTCTATGGCAATAGCCCGGAGGCTTTAACGCATATATATAGTAAAGGTTAATTGCTAGTGCTTACATAAGTGTTACAGGAATAATTGCAATAGGTAAAAAACTGCAAAAATTTGCTATGAGAAAAAACCCTATAGAATGTCTTCGTTTTAGAAAAAAGTCGACCATAAGTTGAAATACTGCCTTAAACAGGGAATAATTGGAGGACTTTTCTAATTAAAATGTCTCTGCCCTTTAAAATTCCCTGGAACTCGAAATTCCTTCTTTTTCCTTGTTTCTCCAAATGGTAAAGAATTTTCTAGTCTCACTGTCTAGTAACCCAAGACGTGCAATATTCAACTGAGAAAAGTATCCCAGAAAACGATAGCTCAAACGCCTCGTGCAACCCATAATTAATGATCCATTGGATCGTTTGTTATACGATGCCTTTACTTCTCTCTTGGTTGAGAGCAGCTGGTTATTTCGTAGAAATTCGCGATCGTTGCACTTTATCGCAGCAGGTAAAGTGTAATCTACCTGTGGGGTCTGTGTAAGACAGATTCACTATTATCCTGGAATCTTGATGGACTCTGTTAAATTATTCACTTTATGGTGTACACGGAGAGAATTTTTCGGTGTCTAGGACTAAAAAATATAGTAGAAAAAGGCCTTGACTATAATCATATAGTTAGTAAATATTGTGATCAGAAATATAAATTTTTTATTCTGAAAATTAATTTTTTAGCTTCAAGTATAATTATCAGATAGTAGACATGAGTATCAACTGTTGATTTTCGTTATGTGAAATTTGATTTTCATAGCTGCAGTACAAAATTAGTTATGATACCCAAAAGAAGACAATTTATAATTTTTTCCTTTTTTATAACTTTCAAAGTTTTTTATAATTTTGTTTCTGCTAGGAAAATCTTCAGAAAAATCGGATATTAATGACAAATTTACAAAGATAGAATTTTCATTTACTCAATCATTAGTAAATCACATATGATTTAATCGATTCTGTTCTATTGCAGTCGAGCAATACTTCATAAAGTGTGGGTTATGATATGGAAATGGCTAACAGAACTAAAATATAATAATGCATATGTTGTGCGTCTTCATTCAATGCAGTGATCTCAAATAGTAACCCTAACATTATAATTCTGGGCATGATAACTAGTTTGAAATAGTTGATTTTGACCTTGACTATAAGCAGATAGTCAGGGCAGTATGAAAAAATTCTCTCAGTGTATATATATATGTATATACATTTTTTTTTCGCAAGAATTACGTTTTTAAGGGATTACCTACACTGTCAGAAAAAAATTAAAATTTCATACACAATTTGATGGGAATTTTCATAAACGTGATATTGATTTTTTTTTAATGGGAAGATTGTTATGAAATCTGTGAGTTTCAGAGGAAATTCAAAGGAATCTATGAGTCTTGAGTAGAATTGAGACAAAAATTCTACAACTTACTTGAATTTTCAATTTTTTTTTTAATTTTTCCTATTTTTACTAAATTTTCAACTAAAAATTAAACTAAAATTTACAAATTTCATTGATATCCAGGCGTGAAATTACTTGAAAATTGATGATTTGTTCATTTTTTAATGACGTAATTATCTGAAATTTCAGTAAAAAATGTGACTAGTTTGAAATTTCTGGGTTTTTGCACGCAAAATTCAGACGAAAATTTTTAACAGTGAACATATAATTGAATACTTTCATGATTCATGAATAATTGAGACTTGAATATATTCGTAATTAAAGCAGCAATTTTTGTAGCAATGTTGAAGGTGAAAATTTCAACATTGAAACATTGAGGAAAAGAAGATGCACAAGTATCAGTGTAGAAAGATGAGAAATACAGATTATTATCGTAAAACGGGAATTTATCTGTGACCTGTGTGTATTTGAGATGGTGGAAGGTCCAGGACAAAATGAGGAGTTAATACATGCTAGAAAACAGTATTCGTATCCCATAATTTAACGATTATTTTGACGTGGGTATGAATTTTTGACAGGTCGAAAGTTGGCTCGACTCATTCCACTTGAAAACAATTTGAAATATTCTTATTTAAATGCTCACTTAGGAAAAGTGGGGTAAAACGGGGATTTTGATGAAATGGCTTGGAATAGATTTTTAAAAAATGATTCTTTCGGAAAGCTGAGGAAATTTTAGGTAGAAAACACGTGTTACAAGTAATTTTTGAGAATTTTCTGAAAACCCTATAATTTTGATCAAGATTTGAAGGGAAAATCCTCTCTATTTTTGGAAAAATTCGTTTTTTTGGGAATATCTTCGGTTCTTTTGATCGTAGCGACCTGATACCGATTTTAAATGAAAGATGAGATGATTTCCCATCAATTTATATGGTTTTGAAGAGCAAATGATCATTTTCTGAAGCCGGCCCATAAATAAGTGGCTATTTTATGAAAATGAGTTCTTGCCTCATAAATACGTCGAAAATCAATCATTTTTTGTTTGAAAACCACATAAATTAATGGCAAATGATCTCACTTTTCATTTAAGATCAACCCCACATCGCTATGACCAATAGAACCAGAAATATCCTCAAAAAAGTAAAATTTTCCAAATTAACACAGAATTAGGCCTTATTTTCAGTTGAAAAAGTCGAATTTTCTAAAAATTCTAAAAAATCACTTTTGACCTATGTTTTCCAACGGAAATTTCCTCACCTTTTCAATGAAATCATCAGAAAAAACCTATCTTCAATATTTTCACATGTTTCTCACAATTTTCATGACTTTAAACATCAAAACTAAGAGTTCTTCATTTCTCCCCTTTTTATGTTTGCTTCATAAACTCTTTTCTCTATTCATTCTTCTCTCTGCAAAATCAAATTTTTCAAAATTTCCAAGTTAATGAAATTGTTCACAGAATTAGACACTGAATTTCTCCTCGAAACACTTTGAAGATCCTCTGATAATTGACTCTTTTTGGGACTCGATACCTTCGTCATCATGTTGTCCAACTGTGCAGGTGTATCCTCCTCAGTTTATAAAGAATTAATTGACATGGTAGCCAAAGAAAAAAAAACAAGCAAAAGAAATGGCTCCAATGTAAGAGATATCTACCTGAGTTTTTTTTCGGGACCACAAGCACTTTTAGTTTCCAGTTTTAGAGATCAATCTGTTGGAAACAGAGACTGGTTGGCACCGGATTCACTTCTCAGCTCGTTAAACCAATCCACTTGAATGAAAATACCACGAATCTCTATCACTCTGAAGAAAGAAAGAAAGAAAGAAAGGAAAAAAAGGAGAATCACTTAATGTTTATTTAAATCAATTCACTGAGACAACAAGACTTTAATTTATGCTGAAATAATTTACGATTTTATGATGTTGGTTTATCCCCAAAATTTTATTGAACAATTTTGATCACAATTTCCCCTTTTTTTTTCCTTCATCAATTGCCGAATTAGGAATTTGCGAGATTTTCGAATTTGTGAATGAGAGAAAGAACCAAAAAAAAGGGGAAAAAAAATCTTTGGACGCGTGGTTGATATTATAGAGCTTTGGTGTGTGTGCCTGGGGCGAGAGACAGAGCTTATAAACTTTTGAATTATGGCTCAAGTTAATTATCCAAAACATTCAATTATATACCTCCTAAAGCAAATACACGAACGTCAAAAGTTCACTCACACTTAATCGTTTGTGAAGAGTTTTTTTTTTTTTTTTTTTTTTTTAAAGAGGGATTTAATGTTTTTTACCTCTGGGTTAATAATCATCTCAAGAAGTAAAGGTGAATCACGATAGGTAACAGACATATATACACACACACACACAAGTCACGTGGCTTTTTTCTTGATATTTTCATTCAATGTCCCGGGGTATCAGGGAAATTCTTCAATTCGCATTTATCTATTCGCGTACATAAGAACCTCTTTAACTACGTTATTGAGCATCACACGCGAGCGATCATATCGTTAGCTTAGAACCAAAAAGGCGTAAGTGCTGTCTTTATGAACTTCACTTATGCCCATTTGTTTCTGAAGACAACGATATTTATTTTACACGTGAGTTATTTATATTACGAAAACTATTCATATATCCTCAAAACTGTTAGAGGGATAAAGAGGTTTTCTCAGCGCTTAAATGCTCAAGCAAGAAAAAACGAAAGAGAAAAAGAGAGAGATATTCCACTTTCCAACTTGGAGAATTATGATGGCACAATAATTTTTCCGCCACTGCCTTCAACCACACGTATATATATATATGTATATATTATATATATATATACACACACGTGCATATCCAGTGCCATAAACTACGTGCATTTATGATCAATGTAATTTTCTTGTACCTGTGCGAATTAAAATCTCATGGGCTTCCCACATTTTTTTTCTCCCCCTATTAAATCTCTAATTACAAATAATCATTTTGTTTTTACCATTTATTTTTAAACTCACTAGATTATGAAGCGCGTCTCGCGAATTGTAACTTTAACCTAACCAATGTATATATATATGCGTTTTCATGCGTCATCATTTTTCAAAACTAAAAAGAAAATTTTTCTTTTAAAATTATAAATAGTTGTTTTTTATTAATGGGGAGAAATGTAACATACTCACGTTATTTTAATACGAAACATTTATTTTTTACTTTATCTGTGGTTTACGTAATTAAACCTCAATTGTACCACGAGATGGTAGCTCTGATCGTTTTTCCCCAGAGATATTTTGTATTTTTCAGCACAACGTGCGAAAAGTGACCACTTTTCGCACGTTGTTCATGAAAAAAAACTGTGTCTTACACGTGCGGTAAAGATTTCCAGACTTGTGTGATTACGAAACTCATCTTCAGCTCATTTTGCAGCCTTACAATCGTCAAAAAATCGTTTTTTTGCATCTAAGGAGCGAAAAACAACTTTTTTAACCTCATTTTGCTCGATTGAAAACGTCTGTTTTCCGTTTCTTTGGTGCAAAAAACTAGTATACACACCACGGATGCAGAAAATTCAACCTCTACAAAAATTTGGCACTCTCACTTCGCTCGGGAGGCAAATTTTTGTCGAAATTAACTTTTTCCCGTCCTAGGTGTGTAATATACTATACCGCACTTGTTAAGTTAATTTTCTATTGAATATTCCGCGCAACTTATCAACAAATGGAATTGCAGCATTACAAAATTTCGATATACATTCGATATCGATTATCGCACTTCGATTCGATAAAATCTCGCAATGTGTTTTTTTTTAGAAAGGAGTGAAATAAAAATGCTGGAAAGGTGTGACTCGTTTTTCTCTTGATTTTACGTGATTTCTGGGGGCCATTTATCATGGGGCACCTCTTGGAATGCCTTAAAACAAAAGGCAACAGTGTGGATCTTTTTTTTTTCTCCTCTTTCCTCGTTCTTTTACGGAGGATTTCACTACGTGGGAAGAGGGCTACGTTTCTGGCGAAACGTGGGAGGTTGAGCACGAGAGAGAAAGAGAGAGAGAGACGAATAAATGATTCTTTTTTAGCTAAAACGAAGAGAGAAAGAGCAAGAGCCACATAACGCAGAGAATTTTACGCGCCGGCGCCGGGGCCCCCCCGCGGCTTCAGACGCCCGCCGCGTGTGCTTCAACCATAATACCCATGGAAAGGGACCCAGGGTTCATGTTCCTGCTCTTCCCCAAATTCTCACTGAAGAGAGAAGAGACACCCGGGCTTATAAGCCTATTCTACTCACATCGGACTATCACTGGCGCCTTTTTCTACTGCCTGAGGTCGTACTTCTCCTCCTCCTCCTCCTCCTCCTCCTCCTCTCTTTTCAACAACGAGTCGTTTAAAAATATTCCCAAGACACCTGTCATACTTTTGGGCTTTTAATTATTATTTTACGACTCAAATGTAATTTATTCATTCGAAATGTTACGTGAAGAATCTTAGTCTCGGGGAAAATGTTTGGTCATTATCACTATGACTACTCAAATTCCATCGGGAGTAAACGGAGAAAATTTTTCGGTGTCTAGAACTAAAAAATATAGTAGAAAAAGGCCTTGACTATAATCATATAGTTAGTAAATATTGTGATCAGAAATATAAATTTTTTATTCTAAAAATTAAATTTTTTAGCTTCAAGTATAATTATCAGATAGTAGACATGAGTATCAACTGTTGGTTTTCGTTATGTGAAATTTGATTTTCATAGCTGCAGTACAAAATTAGTTATGATACCCAAAAGAAGACAATTTATAATTTTTTTCTTTTCTATAACTTTCAAAGTTTTTTATAATTTTTGTTTCTGCTAGGAAACTCTTCAGAAAAATCGGATATTAATGACAAATTTACAAAGATAGAATTTTGATTTACTCAATCATTAGTAAATCACATATGATTTAATCGATTCTGTTCTATTGCAGTCGAGCAATACTTCATAAAGTGTGGGTTATGATATGGAAATGGCTAACAGAACTAAAATATAATAATGCATATGTTGTGCGTCTTCATTCAATGCAGTGATCTCACATAGTAACCCTAACATTATGATTCTGGGCATGATAACTAGTTTGAAATAGTTGATTTTGACCTTGACTATAAGCAGATAGTCAGGGCAGTATGAAAAAATTCCGTCAGTGTACGTTTCCAATAGAAATTAGGAGAGAAACCAAAAAAATTGTGGTATTCACAATGAATATTTTAAAAAAATGAAAATTTAGAAGGAATCGTTTATTCTTTGGTCGGTGTCTATTCATTGGTTGTGTTACATTGGTTATAAAAAAAACCATGAAAAATTAATGGACCAAACAAAGAAAAAGACAATTGCCTAAACCTTCAACTCTTTACTTCCGCTATTGTCTTAGCGAAGCACATCAGCATCGGCTTTTTTTTCGCAACATATCAATCACAAATTAATAATTATACAAATGTTTATTGTTGTATCCGAAATTCCTGCACTGTACTATTCATGGCTTCTATTAAATACGAGACCGATCACGTGCTCTAGACCGCGGAAAATGATTTCATTATTTTCTCGTGCAAATCTATTTTTTTGAAAATTATTGAATTATTAAATTCAAAAATGATTGAATTATTAAATTTAAAAATCATTAAATTATTAAATTTAAAAATCATTAAATTATTAAATTCAAAATTATTGCCAATAATTGATAATTACTTTAAAAAAATCGTTTTATCCTTCATTTCTATTTTGTTTTGTGAATCGAGTGAGGAATTCTGATCAATCAATGAAGAAAGTGCAATAAATGTAACAGTTTAAGCATTATATCCGACTTGTATAAACTCTTTAGAATTGGAATCACTTGAAAAAAAAAATTAGGAGGATTTAAAAAAATTAAGAGAGTCAAATGCAGTTGCAGCATCCAGTGCTAATAATTTCCTTAAGAGTCACGTTTTTTCGTGTGTCCCAGCGGGAGCTAAGTGTGTGAGTGTATCTTGATGGTTAAAACTGCAATACGCCTCGCGTGTTTATACAAACGCCTCACGGAAATTCTTCGTCCTTTCAATTCTTTTTTTCTTTTTTTTTTTTTTTCTTGAATCAAAGCAAAAAAAGAGAGTCATGAAAAGTCACGTGAAACACAGACATGTATACACACACATTTACGTGAAAATTCCTCGTAAAAACCGATGTACTACGGGGATCTTTAACATTCAATATTTTATAGAATTACGATGTATTTACTTTGTTCAGGAGATATAATGGGGAGACACGTGATTTTCAGGGGAAAAATTCAATGGCACACCCATGGAGAGGACATATATTTTCTATAAAATACAACTTTCTCTAGTTTTTTTTTTGTTTTTTTTTTTTCATATAAAAGAATTGAAAGAGCAATTAAGTCCAATTTGATTTGTCGCTTTAACGTTATTTTATGTGTTTTTTTCTTTAAAAAACTGCAACAATGACTAAACCCAGTGAGGTCAACCAAGTAGAGACACCTGACACGCTGTTAACTTGTTGTTTGGTGGAAAAGAAAAAAAAATCGTATAAAAAAGATACTCGCGAGTTGAATCATAAATGTCAGGATAAAATATCGAATATTGTGACTTTAATCGTTTAAACCTTTCTCAATTCTTTTAATTTCTACATTTTTTTTTGAAATTATTTCGCGGATTTAATTACAGTTTTTATTAACCCTTCTGTTATTATTCTCCATGAAATGACATCACAATTAAGATAGTTTGCTCACTACACACGACACTTTCACATTTTAAAGATTAAAATGTGAAATTAATTTAAAATTAAAGCTTATATAAATCTGAAGTATCTTGGGAAATTTCTGATCAATTTACTGTTTTCTCAATTTTCTGGTCAATTCTTCCTTTTTATCTAAAAAGTACATTGCAAGATTTTATGAAATTTCGCAAAATTCAATTGAAATTCTGTCACGCCTAAATTTCATTGGTTAATCGAAAACCACGAGTTGCGCGGGAATATTCAAAATATCTCTAAAACGATCGGAAGACAATCAGAGCTACACTCTTTCTGGAAATTTCAGGTTTAGCCTAATCTAATGAATATTATATACAGTGCAACCTCAATATAACGAAATTAAAGAAAAATTGAAATTATTCGTTATATCGAGTTATTCGTAACAGTGAGGTTGGTTATATAGAGGTTAGATTGAACTCGATTCGTTATAACAAGGTAAGAAAATTTCCACTAATAAATACAATCAATTGTGTTTTTCATTTCCATGTTTTTGAATTATTATGTAGAGATCAGGGGACGTTGGAAAATATTAATTTAACAATACTAATTAATTGTCAAATAAACTTCATTTGACAATTAATTAGTATTGTTAAATTAATATTCTCCAACGTTCCATGATCTCTGCATAATAAATACAATTACAATTACGATACTACTAACAATTACAAACAGCAGTGTTTACAGTGATCAAACAGCAATGACTGTCTTATGAAGAATTAAACGTGTCAGCACTCATTAAGACATTAGTTATTGTGGAATTAAGTGGGGATAATTTGTAGGATACGTTATGTAGAGGTTATAAACTGGAAAATTCGTTATATAAAGGTCAATAATAGTTTCTATCTATATTCTGCAATGATTGACCTTTCGTTATAGTGAGGTTGTTTGAAAAATATATTCGTAATGTAAAGATATATTCTACATAGACTCTTATGGGCAGTTTTGGGGGATTCTGAAAAATTCGTTAAATCGCGGAATTCGTTATATTGAGGCTCGTTATAATAAGTTGGGACTTCACCTGGGAATCTTTTTGATTTTCTTTGGATTTTGATTTCGGACGAAAGGTCGTCCTGGCGCCCAACAATTAACTTTGTTTGATTTTGTTTTGAAGTTTGAATATTTTTATTTTGAGTTTCACGAGTTTCTTTAATTTCCGTGGATTGAAAAATACGTGACAACTTTTTGACGTTATATTAAGGTTACAGTGTAACCATCACACTGTATTCTCTTTTGTTACTATATTTCTTTCCATTAATCTATTTTCAGATATTTAGCCTTTTCCCCATTAATTGTCCTTCCATTAAACATCATTTTTCATCTTAATGTAAAATTTTGAAAAAATTTACATTGGTCGTCCTCTTCCGAACTGGCCTGGGTTCTATATATCCCAGTAGAGACATTGGCAACTCCATTGGTCTTATTTGATGTTTATATATTCATGTACATGAATTATACCCTTAAATATCGATTTTCGAGGCAGAAATGCCGGTCCTCCAAAAGTTAATTCTGCTTGCCGGCAAAAAAATGCGCTTATCAATTTCTCAGTTCATGCCACCTTCACTTATTTCTCTACACTCGTGTTCTCGTCATCGTTTCTCCTGTTGTCTCTCCCCCTCTTCATTTTTCTTGTTTCTGTGTGCCCGATCGTATCAGGCAGGAGGAATGAGAGAAGAGAGGAGATAGACCCCTGAGGTCGGTGATGCTTCGTGTCTCCCTATCTCGATGAGAAGTCGACGGGTTCGGATTGCCCACACGGTTTTTCCATGTGCCATACACCATAAGAGAAAAGAGCGCGTGCGAGAGAGAGAGAGAGAGAGAGAGTGAGAGAGGAAGAAGAGGCAAAAAATAAGGGATAAATGAAGCATCGGAGAAACAATAAGAGAAAAAAGATTAAAACAATGCAAAAAAGGAGAGATAAGATCTTTCTCTCTCTCTCTCTCTTCTCTTTCCCTTTCTCTGTGACAGGACCATCCACCGGTTTTTGAGGCGACCGTTTGGGCCTTAACGAGTCCCTAATAAATAACCGTGAAGTCGACAAGCGACCCGAGAGTCTATGAGGTCCAGTGTGGATTTTTCGAGGGGGAGGAAGGAGGGGAGGGGGGGGGGAGGATGAGGAGCATCTTTTCTCTCCTTCGAAAAAGATGGATGTGCTTTCAGGCGCCGCCACGTCACCTGGCTGTGAGCACCGGTGGATTCCCAGTTGTGCGACACCTTGTGGCGCGCAGGGAAAAACTGGAAATTTTAATTGAAATAGAAAAAAAAAAAAAAAGAAATGAAACACAACACGACGTGATACGTGATCTACTCGCATGTTTGTTTCCACTTTTTTTTTTTCTCCTTTTTTTCTCTACTTTATTCAATTTTTTATCTTTTTTTTTTATTCAATCAACAGATGTGACAAGAGTATCGTGATATATAACTTTCAATGCCAGTATAAATTAGCATTTCAAAACAATTAGCTTTGAAAATTGATTATCTTTTCATGGGATATTTCGTTCACCCCGTTCGGGCGTTGCCTCCGGAATAAACCAGGCCCCCGACCTCGAAACCCATACAGCCGCATGCGCATTCTCTTCTTGTATATATATATTTCTATATAATTTCTCTTGGTCTTGAGGAAAAATTCGAGAAGATGATATTTAATATAATATAATATAATAAAATAATACAATAAAAAAAAAGGCATTAATTATTACTCGAGTGTTCATATTTTTTTTTTCGGTCTGAATATCTTTTTTCGATCAAAAAATCAAAATCTTTTTTTATGCTCGACTGTATTTTTTTTTTATTTAACATGTTTTCTCGTATTATCACGGGGACAATCTTCTTCACGCGTATTATACTCCACTGAAAATAGTAATTTTTTTTTTTTGTGAGAAAAAAAAAGATGAAGAGGAAGGCTAAAAGAATGAAGAAAGATGTCGCCCGGTTAACAGGATCGGGTTTCCACCATTCTTTGAAGATCTTTAGGTAGAAGATATCGAATAGGTAAAAAAAAGGGTTGAATCTCCTTTCTTTCCAGGAGAATGCACTTGTGTGGGTCTCCTTATTTTTTTTCCTAAAACTCCAATATTTTCATGAATGTAATCCGATATTTCTCATTGAGATAATAAGAAAAATTTAAGATTCTCATTCCATTTCAAGCATAAATCATTAGAAGCAAAAGTTTCATTTGATTGACGTCTATTTAATAGAAACGCAACTACAAGGCAAGATGAAATGGGATAACATTAACTCATCCAGGAGTCGAAGGGGGCTGGTCCATGGCACAACGGGTGGCCATTGTAGAAATGTTGGACCCCCGCGCATTTAACTGTGTTTTCATGGTTTTATTTTTCTTCTCTACCTCCCAATATCTCTAGTATCATTTTCATCAGTGAGAAAGAGGACGAAAAAGAACAGAGATAAGTTGAAAGAGCTCCCTCGTAAAATTAAACGTTGACACTAGCCCCGGGACAAAATGCGCGTGCGACGTTTTTTTTTTTCTTCGATTGAATACAATTTTTTTTCATTTTATTTCAACATTTATGTGGGTGGAATCTCTCTCTCTTCTCTTCTACCCGTAAAATATTGAATTATTATATTTTTCATGGAAATTAGGGATATTATTAAAGTAAAAATACAATTTGTTTTCTTTTTTTTTTCATAATTTTTATTTTATTTTATTGGTAGATTTTTGATTCATTCAAATTATCGTTTGTCATTGTCACTTTGTTGTAATCTGTCTTGAAATCTTTTTCAACTGAAAGAATTCTCTCGGTTTTTATCAATTATTTTGATCTTTCGATAGATCCTTTTTTCAATCATTTTGCAATTTATTTTAAAATCTTTGTTTCAATCGTGGGAAAAATATTTTTCATAAATTTTTGCTTTCTCACATTTTTGTGATGAATGAAATTTGCACTAGTTATTAAAGTTCGTTAATAGTTTGGCGAAATTTTTTTTATGACGAGAGATGAATTAGCAAGTTTAATGATCTAATCAGTGAACGCGTTTGAAGAACGTAAAATGTACTATTAACTCTGACACTTAACGTGATACAATGTCTTTAATCTTTACCGATGAACAAATAAAACATGATTATATTCTCTCTTCCCCTCTGTGTGTGTGTGTGTGTGTGTGTACAAAGGCAGCGGCAAAGCGTGCGAGTTATAGACACATGACGAGGAGGAAAAGAGTGAAAAGATGATGATAGAAAGAAGCTGCAAAAAAGGGAGAAAAAAATCACTGAGAATTATTATGAGTTAAATGCGAAAGAGGAAAAAAGAGAGAGAGAGAGAAACGCGTTTGCGCTGTTAGTCGGCAAACATCAGAGGCATGAGCCACGCCCCGAGACCGCCTCCTCTAATCATTGACTCATTACTCATTAGCGTTAATGAGCCACGCGCACTATTAGATTTTTTTTAAAGTGTGCGTGATATTCTTTCTCTCTGCCCCTTTTATATCCTAGTGACACCTATTTCATGGCCAAGTGAGTGGAATTTATATCCTCCACCCACGATGATCCACACAGGCTATCGAAGAGATTAATTGTTAATTGTTTTCAGGAAAATAATTCAACGTCAGTGGATTAAGGTTGTATATAAGTGAACTCGAGTACAGTTAATCCCTTAGTTTTTTGCATTTTTCGGAATTTTTTTCATAATTTTTGTCCGTGCAGTTTATGAGATATGAATTCAGAGATGGGCAAAAAAAAAATTCGCATTTTTAATTTTTTAATATTTTTTATTTCTGTAATTTCCATCGAAAAAATTTTAATTACTTTCTTAATGAAAAATTTGGATTTTTAAATTTTTCATTAGTTTGAAAATTAATTTTTTTTTTTTAACAATTTTGATTACTATTGTAATCAAAAATTTGACTGATGAAATTTTATAATTTTTTTGCTTATTCGGAATTTTGATTCTTTCTTACTCATTAATTGATTGGAATAATTAATTTTATAATAAAATCAACGCTACTATTTTTAATCTTCCCAAATATAACCGTCTTTCAGACAGAAATTTTGAGTTGAGAGTGTTAACTAAATGTAACACAAATAAGAACTTATAACTTAATCCAATCTAAATGACGCTTATATGATATTTATAATTCAATTTAACTAATAAAAATGTTAATAAGTTTATTAAATAAAATAATTATGAAATTCCATCCGTCAAATTTTAAATTAGAATAGTAATCAAAATTGTTAAAAAAAAAAATTCATTTTCAAACTAATGGAAAATTTAAAAATCTAAATTTTTCATTGAGAGAGTAATTAAAATTTTTTTGATAGAAATTACAGAAATAAAAAAAATTAAAAATCTCTGTATGAATTATTAAAGTTACTGAAAATAGCGGTGGTGGGGATGAAACGCCCTAAATCGGACAGAAATAACGAAATTACTGAAAAACCACAGGGTTGACCCATTATTTAAAAACTATTGGCGAAGAGAACAGCATTTTAACTAAATAATAGAAGAAAAAAATATTCAATTCACCGTATAGTTATTGAGAAATTTTAATTAGAAGGCGGTCGTAACTATTTGCCTCTCTCTCTATCTCATGCATGTGATAGGAGATTAATGCAAAAAAAAAATTCGAGAGAAAAAAATTATATTCACAAGCTGAAGATATGACTTTCGAATAGTTTAATCACTTTTTCGGGTGAATTAAAGCACTTTTTCCCGAATTATCAGCAATTAATTGGAAACAAACCCACAAATTCTCATTTATTTACACTGCCTTCATCTCAAAAGGAATAATTCCATAATTTCTTGGAAATTATCCAGGTATCTCTCCTTATTTGTCCATCGTTAATTAATAGAATATTAAAGCACAATATATGGCTTGCGATAACGAAATACAATTATCAGCATGAAAAGGGGGAGGCTACCCCATTATCCATAAAAAAAAAAAAAGAGCCACGAACATCGGTGCTCATCAGAGCGACCACGTGTAACGAGAGCATTGGAGTGTCCTTCTCCTTTTCGAATCGAGAGGATGGAGAGAGAAAAAGGCGCCAGAAGTGTACGTCTCGTTGCATCCGTCACAGCCACCGGTCCGTAAAATTGGCGCCACCTGCCACCCCAAAAATCCCAGGATCATCAACCCCTAACTTTTGCGTATACATTTATGATGGTGGATTTTGTTGCAGATGATTTCAACTCAATCCTGAGTCATCTGTCCTCAATTTCCTTTTTTTTCGTGATAGGGAGTGTAATGATCCTTGACGTACGCCATTTTGTTCATTCACGTATCAAAAAATTGTAAAGAAAGAAATCTTCATAATATTTACATTTTTAATAATTTTTGGAGAATATTTCCGAGGCTGTTGGAGATATGCCTTTCTTGCTTCGATGCTTTTTTTATAGTTTTTGAAATTTTCTACGAAAAAATTTTCTCAAACAAATTTACACATCGTGCAAGTGAAGATTTCGAAGTTTTCTCGATCAAAAAATTCTCAGTCACCTAATTTCTCGTTCAACTTCATAAAATATCAATTTGCAGGAAGAATACCTACATTTCTGTTAGACTTTACCAAATTATTTATAAAAAACGACGAGAAAGCTGAAAGAAATTTAGCATGATGTTTCTTCTGTTCATTAAATTTTTTTCTTTTAAAGAATTGATTGATTGAATACAATACTCGATCAAACAGATGAAAACTAATCTACTAATATAAAGTAAAATTCTTCTTCTATAGAAAATTTTGCAATTGCTCAGAAGAAAATCTCTTCATAATTGGAAACTTCAGATTTTATCGTTTCTTCTCTATGACTCAAACATCATAAAATTATATGGAAAAAAACGCTTAATCTCTACCAGAGTGCACAAATTCTTAAATTTTGTAATCAAAGATCTTCGTTTTTTCACAATACCATATATTCACAATAAATAAATTTTAAAAAATCAGTGCCATAAAATGCCCCAAACGTTGCATGATATTGAAGTTATTTTCATCTCATAAGATTAAACTTCATAATTCCCTTGAAATCAATTTTCTTCATTAACCAAAATAATTACATGAAACCGAATTTTATCTAACCATTATTTTTTCTCTCAGTCTAAAGTTTTAAGAAATTGAGAGATCCTGGAAAATTACATTTGGATGACTTAATGCATTCATAAAGCATCAAAAAAAAAAAAAAAAAAAACACTGATGCTCAAATAAATAAGGAATCATTACATTACATTAGTCCAGCCCCTAAGAGGGGTCGACTTGTCATCTCAGTCGGCTTTATATTGCTTAGGGGATGAAATGAAAAAGTAAAAGTACAGGCTCTCTGGTGTAATGTGATTGTTTCCAGGCGAGTAATCGGGTGAATTCAACGACGATGACTTCATCCCCTTCGATCTTTTTTTTCACACTAATCTCCGGAATTTTTGTTATCTCTCTTGCATTATTTTCCTCTTGTTCCCTTGAAAAATCCAGAAAATAAGAGCATCTGATCTGTCAACGGGGCTGCTTACATTTCTGTATACAAAAATTTCCAAAAAAAAAAGGGTGAAATAAATGCGAGAATAGAACCGAAGTTTTTAGAGATCGGCAAGAACAAAGAGCACGAGATAGGACCAGTGAGATCATTGTTCCCTAGTTTGTTTGTTTCCCCTCCTCCCCCTCTTTTTTCTTGCTTGTATACAAACCCCCAGATTTTATTGTATACAGACATCGGTAAAAGTCTGTACAGGGCCCTGAGGAAACAAAAAAAAAAAAAAAAAAAAAAAAAACGATCTCATCTTGGCAAAAAGAGAAAAAGCACTAGGACCAACGGATTAACTAGTAAAATCCTTTAATGGCATTGTTGGCATTTGAATAACACGAAATATGATACGAAAGATTGGGTTTTGAAAAAAAAAAAATCTATAGCCCTTCGATGGTATAGGGTTACCCCCCTCTGTTTGCTTCCTTTTTTTTTCCTGTATTCTTTGCATTTTTTTTTCTCTTTCATCCGGATTAATTGTCTCCGTCTGATTCTGCGATAACTACTGGAAAAGAGAGAATTTTAGCATTCACGTATTTTTTTCATATTTTTTAACAAAATTCTTGAAATAAACTCATTATTATCGTTGTACAATTAATTGAGCGGTGAGAAAATTCACAACAATCGTGAAATTAAATTCACCCAACAAATCAAATAATACACAGAAGCATTAAAAAAAGATTTTTTATTTTTATTTTTTTAGTGAAAAAATAACATATCGTAAATTCTCAACGAGTTTGAAGAAATTCAAAGTGCACAAAGCCGTGAACGAGGAAGGAATATCTTATCCCCCTGGTTCACGGTTTTACGCACGCATTTTAATCTTGTTGCTATAATTTATGATAAAAACAAAAGAAATATATTATCAGGGTTCTTTTTTTTTTTGTATTTTAAAATTTAACACTGCCAGCATTTTTAACATTTTTATCATCACCATTGTAGTGTTAGTTTATTTAAATTTGTACATTTTACATTCTTTAAATTTCAGCAGAGTGATTTCATTTGTCTGTCGTAAAATATTAGATGACTTTAGAATCTCAAATAAAATAAATAAAATAAATAAAATTTTAAAAAATGAGTAAAATGAGTAAAATAAGAAAAAAAAAGCTTTAAACTGATTTTTTTTACTATTCTCACTGCAAAAAGCTCTCGCATATTAATTTCGCCCCCGAGCCTGGTACGTCCGGTGGTCTCTTGCGTTTCGAATAGTCTCTCTCTCTCTTTTTCTCTCTCTTTTGCACACTCTACCTCGTAAACTCTTGGCTTTAACGGTCGAGGGCATTAGGGAATTGCGTGTAGATGCTTTCCAGCACCCCGCGCCATCGCCGTCACAACTAACGTTTTTCTACCAAAAAAAAAACAAAAAAAAAAAAAAAAATAGAAAAAAGTTCAAGAAAAGAAGAAAAAGACTAGAAAAAAAAGGCAATGGAGTACTGTAACCTATCCTACATTACTTGTGCGACACTGTAGCCTTGTCTCACTTGCCTCGTCTTGTGTCGCATAAAATAGCCCTCGTTGCACACTGCGGTCGTTTTCTTTGAAGTTACGAGCATAAACACGCGATATACTCGCGTCTATTTTTTTTCTTTCGTATTCTCGCGCTTTTTCTTTCATCCCCCCCCCCTCTCTTCATCTCTTCATCCACAAGATAGAAAAGTATCTGGCCACCAGGGAATAGTGTAGAAAATTGAAATAGAATTTATTGCAGTAGGGAAAAAAAAAATAGAAACAAAAATAATTTTTGAGTGAAAAATAAAAATTGGAGTACCTCTCAATTTAAATCCGATCTCAAAGAAAAATCTTTCCACCAACAAAAAAAAAAAAAAAAAAAAAAAAGCGGTAAAAAATGGGGAAACCCTCGGTGATAATTCAAGTAAAAGGATGCATCCATCCTGTGTCACCCCACACACACACACATACAAAACCAGCACTCGAACGAAAATAGAGCAGTACTCTATCCCTCCTCTCTCTTCATCTTCTTCGTCTCTCTCCTACGCTTATACAAAACCCGAGTTCCCACAATTTTCTATCTCTTGGCTAACATATCCCATGGGGAAAAACTTCTCCGCATGACTGCCTCGTTTTTCCTGTTCATCCATACACGCTTGGCTCTTTTTCTCTCTCTCTCTCTCTAGTCTTTGCCCTCTTCTCTCGTTCATGTACTGTGGATGAACGCGCCGAAACATAAATCACTGTAACGCGAAAGCACGGAGAGAGGGGGGAGGGGGGAGAGAAATGATAGTTCAGCACACGCCAGCCACCACCCCCGCCCTGGAACCAATCAAATTTCGATTCACCCTAGGATCTTTGGGATACATTAAGTATACTTGGTTGACGCGCACGCGACACAAACATTCATTTCTTCTCAGTTGCGGTGAATTTGTTTAATCGAATGTATAATTTTCATTTATTCTTACATGGATTTATTATTGAACAGTTTATACGCACGCCTACATCAAAAAATAATTTTAAAGACAAGCATTTATGTTTTTACATAATTTTAGGGCAGGAAAGAGAGTTTTACATTGAATTCCGATCGATTCTTTGCGGATATCGATTAATCGATGCGATATCTCGCATTAAATTCGATAGTTCTATTTTATTTAAATTATCTTAGTTTAAAAACGATGTTTCTTCCAAAAACTGCAACTTTCGATCGATCGTGCTCCAAAAATCGATTAATCGATGCGATATCTCGCATTAAATTCGATATATCGCATTTCATTCGATAATTCTGTTTTATCTATCTTTGTTTAAAAAAAGATGTTTCTTCCAAAAACCGCAACTTTCAATCGATCGTGCTCCAAAAATCGATTAATCGATGCGATATATCGCATTAAATTCGATATATCGCATTTCATTCGATAGTTCTGTTTTATCTATCTTTGTTTAAAAACAATGTTTCTTCCAAAACTCGCAACTTTCAATCGATCATTTTCTAAAAATCGATTAATCGATGCGATATCTCGCATTAAATTCGAGATATCGCACTCCATTCGATAGATCCGCTTAACTTATTTTAGTTCAAAGAGAGAGCAATTAAAAGCACGTTACTCCATCAATGTTCATTTTTCCAAAAAAACAGCAACTTTCGATCGATCAATTTCAAATATCGATTGATCGATGCGAATTCAATTCGAGATATCGCATATCATTCGATAGTTCCATTTCACCACTTTTCTCCAATCAACTCAACTTTCAATCGAACGATTTGAAAATTTCGATTAATCAATACCATATCTCGCATTGAATTCGAGATATCGCAAATACCATTCGATAGTTCAATTCCACTACTTTTATTTCAAGGAAAAAAAGCCCCTGAATTGTATCATATTTTTTTAGTAATCATTTATTATCCAACTTGTCTCTCTGACAAATGATTTTTTTCCTTCTCCCTCTCAGCAAAATTTTACGTTCCTGCCAAATGTGTATCCTCGTTATTCTCAATATTGTGTCAGAAAATTTTCAGTTATCTCGTGAAATAAAAATGAAACAAGTGTTAAATAATGACTCTCAATATTTCACGAGAAAAAAAATTTCGTGTTAATTAAAAACAAATAAATGAAGATGACTGAACAGAAGCTCCTACAAATATTTCAAAATGTTAAAAAGGGGGGGGGGGAGGGGGAGGCGTTGAAAGGTATCCAAAAGGGGCAACACTGAATGCATCATAGACTTAAATAGTGTGGAAAGAAAAATGTCATGTAATTTTTCTAAATTCTAAATGAGCCTTCAAGAATATGAGAAACTGCTTATAATAGGGAAGGTTCGGAGTCATTTGTGTTGGGTTGGATAATGTAGTCAAAAGAATAAGAGAGTTGAGTGCTAGTGGGCTAATTGAGTGGGCTGGATTTCAACGCGTTTGTTCAAAGCATTTATATATATATATTTTTTTTTTGGATGAGGGGCGGGATCGATGGGTGCCACTGCAGATGATACTTGTTATATTTTGAAAAAAATAAGAGAAATGAGAGAAAGAAGGCAATACAACTATTCCTGCTGGGATCGAGAAATATATATGTTTTTTTTTTTTTTTTTTTCATTTTCTTTTTTACGTTCAAGAAAAAAAGGCCGGCAACTGTGTTGCCACTTTTATTAGTGTATTTGAAGTTACACACACACATACACACACACAGAAACAGCGGGACATTAGCCAGATCACCGGATGCTTGTGACAAGCATTCTCACCCACTTGAATTTTTATGGATTATTTCAAATGTAATATGACTTGTTTCAATCTTTGATTCTCACGAAATCATTTTTTTTTTTTGATTATTCGATGGTTCTGAGTGAGGTCGAGTACAGTTGATGCCTTATTTTTTTGATGCCGTATCAAAGATGATATTTTTTTACAGTTTTCTGAATTTTTTCATAATTTTTGTCTGTGCAGTTTATGAGATATGAATTATCAAAGTTCAAGATACAAAAAAAAATTCGCGAGAAAAAAATTATATTCACAGGCTGAAGATATGACTTTCGAATAGTTTAATCACTTTTTCGGGTAAATTGAAGCACATTTTCTCGAAGTATCAGCAAATAATTGGAAATTAATCTACAAATACTCATTTTTTCCTGTTTTGTCAACTGCACTTTGGAATAACCCTGAAAATTGCAGAAATATAACAATTTTCTTTTCCTCAACAAATAAATTATTTTTTAAAAAACGAAAAATCTGCAAATATAGAAAATTCAAAAAACTAAATGAAAATTTTTCAAATATTTTTCTTTATAATAATTTATTTTCTTTGAAAAATTTGTAGATGTTTACTAATTTCATTATCAAACTCTTGGATACTCCCTTGAATATTTGAAGCAAATGCTCTTCTCTTGCTCATCAATGTTTCACATCAAATGTGCCTCGAAGTGTCGTCATTTGGCAAAATCCTTAAGTGGTTTTGCTCATAAAGCCGTTAAAACTACCCGTGGATAAGATCCAATTTTTTCCACAACATTTTAAAACTTGAGGAAAACACATGGGGTACCTTTTGCAGAAACTTGGCGTGATAGTTACCCATAATTTAAACAAACTAACCGCCTCAAGCTTTCAATGAATTCAAATTGCATACATAACAGCTCGAACATCCTGAAAAGAAAACGAAAATCCTGTAAACTTATCAGTTATTTTTTTTTCTTCAATCCTTATATTCCACACGAATCTAACTTCTGAAGATAATGATAAGAAAAATATCGATATCAGGTTACCAGTTACGTTTACATGCGTGTGTTTAAAACGCTGAATTCGATTTTTGCATTTGCACTTTGTTTATGTCGTGACTATGTGTGTGGAACGTTTCGAGGGACCAATAAAAATTAAGAGACACGGGATTCACCAGTACAGAAAGCCAAAAAAGCTACAAGTATTCACTATTGAACAAAAAGTTTTGGAAATAAGAGAAAAAAGGATATCATCAATGTTTATGTTAATTTAACCAACACGATCATATTGCCTCCAATTTAAATGCCAAACGTGCAGATTGTTGAACACGCTTGGACTCTCTATTTTTCACCTCTTTATTTCTCAAGCTAAATACAAGGGCAATAATCAAATAAACAACCCCTTCGAAAAAAAATATATATATTAAGAGTATTTTTAAAAAATTGATCATGAAATATAAAGTTCTTATAGAAAAATATAAATTATACGTTGACACCAAAGAAACAAAGTGGCGTAAGTGATATATATATAAGCATAACACTTACGCCACTTTGTTTCTAAAGTGACGGTACAATACAAAACATTTCTCTATATTTTATCTACAAAAAAATATAATTCGATTATAAAACTTTTGGTTTAAATTAATATTATTATATTATATACAAAATTTATATAAAAAGATAGAAATTTTAGATTGAGTGAATATATAGTTATAATCATATAAAATTGATAAAATTACATTATGTTTGTATTTTTTTCATATTTCTTAAAAATATCTTTTTATAATGAATTTCATCAATTTTACACATTACATGATTATGATTATATATTCGTCCATAATCGTATTATATTTTTTTTGTGAATAAGACATAGAAAACTATGCATATATATAGCACACTTATACCCCTTTGTTTTGAAGTCTATATTATTTTTCATTTAAATTTGTCACAAATTTTATACAAAATTTTTTAACTTTTCCTATATATTTCTTTTATATTTCTGAGCTTTTTTTCTCTTTTCTTTTCAATATTCAAGACTCTGAAGTTGTTCATTTCCAATCTCTCGTCTGCCTTAATGTATCTCGTTCGAGGCCTTTCATCGTTTCTTTGCTCGCAAAACGACTTCTCTCATTCACGATAATCACGAATACGATAAAACAGTTCGAAGCAGCCGTGGTCCCCATAATTTACATATCTAGGAGAGGCCACTCTCCGCATATCTGCTCCAAAAAGTCTTTCTGCACTCTCCCCAACGTATCTTCTTCCTCCTTTTTTTTTTTTTAATTTTTTTTTCAACTAAACGAGAATTCCACGAATTTGAGAAAAAAAAACTCAGCAAATGATTAAGAAATAATTGATATGCAAATATCAAGCCGTTAAATATACATGAGTATAACCTTGAGTTTAAAAAAGAAAAGAATTACACGGAAATTGATAGAATATATATTTCAAAGTTATAAGTAAAATTGTAATTTTCTTGGCCACTGGCGTCTCTTATAAACGATATAACGAAAAATAGAAGATAAAGACAGAATTAAAATGACAAACTGTTGCCACACGCGCAATAATCCAATTCACATAATTTTAATCGTCATAACCGATGTTATTACACGGTTATTCTACTTGCTTTAATTCTAGTGGTCACGCCAAGTCTTGTCTGTCCATTAAACAAAAAAAAAAAGGGAGATTCCCTGTGTCGCATCGTGCAAACTCAAAAACCAGCAGGATACACATACATATAATGCATTAATATAATAATATATCTATATATAAGAAAGTAGCAATATGTGTAGTGTTTTAAAGTTCTCTCATGCACGCAACTTAAACTGGGCTATTAGTTATTGTTGTTTGAACAGGTGCCAAATAACAGTGGCCATTCACCAACAAATGAGGACCACACGAAAATTCATCAAATTCAAAATACAAATTTTGTTAAATGATTACAAACATTTGACTTGCCAAAATTTACAAATTTTTATGATTATTCACATAAATTTTGTGCATTTGCAATTCATTGGATTGCAAGTATTGTTACAATGTTTATTACAATTTAAGAAAATTGGAAACGCGAGTGATAAACACACATGAAGATAGTTAAAGGGGGGGGGGTGAGGAGGAGAGAGTAACGATAAAATTTATCTAACTGACTAAATAAAACCGGTTTCAGTGAGGTTTCTAGCACGTGCATATGATATAAAAGCCCTCGTTTGCCTCTTTTTCTTTTATCTACTGAGGTAAAAAAAAAGCAAACGAATTGCCTTGGATTATTCATAAAATTCGAAATCCTCGAGGAGTGTAAAGTAATGTTTGCTCGAAGATATACAGTAGCTAAATGAGATATATTTACAACTGAGACTGGTGGAAAAAAGGGGGGGAGGAGTATAATAACAAGTCGTTTTGTAAGTTGAGGCATCAGGCCATAAATGACACTGGAACTTCTTGGGTCTTACTCGGAATAGTTTTAAGATAGTGTACATTATCTACTTGCATATGCTGGTCATTGTTATTTTATGTAACCTAGACGATTTTTACTCGTAAACTGTCGCTATGTGCAGCCTACACGTGTTATTTGTATCGTTAAAGTGAAACACCCACGGTGCAATGTGGAAAAAAATGATATCCAATAAATTTTGCTTTGTGCAAGTGAATATTTCAAATTTTTCACAATCAAAAAAATCTCAGTCAATTAATTTCTCGTTCGATTCAATAAAATATCAATTTGCAGGAAGAATACCTACATTCTTGTTAGACTTTCCCAAATTATTTCTAAAGGACGACGAGATAGCTAAAAAAATTTACCATGATGGTTCTTCTATTCATCAAATTTTTTTCTTTCAAAGAATTAATTGATTGAATACGAATGATCTACTAATATCAAGTAAAATTCTTCTTCTATAGAAAATTTTGCAATTGCTCAGAAGAAAATCTCTTCATAATTGGAAGCTTCAGATTTTGTCGTTTCTTCTCTATGACTCAAACATCATAAAATATATAAAAAAAACACTTGATCTCTACCAGAGTGCACAAATTCTTAAATTTTGTAATTAAAGATCTTCGTTTTCTCATAATCCCATATATTTACAATAAATGAATTTTGAAAAATCAGTGCCATAAAATGCCCCAAACGTTGTATGATATTGAAGTTATCTTCAGCTCATTAGATTAAACTTCATAGTTGATCCCTTCAAATCAATTATCTTCATTGAACAAAATAATTACATGAATCCGAATTTTACTGACCACGAGCAAGGCTTATTTCCGACAGCACTTCAAAAACAAATGTTTGAAATTAAGATACTTTTGCAGACATTTTTAAGACTCTTTGGATACTTTTTCGCTGATGAATTTAAATTTTAAGATATTTTTGATTTCAAGATATTTTCAGTTAAGATACTTATTTTTTACAGTGAGATCTTTTCTTACTGTAGCAATTCTCTATTTTCGCGGAATAAGAATGATTTCTCAGCTCAAAATAATTTTGCCATTCAAACCTACACGGAGAGAATTTTTCGGTGTCTAGAACTAAAAAATATAGTAGAAAAAGGCCTTGACTATAATCATATAGTTAGTAAATATTGTGATCAAAATTATAAATTTTTTATTCTAAAAATGAATTTTTTAGCTTCAAGTGTAATTATCAGATAGTAGACATGAGTATCAACTGTTGGTTTTCGTTATGTGAAATTTGATTTTCATAGCTGTAGTACAAAATTAGTTATGATACCCAAAAGAAGACAATTTATAATTTTTTCCTTTTTTATAACTTTCAAAGTTTTTTTATAATTTTGTTTCTGCTAGGAAACTCTTCAGAAAAATCGGATATTAATGACAAATTTACAAAGATAGAATTTTCATTTACTCAATCATTAGTAAATCACATATGATTTAATCGATTCTGTTCTATTGCAGTCGAGCAATACTTCATAAAGTTTGGGTTATGATATGGAAATGGCTAAAAGAACTAAAATATAATAATGCATATGTTGTGCGTCTTCATTCAATGCAGTGATCTCAAATAGTAACCCTAACATTATAATTCTGGGCATGATAACTAGTTTGAAATAGTTGATTTTGACCTTGACTAAAAGCAGATAGTTAGGGCAGTATGAAAAAATCCCCTCAGTGTAAGAATTCTGACTTTATTTGTGATCAATAAATTCCACTAATTGTTGGATCATTAGCGATGGGAAAAACGTGAATAATACTATCCCGTCTTTTTAACAAAAAAAAAGTGCGACGGACAGATTGCAAAATTTACGAGGCCTAAACTTCTTCGTTGCATCCGCACGGAAGACACACAGAAGAAGAAATAAAATGCCGAAGAAAGAGAGAATTTCTTTGGGGTGCTATATGCGAGAAAAGGAGAGTGTTTAACGATCGCACCGTACGCGTAAGCGGTTAAGAATTTACGAGGCCCTTCAGATTCTTTTTTTTCTGCAAAAAAAAAAAAAAAAGAATGTATTCCTCATGCACAATATATACTTTAAAAAGTTTACATGACACTTGGAGAATAGATAAAATTGGAATGAATAATAATCACTTTGCGTTATTCAGAAACACAGAAATAAAGTAATAACTCGAATTATAAATTTTCATATAAATATCACTATATTTTTTATGGTTTTTCATTTTTTTTTATCGCTTGTTACAATTCAATAAATATCTTCATAGGTGTATATACAAAAGCCGGCAGGAAATAATGTTATACATATGTAAAACGTGTGTTGAATATTATTATTATAATTTTTTTTCGTTATATTTCTCATTTGAATAGTCTCGACGATGTACAACTATCGTTTCACTTCCATCAATAAACTAAAAAAGAAAGAAAGGAAAAAGAATAGAACAAAGTAGAGTAAAAAAAGAAGTGTATAGCTATCGTGAAGTTCATTTGAATACAATCACAAGGCAACTTGACTAAAATTAACAACAAAAAAAAAAAAAATGAGTACCAACAATATTTCCTCTCATACAGAACGTGTCGATAATAATATATTCATATATATATCTATATATATATGGCACAAGACCCAACAGCTTTGCCCTGAGTCTTCACAATCACACAATCACACACCGGTTCTTCAATTTTTTTATTTTCTCTTCAATATTTAAATAATTCCTACACAATAATCCATTTGTTTAAATAATCAACGATAAAGCACACTGAGAGGTGTCCATGTTAAATTCATGTCATGGCTTGAAAAAAATTAATTTCAAAAAAAAAAAAAGTAAAAAGCCCGAAAATAATCACTACAGTTTTTCCAATGCTCTAGTGTTGGTCAGAAGTTCACGTGTAAGTCTCCACACTTGTTTGGCAGCATTTTCCAGTCCACTGGGTGATTTTCCTTTGAATAAATCCAAATTTGGGAGAAAATAGTGTGGACAACGTCTGCACTGTAGGCATGATATTAATTGCAAAAATATTCCATTGATTCGATCTCCTAGACAGCTTTCGTCCCATTCGATTTCATGTGGATGTTTTTCGCACTCGTAAAGCAAAAGTGTCTTCATATGATAGCTGGTGACAGGATTTCCTGGAAGATCAAGATGACGGTCTCTTAAAGTCTTCAAGATACTTAAACAGCGTCTGCGACTAGCACCTTGCAGTAATCTGTTCTCGGCATCAATAAAAGACAAGGCCCAAGCATCGCCCTCCATTGCCGATTGTTTGCCCTGCAGACCTATGCACTCTTTCGACAACATATCAAAACCTTCTGCTTTAACCTCAGCAACAATATTAGGATGTGGCCATGGAATCTGTGGTATTGGCCAGTGTGATGCCGATCTTGGCCACAAACCAGCGCACTTAAATGCCGGTGTTATTTGAACAACATAACGCTCACGTATTCTAAGCTTAACCTCAGTTGTATCAGCAATCATCTTTACCGAATCACGATATGCACACTTATCACAAGCTTGTGCTACAAGTGTCTGAAATCTCGAGCGAATCTTTCGTGCAGACAGATAACCAGATGCTGTTATAAATTCAACCCAAAGTGACATTGAGCGTTTTCGACCGTCGCTGAGTTTTAAAACAGCACAGCCTGGTAATGTGCCATCGTCGACGAAATTCAGAACACCCATTTGATTTAGGTAGATAACGATTTCAAATTCCGTTGGTGAAATAACATCTAGACCATCGAATCTTCCGTTGTAGTCGGTTAATGATGAGATAAATCGCGGTTCTTGGACTTCGACTTCTTTTAGGACATCCTGGACTACACGACATACTTCTTGTATGGTTTTAGCTACTTGGGTCTTTCGTACCATTACACGTTCACCAAAGTACTTGTTAATTTGGTAGACCATTTTCGAGTGAGAAGCCAGCATATCCGGTGGCACTAGCATCTTTGGAGATCAGTTCGGGCCTTTAAGGCCACGGCCAAATAGTAAATTTTGCAATCACCGCATGACAAACATTGTGGCTTTAGTTTAATGGAGAAAAAAGGGCACTCACTCGGCAGAATGTGCCGATCGGCAAATAACTGCCGACGGCTCCAGTTTTGATGGGGTTTTTTTATTTGGAACACTTGGTTTTATATTCACTTGATTTGGTACTTTATATCTCGCAAATTGAGAATCCAAAATTTGGCTTGTTTATGTGGATTTTGATGAGTAGTTGTGCGATGGGAGCATTGACTTCCCGGTTAAACTGCTCCGAAACGCAGAGAGACACACACGAGCGATGCGTCAAGAAGAGAGTAGTTATGAAGACTGTGGCTGGTCCACCTCCGTGCCACCCACTCTTGGCTCAAAATGTACCTGGTGAAATAGGCCAAACCCACTGGACATAACCACGCCTTCATACTATTCTTGGTATCCAATGGTGATGCAGTAACAAAACAGCCATGCGCCGCCCATTCTTCCCTGATCGATCCGACAAGAAATTTCTTCATGTCTCTTTCTCTTTTCATCTCTCTCTCTCTCTCTCTTGCACACATATATACACAAGCAGTTTATATGAGCAAAGGTTTGTACGTATAACTCGTGTTAGAGTGGATGCCATAATACAAGAAGCCCTTAACATGAATTATGCAGCGGCATCGAGTATTTATTTTTTGTCTATCGAGGGGCGAGAAACAAAGTTTGTGCGCTTATTTATTACAAACATTTTTTTTTCTTTCTTTTTTTTTTTTTTTGAGCATGGCGGAGTTTTTAAATCTAGATTGGCGCGAAGTGAGAGAATTAACGATGGAAATTTTAAGGTAGTATCTCAAAGAACTCGAGTACAGTGAACCCCTTTTTTTTTACATTTTCTGAATTTTTTCATAATTTTTGTCCGTGCAGTTTATGAGATATGAATTATCAAAGTTACTGAAAATAGCCGTGGTGGGGATGAAATGCCCTAAATTAGACAGAAATAACGAAATTACTAAAAAACCGCAGGGTTGACCCATTATTTAAAAACTATTGGCGAAAAGAACAGCATTTTAACTAAATAATAGAAGAAAAAAATGTTCAATTCACCGTATAGTTATTGAGAAATTTTAATTAGAAGGTAGTCGTAATTATTTGCCTCTCTCTCTATCTCATGCATGTGATAGGAGATTGATGCAAAAAAAAATTCGAGAGAAAAAAATTATATTCACTAGCTGAAGATATGACTTTCGAATAGTTTAATCACTTTTTCGGGTAAATTGAAGCACTTTTTCCCGAATTATCAGCAATTAATTGGAAATAAACCTAAAAATCCTCACTTTTTTCTACTGTTTTATCAACTCTACTTTGGGATACTATCTCAAATGAAACAAGCTTCTCTGCGAAAATTAAATTAACAATTATCGGATGCTGAATAATTGAGCTAGCATTTGAATTTTCATTATCACAGTGACACATCGCTTAATCCAATGCGTCGTCGTAATGTCTGGAAGCATTAGACGGTTCACAAGAGTGTAAATGAAATGTCACCGGGGCCTAACACATTATCGTGTGTCATAAAGAAATACCATTCGATAAGAATAGATAAGAAAGCGACTTATTTAGCACGTTGAATGATAATAACCAGTAGCCAATGGCATTAAAATACATTACCTGTTTCTCTCTTCTGTTTTTTTAAAATATCTTTTTTTTTTATATCTTCTTTCAAGCTCATTTCAGTCCAAGAAAGATAATCAGTTGTATTTTTAGAAGAAAAAAAAAATCTCTACTCATTTTAATTACCCATATTTGGTTGTTTTTCGGCGATGAAACTATCATGTTTCAAGGATCATAAACGCAAATTTTTATTGCTAGTTAAATTAGAAATTTCCAAAAAAACAAAAATTTTATTCATCAACTTTATTGATGTTATCTTCGTTTTAATTGGAAATCCGTGAATAATCATAGGAATTGAGATGATGAAAAAATTAAATATTTTTTTTTCATTCATTTTATTATAGACAGTCAATAATATTTATTTACATCTTACAAAGATGGAGCAGAAAAAAAATTTGTCAGTCATAAAATATAAATACTTTTGAATAAAGTATATATAAGAAGCTTATTTACATTCAACAATGATAAAAATATACTCATTTTTTTTTATATAACACATAAATTCATAATAGTTATTGACAAGAACAAGAACAAGAACAAGAATGAATCCAAGTAACAAAATCGCCCATTTTCATATAAATCCGATCTTTTATTCAATTAATTTGGTTTTCATTAGAAAATAAAACTCAGCATACTTCAAAAAAAATCGAGAAAAAAAATTAAGTAACAAGCCCATCGTGTCTTGCCCCTTTGAAATTCCCTTTTAATTCCCTCCAATTCCAAATATAATTGGCTAAAGTTTCTCAAGTGCTCGACTATTAGTGAGTAATTCCCTAGCGAGTCTCCATACTTGTTTAGCAGCAGTTTCCAATCCGCTCTGTGACTTTCCTTTGAATAAATCAAGATTAGGTAAAAAATAATGTGGACATCTGCGGCATTGTAAACAGGATATGAGCTGTAGGAAAATTCCAATTATCCTATTAGCCAGTGAGCCATCATCCCACTCAGTCTCTAAAGGATGTTTTTCACACTCATACAAGAGTAGTGTTTTCATATGATAGCTAGCAACTGGATTGCCCGGAAGATCCAAATGTCGATCTCTGAGTGTTTTCAAAATACTGAGACATCGTTTCCTAGCGCCTCCCTGAAGTAGTCTCATTTCAGCTTCATTGAAAGACAAAACCCAAGCATCTCCTTCCATTGCCGATTGTTTTCCCTGCATGGCAATGCACTCCTTTGACAGTAGATCAAAGCCCTCAGTCTTGACCTCAGCAATTAAACCCGGATGTGGCCATGGTACACCAGGTACTGGCCAATGAGCAGCCGATCTTGGCCAAACTCCCGAACACTTAAATGCTGGAGTTATCTGAACAATGAATCTCTCGCGTATACGCAGCTTCACCTCACTCGTATCAGCTATCATCTTAACAGAATCTCTGTAAGCACATTTATCACAAGCTTGTGCAACCAATGTTTGAAATCTTGATCTGATTTTACGTGCACTTAAATAACCAGATGCCGTAATAAATTCAACCCAAAGTGACATAGAACGTTTTCTTCCGTCACTCAGTTTGAGAACAGCACAACCTGGTAGGGTGCCATCGTCAACAAAATTAAATACACCCATTTGATTAAGATAAAGGACCACCTCAAATTCTCCGGGTGATATTACCTCTAGACCCTCGTATCTTCCATTGCACTCGGTTAATGATGATATGAATCTTGGTTCTTGGACCTCAACTTCTTTTAGCACATCCTGAACTACTTTGCAAACTTCACGAATTGTCTTTTGGACTTGGGTCATTCGCGACTGTACACGCTCGCCATAGTACTTGTTCATTTGATAGAGCATGTCCGTTTGGACACTGGAAAAATACGTTGGCACCAACATATTGATGATCATTTCTCATTAAACAATCATTTTTTCGATGGTAAATAACACAAAAGTCAGATCTATTGCTACTGTTATTGCTTCTGACTTGTACAACATTGAGGCATTATTAACACGATTGTATTTTAATTCAATTTTTAAAACCATGGAAAAACTCAATTTTACCGCAATTTTACGCGCACAACACACAGTTCCAGGCTTTGGCTCTCACCGGTTTTCAGCTTTTACCGGTCTTCCTCGAGTAATAATGCGCGCACACACATACAGTAACTACACAAGAAAAAGTCCCGCCCTCTATTCGCGACAGAGAGAGAGAGAGAGAGTCACGTGGCGTCTGCGCGACTCTGCCACGCCCCAGAAGGTACAAATATCAATTTTCTGTCTCACTCACACACTTATCCGTTTACCTGGATAGTACTACTATCTCTTAAACAGGCAAATGGAAAAGAATTTTGAAAAAAGCATTGATAATTCAAAAATTTCCGCTTTTGTTGGGGAAAACTTGACTTCGAAGGTTTTGTGTTGAATAAAATTGTTCATATTGAAAGATATATACTTTGATGGTTTTCTTGCGCGAGTCAATGATTGATTTGATTGTGATGACAGGTGACATTCAGACATTTGCCGTTTTAATTCCCGGGCGGTTTATCAAAGGATACTCTATATGGTCGTCATCTTCGAGAGAACATCTTCAGCAGTCGCCGGTGCCTTGTGAATATAACCCAAGCGACAACTTGGAGGGAGACAAAAAAAAACGATAAAGAGAAAAAATTGTAGTATGTGGATGGGCCACCCAGCAAAACAGAGCCCTCATTCACGGATAATTGAATAAACTTCTGGAATCCAATCTACTCGAAGTGAGAGTGGTAGATTGGTAGCCAACGACCCCCTCGCGGCCCTCTAATGCGACTTGATTCATGAGCAACTGGCATCTCTTTTCTCTTCCCCCGCACACACACACACAGATATTTCTATGACAGAGGGGTCAAAACACTGTGTCAACCCCAAAATGCTCTCTGTACCCCTAAATGCGTCTTTCATCATCCTGTGTTTCGACTTAATTCGTTCATTTTCAAATTATTCCTCTACTTGGATTAATCATAATTACGAAATTTCTAATTCATCTTTAACTCATTATTAAATATTCAATGGCTCTGAATCAAAGTATTTTGTTCACGGAGAGAATTTTTCGGTGTCTAGAACTAAAAAATATAGTAGAAAAAGGCCTTGACTATAATCATATAGTTAGTAAATATTGTGATCAGAAATATAAATTTTTTATTCTAAAAATTAATTTTTTAGCTTCAAGTATAATTATCAGATAGTAGACATGAGTATCAACTGTTGGTTTTCGTTATGTGAAATTTGATTTTCATAGCTGTAGTACAAAATTAGTTATGATACCCAAAAGAAGACAATTTATAATTTTTTTCTTTTTTATAACTTTCAAAGTTTTTTATAATTTTGTTTTTGCTAGGAAAATCTTCAGAAAAATCAGATATTAATGACAAATTTACACAAATAGAATTTTCATTTACTCAATCATTAGTGAATCACATATGATTTAATCGATTCTGTTCTATTGCAGTCGAGCAATACTTCATAAAGTGTGGGTTATGATATGGAAATGGCTAACAGAACTAAAATATAATAATGCATATGTTTGTGTGTCTTCATTCAATGCAGTGATCTCAAATAGTAACCCTAACATTATAATTCTGGGCATGATAACTAGTTTGAAATAGTTGATTTTGACCTTGACTATAAGCAGATAGTCAGGGCAGTATGAAAAAAATTCCCTCAGTGTTGATAAGCAGCCATTGTGGTCACTCCCGAATTTAATAAGTTAATAAATTATTTAATTATCAAAGCACCAACGTTTCGTCTGCTGTGCGCAGACCTCATCAGGGTGCATATATTTATTCTAAGAAACATAATCATTGAAAACATTCACTATACAATTTTTTCGGATTTTTCTCTCAAACAGAGGATATAATACATAGTTACTTACATTTTATGAGATTATATTAGTCATTGTTAATGAAAACCTTTAACCAAGAGATTTTTTCTCTTGTGTCTTTATCAAGTACACTTATTTCAACGCTCATATTCAATTTAAAAAAATTCATGGTTATGTTATTACATTTCTGCGTTTTTACCGCCAATTTTTTTACATTGTTATATTGTTTTTCGATACAAAAAAATGAATCAAAGTAGAACGTTATTTGATCCGAGTACACGGAAAATGATTATGTTGGAATATATTTTGGATATTCAAAGGGGAGACTGGGGCAAAATGGACCTACATTGTAACATGATTCATGATTTTTTTTCGGAGTGAAGGACTCGGTGGAAAAATCTGAAAAAATTTGAGAAGATGCTTCAATATGTAGACATTGTAAGTGAATTTTTTTTGAAGAGCCCTTCACTCTCAAAAAAAGTCCCAAATCATTTTGACCCGCAGGTCCATTTTGCCTATAGGAGAGACCGCTTTTTTTTTTCTATTTATTAATATAAACGCCAATCGGCTTTGTAAATAACATGATTTGCTCATATATAAGATGAAAAAATTCAAGTATAGAGAAAAAAGATAAAGAAAAAGAAACATAAGAAACGATTAAACCAGCGTAATGAACTGTTCAAGAGATAAATTTCAAAAATGGATCAAATATGTGTACACTTGTATAATGAATGTAATGAATGATATATATGTTAATAGTGGATCATCTACTATTTAAGAATATAAATGCAATATATATGATGCTTTGATAGAGAAATGCACGTCGTATTGTTATTTTAGAATCAAAGTAGCACTCATGTCACGAAAACATTTTTTTTGGGATACTGAAAGTATGTTTGTCACATCTATATACGACATCTTTAATAGATCTACTTCGACATATATTTTCTGCATATTTTTTTTTACATAAGGGTATCAAGATCAATCTAGTCAGCATGTCGACTCTATTGTCCAGTATCTTGAAAAGAGCAGTCGGTATTTGGAACTATAAGAATTTCTTAAAAATATTTTTGCGTCTTCATTGTGCAATGGACTCTTGACAGAAACCCGAGGATCCAATACACAAAGTCGGCCTTGTAAATCAGCTCGGATGAACATCTCCGCGTAATCCCTCGTATAATCCTAACTGTAGAGTAGGGCTCATGTTTTTTTTTTTTTTTTTCCTCTCGTTTTTGAGTTACGGCAGCCGGCAAATAAAGAAGATCTAGACTCACTAGAGAGATCTAGAGGGTGAGATCAAGCAAATGAAATGGAAAATACTGGATTTTTTTATCCGACCGTTAGTATTTTTCATTAGACGTGATTGATGTTGAAAAACTTCAACAACTCGTGTTTTTTGGGAAAAAGGAAAGGAAAAAAAATATACTTGGACGATGAGCATCTGTCGCCGGAAATCTAAAACCTTATTTCATGTTTTATAGTCGCCAGGAAGTACACGAACTTGTATAATGAGATAGTACCACGAGTTTTGTTTACGATCTACCACTAGATCCCATGTTTCGGGTCATTAAATAACCCACAGTGACTCTTCCAGAAAGTTTGAACTCTCTTGCCAATGTCAGGTACTTTCTACAACTCTTCGTTATTGATTAGGTCCAACACTCACACAGTATCCAACAAATTATCCTTACTCCGAATGTTTCATTCGCATTGAATTATACCACATTATATATTGTGTGAGAAGCGACACAGTACAGACACATGAGAACTTACACGTGACTAGCATAATTCATATAGCTGGAGAGAAAGCGTTTTAGGAATCCTTCAACCATTAGGCGCATCCCTGCTGTTGCTTATGTCTGTTTATCACGAGAGCATTAGTTCCAAGCTCTGAATACTCATCAATAGAACAAGCATCATCATCTCAAATAAATTTCAAGTTTTTCTCGATGCAAAAAAATCTTAGTCAACTAATTTCTTGTTTAATTTCATAAAATATTAATTTGCAGGAAGAATACCTACATTTCTGGTAGACTTTACCAAATTATTTCTCAAGAACGACGAGATAGCTAAAAAAAATTTAGCATGATGTTTCTTCTGTTCATTAAATTTTTTTCTTTCAAAGAATTGATTGATTGAATACAATACTCGATCATACAGATGAAAACTAATCTACTAATATAAAGTAAAATTCTCCTTCTATAGAAAATTTTGCAATTGCTCAGAAGAAAATCTCTTCATAATTGGAAACTTCCGATTTTATCGTTTCTTCTCTATGACTCAAACATCATAAAATTATATAGAAAAAACACTTGATCTCTACCAGAGTGCACAAATTTTTAAATTTTGTTATTGAAGATCTTCGTTTTCTCATAATCCCATATATTTACAATAAATAAATTCAAAAAAATCAGTGCCATAAAATACCCCAAACGCTGCATGATATTGAAGTTATTTTCAGCTCATTAGATTACACAGAGAAAAATGTTTTCTTAATTTAAGAATGTACAGTCACTTAAATTAAGAAAGAAAAAGTTACTTCATTTAAGTGAGAAAAGTCACTTGATTTAAGTGAGAAAATTTTTTCGAGTAACTTTTTCTTTCTTAATTTAAGAAAGTAAAAATCGCTAAAATTAAGTGACTTTTCTCACTTAAATTAAGTGACTTTTCTCACTTAAATTAAGTGACTCTTCTCACTTACATCAAGTGACTTTTTCTTTCTTAATTTAAGAAAGTAAAACTCACTTAAATCAAGTGCGTTTTTTCACTTAAATCAAGTGACTTTTCTCACTTAAATCAAGTAACTTTTTCTTTCTTAATTTAAGAAAATAAAACTCACTAAAATCAAGTGCGTTTTCTCACTTAAATCAAGTGTGTTTTCTCACTTGAATCAAGTGACTTTATCTTTCTTAATCTAAGTGACCTGCACGTTCTTAAATTAAGTGACTGGACATTCTTAAATTAAGAAAACATTTTTCTCTGTATAACCTTCATAGTTGATCCCATCAAATAAATTTTCTTCATTAAACAAAATAATTCAATAAAACCGAATTTTCCTATCTCCAAGGCTTATTACCAAAAGTTTTTCACTCTCTCAGCCTAAAGGTGTCGATAATGGTTGTCCGTCCGATCAGCATCAACCGCTTAATCTGTTTGTTGTGCACTGCCGGCTGCTAAGTGGTTTCCCATTGAGTTTTCTTCCTCTCTCCTCCCCCCAATAACACAAAAGCATATCACTCGAATAGAATGAAAAAAACCCCCAGCTCCAAGTATCCGTGGGGGTTCCTGCGAAATGCGACACATGTTGTTACATCATCCAGTGCCCATTGTATATTGTATTTCACCCCCAAGTGATGTTTTCGATGAAGGGAGAATAGAAAAAGAAGAAGAGAAAAAAAAAAGTGCGTACTGGTACATAACAAGCAGATCGACGAGTACCGCACAGTGAGCTTTGGACTAATCGTGTACCACTTGACACCGAACGATGAGGATCCTCAGCACTGCACCACGTGTGGTCTCTACTGCTCCTTTTTTTTTTTTCCTTTTTTTTTTCATCTCCAGGGCCTTTTGGCTCGTGCTGATTTTTCTCCAAACGTGCCTATACATCACGCTTAAACTTCAGAAGAAAGTGATCACTATATAGTGTATATATATATATATATTTACAAACCCACTGATTTCTCACGAGTTTAGATCAAGAAAATTACCGTTCGTGATCAATTAGACTAAACTTCACGAAGTTCATGCTGTCAAATTAATTAAACATCACACAATATAACTGCGCATTAATCCTGACTGATAGAAGCTCACTTTGGCTTTTCATCGGGAGGGGGGGAGAGGGACGAAGAGAGTTTCTTGCGGCAAATTATTTTAGACATGATGATAATCAAGATGCACGTTTAATCTCTGATTTTCTTGATAAGCCACTGACTGTTGATGGTCAATACGTGGTGTATCAAGAGCCAATCTCTTCGTGCACCTGAATAATGGATTCCTCAGCACGAGTCATCCCTTTATCGTTTATATACAGTGTTTGCGGCCATGCTGGAGCATGCGTATAGAACCTAGGGGGAGGGGGGTGGGTTTTCCAGCCCCATCTATTTTTTAGTCTTAATCTCATGGGCACACAATTTGTCCCTTCATCTATAAATAATCACGTACTAAAAAATGATAAACACAAAGTGCCTGAGATTTTTTTTTTTTTGTTTTTTTTTTTTGAATTAATGTATTTACAATTCATGAAAAATTATTCATTAGGGAAAATTTGGGTTTCTACTATTTTCGTATTATTTACTGTCATCTTCAATTTCAAAGATGGGGAGAAAACAGCTCTGGTCTCTTGAGAGAGAGAGAGACTAGAAACACACGGGACCTTCCTGCCAGATAATTAGGTTTTGACGTGTGTCTACACGCGGATGCACACACGCCACCCTTCAGAAATACATTGGCATTCTCATCGTATTTAACTATTTCTTTTAGTGACAGAAAAAACTCAGCATTACACCCTCAATTCTATTTCGTTAGTCACAAAATTTTTATGAACTTGACTTCATTAATTCTCGAATTATAAAATACATTGAGAAAAAAAATTCTTTTAGCAAGAAAATAGCCTTTTAACAAAATTTCCCTTCACAATTTTTATATCTATATATATTGAAAATTTCTGGAGTGAAGTAAATTTTCTTCAACTAAGTGAATTTTCTTACAACAAAAAATTTTTTTTCTCAGTGTACTCTTCTTAAAAATGATTTGAATTTTTTTCTTGAGACTAAAGGCCTCTAAAAAAAAATCGAAAAAATTCACCGACAAACTCGATATATCAGAGCATCTTCTCGAATTTTTTCAGATTTTTCCACTTAGTTCTTCACTCCTAAAAAAAATCATGAATCATGTTGTTCAAAAGTTCTATTTTTCCCCATTTTTTCCTATATTCGCATTTATTTCTATTCATCGAGCTATTATCAAATGGTTTCTCCATGACAATTTTCATTGCGTCAATGTTCAATTGGTCCCTCTTAAAATTGTATACATACATATATATTCCTCATGTGCGTTGATTTTATTCGAATATTAACAGTTAAATAGACAAATACCCCATCATTCCATTTTTCCAGTACTCATTAAATTATCCCATCGAATAATTATATCGAGAATAATTTAATTCGTCTGTTAAGTGCATTACAGCCGCTCAGTATATTCTCATTAAAAACAACAAAAAAGAAAAAAGCCTCAAAAGAAACGAGAGTGCCTTGTTAAGTCACTGAGCGGTAAATAAAGCCTCACCAACAAGAAGGCAACCCTCTTCATTTTTTTTTTTTCCTTGCGCCTCTTCGTTACTCATTGAAGGAAGAAAGTTTATACCCGAAAAACTCATTTCCAGAGAGCGCAAGTCCTCTTTCAAGCATTATTCCTGGGCAATCGATTCCTGTAGGCCAACGGGAAAGGCTCCTCCCACCAAATACGACGGCCATCTTTGCAAAGCCGGGCAAAACCGTGTTCACTATATCGTATCACACTTCACCGCATCCAGGTTACATACTTACGTTTCGAGCATGCGGTCCCCAACAAACGATGCCGGCATAACAGGACACATATACATATATATATACATCTATATATATATATATATATTTTATCCTTTTTGCACTTCAGCCTTTTTCCTTTTTCTGATTTCCTTTTTTTTTTGACTTTTTTTTTCGTATTCTTTGTAGCCTTTTTTCTTCCCCCCCCCCCCTCTTCCCCCTTTTTTTATATTCCGATGCCTTCTTATCCATGGGACTCGCCATTTCCAGACGAAGAAGTTGCAATGCGTCTAGACTGCATCCACCCAGCGATTGTATTGAAATCCTCTTCAATTCAGCTCCTCAAACACAATGTTCAATGTTTTATGATAATTCATCTAATTTTATTCTACCCCCCATTTTTTTTTGTTTATGCTCCAGGTACTGAAGTTCTGCGATCATCTACATGGCAAATGGTACTTCTCCGAAGTGCGTGCAATCTTTTCGAGGCGCTATTTGTTGCAAAATGTCGCCATCGAGATTTTCCTGGCTAGCAGAAGTGAGTATATATATATATATGTATATATATGGAGGTGTATACGAGTTTTTTTTAAATGTTGAGTTAAGAAACGAGTTTTGGTGGTGAGCTTGGGTGACATTCCAATTTTCTTGCTTGAAATTGCATTCAACATTATTTCACACGAAGCATTGAGAAAAGGTCTAATCTTCTACATATAATAATGTGAAAACAAAAGAAATTTAAATTGCTCTGGAAATTCCATGCGTAACTTCGAAGTGTGCGAGCGCACATTTTCATGGCCGATATATATTGTGTGTATATATATATAAATATAATTTTTTTAATGCCATTGTCAACATAAATATCAGTCACGCCATTATGGTATGCCTTTTTTTGCGAAAGACCTCGGAATACTTGATTCTTTGGATTTTTAATTTGTTTATGCGACAATAGTGTCGATTGCATAATTTCCAAAAAAATTGTTATTAAGGGGTAAAAGAAGACCTAGTAAATTTCAAATTTTTTAATTCATTGTTCAGCAATAATTATGATTTTTTTTTCATGAAATCAGAGAAGCATTGATTTTTTTAATGTTTTTTGTCAGTCACGGACACTTTTTTTGATTCGAGGTCTTCCATTATCCCTTAAGATAGTGTCTTCAACACTAGAGTGGACTGTATTTTTTAATAGATGAAATGCCCCCAAAATAGCACCGACGCTGGTCTGAAAACGTGACAGGTATCGATAGAATAAAAGAGCCGGATTTATATAAAAATAGATATAATTTACTCTGTTGATAGTGGATAAAATACATATAATAATTAATATTGATATGAACCGTGCCGTTAATTAATGGATGCACATAACCGAATGATAATTGACCGAGAACCGAGACAATAGATAAAAGGCTCGTTAGCCGTTAATTCACACGCGTTTACATCTTGATTTAAGTGTTTTATTTTTTTGATGCCATATCAAAGATGATATTTTTTTACACTTTTCTGAATTTTCATAATTTTCGACCGTGCAGTTTACGAGATATGAATTATCAAAGTGGTGGAGATGAAACTCCCTAAATCTGACAGAAATAACGAAATTACTAAAAAACAACATGGTTGACCCATTATTTGAAAACTATTGACGAAGAGAACAGCATTTTAACTAAATAATAGAAGAAAAAAAAATTAAATTCACCGTATAGTTATTGAGAAATTTTAATTAGGAGGTAGTCGTAACTATTTGCCTCTCTCTCTATCTCATGCACGTGATAGGAGATTGCTGCAAAAAAAAATTCGAGGGTAAAAAATTATATCCACAAGCTGAAGATGACTTTCGAATAGTTTAATCACTTTTTCGGGTAAATTGAAGCACATTTTACCGAATTATCAGCAATTGATCGAAAATTAACCCGAAAATCCTCATTTTTCTCTGTTTTATCGACCACACTCTACAATCCTACCTTAATTCCTCCAAAACCCTCCTTTTCATTTATATTCCCCAAAAACATCAGCTGCAACATCTCCTATATATATATAAAAATAAATACGAAAACAGTTGCGTATACCTGGAGAATCCAGGGTCTCTCCTCACCGTTCTACTGATTATTTCACCGTCCAACGATAAATTCCCCAACGTCCACGTAGATTCTAATCTCAAAAATATCCTTGGACTCAACTCTCTCTCTCTCTCTATCTCTCTCTTCATGTGTCCCCATGAACCTCTGGAATGTCACCCTTTAGCCACATCGTTTGTTCTAACCAAGTGAATACATCCTTAACTCTCTCGATGAATATCGAGGCAAAAAAAAAATTGTTCTCGCGCAATGAATCATCACCCCACATGAAAAATCCACATCAACTTCCAAAAAAAAAAAAAAAAATTAAAAAAAAATCGTTGACACTTTTTTGCATGCAGCCTCGATTCTCTTCGCCTTTCCGGACCAAACAACAGTGAAAAAAGTGATCAAGGCACTGCCAAGGGTCGGTGTGGGCATCAAATACGGAATTCCACAGACTAGGTAAGACCAAAGAAACTCTCTCAACTATTTCAAATGTTTTTCATCTTATTTTGCTTATTTTTACCTCTCTCCGTCTCTTTTCTCCCTCTTTTTTCCCCCCAAAATCGCTTTTTATTTGAAATCTCTTCGAAATTCACTTGACTTGATACCAATTTCACATTGGAAATTGTGAAGCAGTGAAACATGCTAACCGCATACCTCTCCTCTTCTTTGTCTCCATTCGTTGAAAAGTGAGAGGGGGCCCTCCCTATAATACTCCATTCTCCTTATTTTAAAACTCACAAGTTCATGAGGGAAAGAGTAGAGGGACTACTCTCTTTTCTCCCCTTTCCCCTCTTTTCCCTCTCTTTCTATGTCTCTTATGTGTGCGGCAAAAGAACACAGGTTCGCGGCACTGGACCATCCATTAAACTATCCCTCTAACGTATATATATATAACATATATAGCCCCATGCGAGAGATACAACGGTCATAAATATACACACTGGTTCGAGAAAGACCTCTGGACGTCTGATCCAAGGTAGATTCTTCATTGCAAATAATAAAAAAAAAAAAAAATTTTTGGATGAGAAAAAATAATTTACAAAAAAAGAATTTATAAGTTTTCGAATCACAGCGTGAACTCTAAATTTTTTTTTTAATGAAATTATTTTTATTTCATTAAATTTTCTTCATTCGTTCATTCATGGGGAAAAGGAAGTGCATCATGATTGTATTTATGTATCCGGTATTTTTTTTTCATCACTTTAAAGTCCTCGAATCAGTGTGTTTCAAATTTATTACGATTCTTTTTTAAAAAAAGGGCTTTTTTTATGATGCATTTGCATTCGTATTCCCTTTTATTTTGCAAATGCTCCACTTTATCCCACTTTGATCATTACCGAAAGTGCAGTTTTTATCTGGACCAATAAACTCTTCATCTTACATTTAAAAATGCATTTAAATGATATTTTTAAATCAAATTTTAATAGGAGGGCCTCGATGATGTCACCAAGACAGCTAATGAGAAGCTCAAATATGACCCAAAAATGGCAGAGAAGAGAAATATCAAACTTTGAGTATCTCATGTTTCTCAACACAATTGCTGGTGAGTATTAATGATAAATTTATTTATCAAGTATTTTTAATCTTCATCTATTTTTTTTTAATGTTTATTTATTTATGAGGCCATGTGTACAGTGAAGAGAATTTCATCTCGTTAATAAAAAAAATATAGAGTATGAAAATTGCAGATTTATCAAAAAAAGTCGATATATGACATGCTTTGTTAAGACAGTTTCGGTATTTATGTATTTATTTTTATTATCTATGGCTAGCTTTTTGGCGTTTATTAGAATAATTACATGCTACATATTTTTGTACATTTCGAAATGGAAAGGCTTCTCAAAACCATTTCTAATTCAATCTTCATCTATTTTGAAAGAAAGTTTCTACACTGAGAAAAAAAGAACTTGTCGGAAATAAGTTAAAAAAAAAAAAAAAACAGTTTTTTTCTAATATTTGAGATTTTTTCAGAATTTTTCGACATTTTTACGAAATTTACATGAAACTTTTATAAAACTTTCATAAAACTTTTATAAAATTTGTATGAAACTTTTTTCGAAATTTTTTCCGATATTTTCTCAAATTAAACTCCGGCAACCTTCCTTTGCCATAGTTAGTAAAATTCGGTTTTATGTAATTATTTTGTTTAATGAAGAAAATTGATTTCAAGGGATCAACTATGAAGTTTAATCCAATGAGCTGAAAATAACTTCAATATCATGCAACGTTTGGGGCATTTTATGGCACTGATTATTTAAATTTATTTATTGTGAATATATGGCATTGCGAGAAAACGAAAATCTTTAATTACAAAATTTAAGAATTTGTGCACTCTGGTAGAGATTAAGTGTTTTTTCTATATAATTTTATGATGTTTGAGTCATAGAGAAGAAACGATAAAATCTGAAGTTTCCAATTATGGAGAGATTTTCTTCTGAGCAATTGCAAAATTTTCTATAGAAGGAGAATTTTACTTCAAATTAGTAGATTAGTTTTCATCTGTATGATCGAGTATTGTATTCAATCAATTGATTCTTTGAAAGAAACAAATTTAATGAACAGAAGAAACATCATGCTAAATTTTTTTTAGCTATCTCGTAGTTCTTTAGAAATAATTTGGTAAAGTCTAACAGAAATGTAGTTATTCTTCCTGCAAATTAATATTTCATGAAATTTCGATCGAGAAAAATTTGAAATATTCACTTTGCACATAGCAAAATTTATTTCAGAGCATTTCTTTTTCTCTCAGTGTAACAGGGTTCTCGCACCAATCCTCCAGTCCGTTGAAATCCAAAGCGAAAATAGTAAAAAAAAAAAAAAAAAACGGAGAAAGACATTGCCGCGGCTTTTTATGGCTGCACACGGGCGGATGGAGTCTGTCGTAGCGCATTAGGGATGTTCTCAATCAGCCCTGTGTTCGGATACTGGGCCACCCCAGCCCCAAAGTAATCCCTCCATCTCCCCCCCCCCCCCTCTTTTTCCCCATGTCCCTGGTAATCCTCTGGCTCCAGGGGAAAAGCTACTGTGTCCCCAGGGTAGAAACTGCTCTTTGTTTCTTCGTGGTTTAATATCGAATGTTTTTTATCCTCAAAAAAAAATGAAAAAAAAGGGAATTTACAAAAAAAGAATTTTCATTAATTGCTTGTATTTAATCTAAATTCATTAAATATTGTTAATAATTGCTGCAAGGGTTTATCCATAATTTTCATGGGTGGCTGAGGTTATTTTTAATGACGCCGATGAGCACGGACATGTAATTATTTGAATTTCTGACTGGGGACGAGCGGTGCCGTTGGGCATCTTACTATTTACGAGGCTTATATATTAATTGCACAAATAAATAGCCACGGGGCAATCGGCGCCAGTCCATCCGGGGTTGTAACAGGGAAAAAACCGGTTGTACATAGATAGAGGAATCAATGCATATATCGTGCAGAAAAAAAGCCCGATCATTATTATTCATATACGATTAATCATTTTTGTTTATAATAGCGGTTAGTGAATGCGGAAAATCGATAATTTGGATTTAGTTTAATCGCTTGGGGAAAAGGTGGGGTAAAATGGGCATTTGTTGGTTTTGGTATTTTATATTATGAGAATTAGTGGAAATCGATGAAAATATTGGAGATGGGTTTTTTCTGATGATTCCAGTGGAAAGCTGAGGAAATTTACCATGAAAATCATATGTCGGAAGTTATTTTTCTGAATTTTTCAAAAATTCCATTTTTTTGCTCAAGATTTGAAGGTGAAACTCTTCTGTTTTTGAAAAATTTCAGGTTTTTGGGAATGTCTCGGGTTCTATTGGTCGTAGCGACCTGGGGTTGATCTAGAATGAAAGGTGAGCTCATTTCCCATCAATTTATGTGGTTTGAAAAAAAATTATCAATTTTTTAAGGACTTTTAGGGCAAATACTGATTTTCAGAAAATGGCCTATAAGTATTTGAAAAATTGATTTAAAAAAAATTGAACCACATAAATCGATGGGAAATGAGCTCACCTTTCATTTGAGATCAACCCCAGGCTGCTGCGCCCAACAGAACCGGAGATATCGCCGAAAAAGAGGATTTTTTCGATTTTCGAAAGGATTACCCCTTCAAAACTTGACCAAAAAGATAAAATTTCAAAAAAATTATAAAAAATTATTTCGACACATGTTTTCCACCCAAGATTTTCTCAGCTTTCCAATGAAATCATCAGAAAATCTCTATCTCGAACCGTTTAATTAGAATCCCCATTTTACCCCACCTTTTCCCAAAAATCTCATTAACGGTTCCTTAAAAATAATTTTTTTTTTTTAAGATTGTAAACAATCCGAGAAATAAATAACTTGTTAATTACAAATGTGACTTTCATTTCGTGAACATTTGGATTAAGAACGAGCCTGTCTTCTTCATCCTTGCTCAACACTTATTACAACGCATTCTCGCCTCAACAGGCGTGCGAGGGGGCGGAATGAACCGAAAAATAAAAAAAAAGAAGACAAACGAAAAAAAAATAAAAATAAAGATAAAAACAGTGAATCTGTCGCAAGCATACCCGCTGTCATTTCGCAGTCCTCAGGCATTCGCTCATCGCTGACGCTCCCATTAATAATCACTTTGATGCATAACACAACCCCGCTATTATTTACCGTCTCTCTTAGCCATTGCAATTCGTGAAAGGGCCTATGCAAGTTGATTTACGTTGCATTGTATAACTCTGACTATCTGCTCGTTCGATTGTCACGAAATCACATTCACTGTATATTGATTATAAGAATTGAGAATTGAAAAAAAAGTGTTAACAATTCCACTGACATTTTACATTTTTTTTTGAATATAAAACAGAATTTATTTATTTTAAATTCTTTTTTTTTCTCTCTTTAATTCGGATTTTATTTTTAATTGAATGAAGTTAAAATAATTATTTTGAGCGCGAAAGTCTAATTCAAATTTAAATTCCAATTCCGATGACATTTTATATTTTTTTTGAATATAAAACAGAATTTATTCATTTTTATTTCCTTTTCTTTTCAATTCTAATTTTATTTTTAAAGTTTTTTTTTATTTTGAGTGCGAAAGTCAAAGTTAAATTCCAATTCTGCTGAAATTTTACATTTTTTTAAAATATAAAACAAAATTTATTCATTTTTATTCTCTTTTTTTTGTCCTTTAATTCTAATTTTATTCTTAATTATAGGTTTTTTTTTCAATTTTGAGCGCGAAAGTCAAATTTAAATTCAAATTCCAATTTCGCTGACATTTTACATTTTTTTAAAATATAAAACAGAATTTAATTATTTTAAATTCTCTTTTTTTGTCCTTTATTCTAATTTTATGTTGAATTCTTGGTTTTTCATTTTGAGCGCGAAATTCAAATTCAAATAATTTTAATTAACAGTTTAATTTGAAAAATTCGAAATGAGGCATCACTAATGCCCTTTTATTTTGCTCCATTTTTTCAATTACTTTCTTCATTCCCTTGTGTCCTTTCAAGAAGGAAAATAACAAAAACAAAATAAATAAATAAAAAAAGAAAAACTATGAAAATGGCTTTACTGCAGAGTGAAAGTGAGACCTCGGAGTGACAATTTCAGGAGCGATTAGCCGTCATGCTTTGAGTTATGTTACTACTAAACGGAGCACACTGCGCCTCATTGAGACTCACTACTGAGGTTTTTACGTAAAAATAGAACTCCACTCGACGACACATTTGGGCTTTCCTTGTTTCATTTTAAGTTGATTTTTTTTCTATTTATCTCTACTTCACACTTTTTTTTCCAGGGATTTTTCAGTGACAGTTAGCCATAAATTTGAATTAATTCCATTATGAAATTTAAAAGGACATTTTAGCTGGGTACAACCATTTTTTTCAAAACAATTTTTTTTTTTTTTTTTATAAAAATAATTTAATGAAATTCACACCTGCATTAAGAAGTTGCATATTCATGCCTCTTTTATCAGCATACGGGTAATTTTTCTCCCCCCCCCCCTTTTTTTCCCCTATCAATTAATAAAACTTATTCTAAAAATTTAATTAAATTTTAAAACAATTTTTCTTGAATATCTTTTTTTTTTGAATAATTTTTTGAATATTCTTTTTTTATTTTATTTAATTGACTCCAGATTTGAAAATAACACTTATCAAAAGAGCATTTTCAGTTGGAGCCTAAAAATGTAAAAGATCGATTCTTTTTCCTGAAAATCAATTTTTTTTTGGGTGATTTTAAGAAACTCGATTAATCGATCTTTCAATTTTTTTTTCAGAAAAATCATTTTTTTCGGAAAAAAATAATGAAAAATAGGATTTATTTTTATTGCTTAACTAGAGCTGGTTGAACGAAAGCATCGAAGAAAATCCCCCCCCCCTCTTTTCTTCCCCACGAATTGATACAACTAATTTAAAAAATTTGATTAAATTTTTTTTTATTTAAAATTTCATTAAATAAAATTTAATAAAATGAATTTTTATTATTCAAGGACGAACGTACAACGATTTGAATCAGTATCCAGTATTTCCATGGGTTCTAACGAATTACGAAACGAAAGAGCTGGACCTGAGCCTACCGAGTAATTACCGTGATTTGTCAAAGGTAAAAAAAAAAATAATCCTATTTTTGCTTGAAAATAATTTTATTCAAAGTTTTTTTTTTTTTCTCAAAAGACAAATCTGAATATCGAATGATTCAATCAATAATTGTCAATCGATATTCATGAATCTTTTTTTTTATTGAATTTCAATAGCCGATTGGAGCACTCAATCCAAGTAGAAGAGCATACTTCGAGGAGCGTTTCCAGAGTTGGGAACACGACAGCATTCCACCGTTTCATTATGGTACTCATTATTCAACAGCAGCCTTCGTCCTTAATTGGCTGATACGAGTGGTACGTATCTCAATTAATTTAATCCTTTTTTATTCATTTATTTATCCACAGAACATATCTGATTTTCGAAACGATATTTCTAAAATGCCAACGAATCATCTCTCATTATCATTGAATCTTCATTTGAGGTAGTATTCCCAGTGAACTCGAGTACAGTTGACCCCTTTATTTTTTTTGATTCTGTATCAAAGATGATATTTTTTTATATTTTTCTGAATTTTTTGATAATTTTTGTCCGTGCAGTTTATGATATATGAATTATCAAAGTTACTGAAAATAACGGTGGTGGAGATGAAACGCCTTAAATCGGACAGAAATAACGAAATTACTAAAAAACCACATGGTTGACCCATTATTTAAAAACAATTGGCCAAGAGAACAGCATTTTAACTAAATAATAGAAGAAAAAAATATTCAATTCACCGTATAGTTATTGAGAAATTTAAATTAGAAGGTAGTTGTAACTATTTGCCTCTCTCTCAATTCGAAGGTAAATATAGTAACTCGCAATAGCTCAGTGGTCAGAGCACCTGACATGTAATCAGAGGGTCGTGGGTTCAAATCCTGCTTGCGCATTACATATTTTTTCCGAAATTTGATTCTCTTAAAAAAAAATTTATTAATGAAAATTAATTTTATTAATAAATTTATTTGTTTAATGGTCTATCTCGTGTGAAGAATGAAAATTTTGTGAATTGTTGAGAATGAATGAAAGACAATAATGTTGAAATGAGCAAAGCAAGTAGTAAAGGAGAGGGGAGAAATGATTTAAAGAGTTAGAAGCAAATTCCACAGAGAAAAAGTGATTTAAATATATTTATATTATATAACTATGTAAAATGCAGATTGCGTAAATAAATGAATAAATAAATAGATAAATAAATATCTCATGCATGTGATAGGGGATTGATGCAGAAAAAAATTCGAGAGAAAAAAATTATATTCACAAGCTGAAGATATGATTTTCGAATAGTTTAGCCACTTTTTCGGGTAAATGGACGCACTTTTTCCCGAATTATCAGCAATTAATGGCAAATTCACCTAAAAATCCTCACTTTTTTCCGGTTTTTACCTTAAAAGAAGAGATAACAATGTGCCTATTCTAGAAAAGTGTCAACAATTGCAGGAAAAAATTAAAAATTCAATTATTCTCTCATTTTATGAAAAAAAAATCTTAATTAATCCTAAAAAATGGATTTAAAAATTTGAAATTTACCGGATTTTCTTTCATCCCTTAAAAGAAAAAATAATAATATCTACGTCAAAAGATTTTTCGAGGCTTGTGCGGTTTCCAAAAAAGCTAATCCCTTTGTTAAAGAAATGAACTGGCTACCCACTAACAGATCATAAATTTTCAGAGACACATTTAGTAGTGAGTTAAACACTAATTCGGGGGCGTTGAAACGCCTCGACGAGTCGTCGAGTCTACCAGTCCGTTAAATATACATCTGTTTTGTACTACACAATTTTCACGGGAGTTACACTCATCTCATTTCTGCTCATCCGGTGTCTCAATTTCTTTTTCTTTTCATGTATAAACAAAATATCAATGTTATCTTAAGGATGTTCTCCACCTACCGTAAGCGGGGGTTGTACGGCATGAGAGGGGCAGTGATTTTGTCAGTGTTTTAATCCCTGAACATGAAATAATGATTTTTTTAATTCCTCATTAAAATGATTTTCAGGGAATTATGGAACGCTGTGGGTGTTCAAATATTATATTATTATCATTACATTTCATAGATATTTTTTTTATCCTTTATTTAATTAGTTTGAGAATTATTTGGAAAAAAGCGTTGAATTCTAGGGAATTCTGGCGACACAAGTTGGCAGCACTTACGCGAAATCGACAATTTTTCAAGCATTTTTATTAATTTTAATGCCAATTATTGACCCAATCGTTGTATAAAAATGAACAACTTGTGCGGGGGGTTATTTCTCACCTATATCCGAAGTTTCATCAAAATTGAACAATTTTTCGGAAAGTTTCTTAAGCTTTTGTGAATTTCCCATAAGAATCATGTTAAAAATGTTTTTTAAAAAATTTATAACTTTTAAACCAGGTATGAAAAAAATCAAAAATTTTGCATTTGGTTTCTTTATAAATTGGAGAACCTTGGAAAAAAATTTCAATGAAATCGTACATTTTTAAGTTCTAATAAAATACCGGTAGAACATCCTTGAACGATGGTTTTTAAAAAATTTATAACTTTTAAACCAGGTATGAAAAAAATCCAAAATTTTGCATACGGTTTTTTTTAATGATTTGGAGAATCTTGGAAAAAAATTTCAATGAAATCGTACATTTTTAAATTTTGATAAAATACCGGTAGAACATCCTTAATGCATTTTATGCAATTGAAGGTTTTTTTCCAAAGGATGTTTCAGCGTTTCTTCTTCTTATCTTTCATCCGACCATAAAAATTCAACTTTTTTGAAGAAAAACCGAGTTTAATGTTCACTTTCAAAGAAATTTAATTAAAAATATTTCAAATTTTTTAAAAATTGCACTAAGGATTCGTCTACTTTGTGTTGACCCTCTTCAAGACGTTAATATCGTCATCCTTGAATGAAAAGGACGTAATAAGACGAGAAATTTGTACCATTTACGCCCTTTTTCGGTCTAGGGCAACGATATTTATTTTTCTTTATAAATAAATGATAATAAAAATCATAAATAATTTTTTCAATTTCAATTTTTCTATAATTTTCTCCTCAATTTTTCAGTATTTAGGAAAATTGAGAAGAAAATGTTAGAAAAATTTGGAAATGTATGAAATTTTTTGAAAATCTTGGAATTTCGCTATTTTTAGTAAAATCTAAAATTATTTGAGATTAAAATGAATTTTTCTTCAAGTCCTTAGATAAAATTGCGATGAAAATGTTAGAAAAATTTGGAAATATATGAAATTTTTTAAAAATCTCGAAATTTCCCTATTTTCGGTTAAATCTCAAATTATTTGAGATTAAAATGACTTTTTCTTTGGGTTTTTAGAAAAATTGCGAAGAAAATGTTTAAAAAAATGGAAATTGAAAAAATTACTTATAATTTTTATTATCATTTATTAAATCACAAGAATAGATATCAATTTCCTGAAGAGGTCTGCCCAAAGCAGACGAAACTTGGGCGCAATTTTTCAAAATTTTCAAATTTTTGAATTAAATTTTTTTGGAATGACCATTAAATCCAATTTTTTCTTAACAATCTTAATGTTTTGACAGTTTTAGAAGAATTGAACGAAAATTGGGGCATTTTCCCTCGAGTGATGAATCCTCCTTTAAACGAAGGATCCCAAATAATTGTTGCTTTTAAAGGAAATAAAGAAACTCTTCGGATGCATTGAGGCATGAAAAAAAAGTGGCTCTTATAAAGTGAACCCCTAAGTGGCCTCTTCAAGAGCACCCGTCTTTTCTACGCCTCAAAAACGCACTCTTCCTCAGAAGTTTCACCGCACTGAAGACTCGAGCCACTCTCGAGTTCACGCGGTTGCACACATGGCCATTCCCCTCTTTTCTACCTTTTCTCTTGTATTCGAAAAATAAACGAGGAAAACACTTTTATTCCCCTTTAAATAAGAAAAATAAAAAAACTTTATTCCACATTGTGTTTAAATGTTTCTTTTATTTGTCTCTTTCAGGAGCCCATGACGACTATGTTCTTGGCTCTTCAGGGTGGCAAGTTCGATCATCCCAACAGGCTATTCTCGTCAATTGCACTATCGTGGAAGAATTGTCAGCGTGATACGTCTGACGTGAAGGTACGTTTGTAAGAAATTGCTATAGGAGAAGGTGGGGCAAAATGGACATCAGGGGCAAAATGGACACATCTAAATTTTTAGACAAATATTATGGAAAACTCTTGAAATTGATAGAAATATTGACGGTAGATTGTTTTTGATGATTTCATTGGAAAGTTGAGGGAATTTTAGGCGGCAAATAAGTGCTGGAACTAATTTTTTTGAATTTTTGGTGATTTTGACTTTTTTGAGGATTTTAGAGGGATAAAAGCCTTCCTTTTTTTGAAAATTTTCAGTTTTTTGACAATATCTTCAGTTCTATTTGTTGTAGCGTGAAAATTTCGACGGGAGGTGAAAGGTGAGATCATTTGCCATCGATTCATAGGGTTTTCAATTGAAAAATATCGATTTTTAAGGTATTTATGGGCATTTTTGTGGAACAGTTTTTGGCCTATAACTATCCCAAAAATATTTTTGAATTCAAAACCCCATGAATCGATGGGAAATGAGCTCACCTTTCATTTGAAACCAACCCCAAGTTGCTACGACCAATAGAACCAGAGATATTCGCAAAAAACTGAAAATTTCCAGAAAAGGACAGGCTTTACTCCTCAAAAATATCGAATTTTCAAAAAAAATACATCTGACACTCGTTTTCCGGCTAAAATTTCCTCAGCTTTTCAATAGAATCATCGGAAAAAATCCATCTCTATCGTTTCATTACAGTGTCCATTTTGCCCCACTCTCCCCTAATAAAATACAGAGAGTGTTAGTATTCCACTCTCACATTTTCTCACCATTTCAGGAGCTCATACCAGAGTTCTTCTTTCTTCCTGAGATGCTGGTTAATACAAATCACTATCGTCTTGGAAGACAGGAGGATGGTAGCTCGGTTGGTGACGTTGAATTGCCTCCTTGGGCAAATTCACCGGAAGAATTTATTCGCATCAATAGAATGGTAAATATGGAAATTCAAAATAACGAGAAAATTCAAATTTCAATTTCAAAATTAAAAACAGCAGTCATCTCATTTTTTTCTTTTTAAACAAATAAGTTATTTTTCAAAAAATGAAATTATGCACAAATAAGAATTTCGAAAAACTATAAGTGCAAATTTTTTGAATATTTTTTTTATTACATTTATTTGTTTTAAAAAATCCAAACAAAAGTCAGATGTGTACTAATTCCATTTTCATGAATTCGTAAAACTGAAAATATCCGATATCAGACAATTTTTTTAAAACAAATAAATTATTTTTTAAAAAATGAAAAATGTGCAAAAATAGGAATTTCAAAAAACTATAAGTGCAAATTTTTTGAATATTTTTTCTATCACAATTTATTTGTTTAAAAAAATCCGAAGATAAGTCAGATGTGTACTAATTTCATTTTCATGAATTCATAAAATTGAAAATATCAGACATTGGACAATTTTTTTTTAAACAAATAAATTATTTTTTGAAAAATGAAAAATGTGCAAAAATAGGAATTTCAAGAAACTATAATTCCAATTTTTTTAAATATTTATTTTATAACAATTTTATTTGTCTTTATTTGTGTGGAAAAAATCCGAAGAATCGTTAGATGTGTCCTAATTTCTTTTTTATTAGTGCATAAAACCGAAAATAGTAGAAATCTAACAATTTTTTAATTCTTAACAAATAAATTATTCTAAAAAAGTAAAAAAAATATGCACAAGTAGAAAATTTAAAAAACTATAAATGCTAATTTTTTAAATATCTTTTTTTCATAACAATACATTCATTCAAAAAAATTCAGTCACACGTGTGCTAATTTAATTTTCCTCAAAATTCTCCTAATTTTTGAACGTCAACAGGCGCTCGAGTCAGAATTCGTCTCCTGTCAACTGCATCAATGGATCGATTTGATATTCGGCTACAAGCAGCGAGGTAATTCAAACCACTAAAAATCTATTATTACCTCGCAAAATTCGCATGATTCAGAAAAAAAAGTGTTAAAAATTAGCGTCACGTCAAATTAAATTTCGATCAATGTTAATTGCGGGTGGCGCCTCTATATCCGGTGCTTCCTCGAACACTGCTGCAAGACCATTCAAGAGGGAAATAGAAAGATTCAATGGATGCAGAAGTAAATTCGTGCACACGTATGGAAGGAATTAGTTTTTTAGCTTTGCTTCCTCCAAGTCCCCAGCAATTAGACGAGCACGTGGAAGACGCGACAATGCGTCCCCAGGCATCACACACTGCACTTAATACGTAACACATTTTATCCCCAGTGAAAGTATCACAGAGCAATAAAGTATAATTTTTTTTTTCTCAACCGGAAATGCAGAAGCGGAACTATTCTTGTTCTCGTTTATCATGGGAATTTCAACAGTTTACATTTTTTTAAATAGTCACCGATAAATCAAATTAGTGGAGAAAAATAATTGGAGAAATTTTCAAATTTTTTTCATTTTTTTTAGGTCCAGAGGCTGTTTTTGCAACAAATTTCTTTTATTATCTGACGTTAAAAAATCCCTTTTCTTGGAAATATAACAAATGAAAATCGTCTGACTATTGCAATTTACAACATAATGTATACATTTAAAATTGATATCTTCTGAACAAAACAATCGAGAAATTGAGATTTTTTTTTCATAAAATTTCTAATTTCTTGATTCACTAGGCAATTACTTTTGGAAAAAAATTGCAAGAACGGTTCTCTAAATATACAGGAAACTATGTGTTTTTTAATACTTGATTGGACTTCTGCATGTTAATTATACAGGTTTTCATTGTTGATATCTCAAGTCAAAAAGAACGAGAAAAATTTAATTTTTGAAAAATTTAATGTAAAACACTTTTCTTCATCTCATATTTCAATTTCATAAAATTCTCAAAAGAGCTGTTTTGCGAGTGAACTATCTTAATGAAGAAAAGTGTCAATGAGTGAGAAAAAAATTTGGAATTTCAACGGTTTACATTTTTTTAGAGTTTCGATAAATCAAATTGGTAGAGAAAAATAATTGGAGAAATTTTCAAATTTTTTTTATTTATTTTTTTAAATTTTTTTTAGGTCCAGAGGCTGTTCGTGCAACAAATGTCTTTTATTATCTGACGTACGAAGGAAGTGTAGAGTTGGATTCGATAAGTGATGCTGTGATGAAAGAGGCAATTGAAAATCAAATAAGAAATTTCGGTCAAACCCCATCACAATTACTTATGGAGCCGCATCCTCCGAGAAGTTCAGCAATGCATTTGGTGAGATATAAAAATTCTATTCAGTAGTGAAGAGATAAAAGGATGCCGATTTACCTGGGAAACCTGGAAAAACTGGAAAAGTCAGGGAATTTAAAATTTCTGGAATAGTCAGAGAATTTTAATCTTACACAGAGAAAAATGTTTCCTTAATTTAAGAATGTGCAGTCACTTAATTTAAGAATGTACACTTAAATGTCACTTAAATTAAGAGAGAAAAAGTCACTTGATTTAAGTGAGAAAACTCACTTGATTTAAGTGAGAAAAGTCACTTAATTTAAGTGACTTTTACTTTCTTAAATTAAGAAAGAAAAAGTTACTTGATTTAAGTGTGAAAAGTCACTTGATTTAAGTGAGAAAACTCACTCGATTTAAGTGAGTTTTACTTTCTTAAATTAAGAAAGAAAAAGTCACTTGATTCAAGTGAGAAAAGTCACTTAATTTAAGTGACTTTTACTTTCTTAAATTAAGAAAGAAAAAGTTACTTGATTTGAGTGAGAAAACTCACTTGATTTAAGTGAGAAAAGTCACTTAATTTAAGTGACTTTTACTTTCTTAAATTAAGAAAGAAAAAGTTACTTGATTTAAGTGAGAAAAGTCACTTGATTTAAGTGAGAAAACTCACTTGATTTAAGTGAATTTTACTTTCTTAAATTAAGAAAGAAAAAGTCACTTGATTTAAGTGAGAAAAATCACTTGATTTAAGTGAGAAAACGCACTTGATTTAAGTGAGTTTTACTTTCTCAAATTAAGAAAGAAAAAGTCACTTGATTTAAGTGAAAAAATTCGCTCAATTTAAGTGACCTGCACATTCTTAAATTAAGAAAACATTTTTCTCTGTGTAATCAGGAAAATTTGTAGTTTATTTTTTATTATCTCCATATTTTAAAAAATTATAGATATTTAATTGAAAAAATTGAACTTTTCGATTAGTCGAAAATTTCCAAGAATATTAACAGAAAATCACAGTTCTAAAAATTTAACGCAGTTTAGGGGATCATTGTTGAATTCTAATAGAAAAATTATTTTCAGGAATAATCAAAAGTTCTAACGTATTCTCAAATGATTTTTTTTTTAGGTCCTGGAAATTTATTTTCAGTCAGGAAATTTTGAAATTAGTTTTCAGTCTCCACCCTGTAAAAAGAGATAAATCTATTTTTTTTTTTGCAACAATTTTCCTCGAGTCTCCTTTTTTTCCTTCTTCTATTCAAAATTAGACACTCCAGATTTTTAAAAGAAAGACAGCAGAGCCTGAAAATGCTGCAAGTAGTGATGAGCGAATTTTAATCAATCTTGTATGATCTGCTCTTTTTTTTCTAAGAATTTCTTTTCTTTGAGCAATTTTAAGAAACTCAAAAATCTCAATTAATCAATTTTTCTTCAATACGACCAAAATTCTATGGATTAGAAAAAAAAAACAAAAAAAAATTAAAAATAGGATTTATTTTCGTTGGACCCCTAAAAAAAGCGTATTTTCAATAGTTTCTGGCATATTTAAGGAAAAAAATAAGCGAAAAAAATGGATTTATCTCATTTTACCTCTTCACTACTCAATTACAAGTATTTAAAAACATTTTATGATTACGAAGAAATGAGCGGTTTTTAATGAATTCTTGATTTGTTGCAATTACAGTCACCAATGATGTTCTCGAGTATTCCAGACGACGTCTGCATGACTATTAAATTTCCATCAAATTCACCAATATGCCATATATCAGCAAATACTTATCCACAATTACCATTACCATCTGTAGTGACAGTTACCACTGGCCAACAGTTTGCTGTTAATCGTTGGAATATAAATTATGCTGGTGAGTTTTGTTGTCTGTCGTAATTAATTTAATATTCATAGTTTTATGATTATAATGAATTACAATGAATTTTTTTTATAAACCCTTAAGCATCAGTTCAATCGCCGAGTTACGCTGATACTCCTCAGGCACAGGCAGTGAATCAACCTTTGTCCATGGATCCAGTCTTGTGTATGTAGAAATTTTTTCATTTTATCGAGTAGAGAAAATTGAGATAAAATGGACAACTTTATTTATTTTTTTAAATTATTGCTTTTTGAGGATACTATTAGAAAACCGCGGGAAATCAGCGAAAGTATTTGAAACAGGTTTTTTTCTAACGATTTTTCTGATTATAAATGCAGAAAATTTCAGATGGAAATCGTGTTTTAGATTAGATTTTTATGGATTTTTTCGGAAAATTCTATGTTTTTCATTAAATTTTGAAGGTGGAATCCTTTCTGTTTTCGAAAAATTTCATTTTTTTGAGGATATCTATGGTTCTATTGGTCGTCGCGATGTGGGGTCGATCTTAAATGAAAGGTGACATCATTTTCTGTCGATTCATATGGTTTTCAGAAGGAAATACCTGAAAAATATCAATTTTTAAAATATTTATTGGGCAAAAACTGATTTTTTCTGTTCAATAGCGTATAAATACTTCCAAAATCGATTATTTTTCTTTAAAAACCATCTAAATTGATGGCAAATGATCTCATCTTTCATTTAAAATCAACCCCAGAACGCTACGACCAATAGAACCAGAGATATTCTCAAAAAACTGAAAATTTCTTAAAAATAGGACGTTTACGATCTCCAATTCGTGCCCAAAAAATTATAATTTTCATAAAAAAATCAAAAAATCATTAAGAAAATTCAATCTCAAGTGTTTCAAGCGAAATGTCCATTTCCCCTCACTTTCTCCTATTCACAAAAATTGAATTTCCTCATTCAATCCATAATTTAAAATAAATTGTTTTTCAAGCAAAAGCCATTAATCATAATTCACCTAATATTTCATTACTTCAGCACAAGGAGCCAACAGTTCTAATCCAACATTGAGAAGGCACTTGGGTGATAATTTCAGTCAGAAACTAAAGATACGTAGTAACTGCTTCGTAACAACTGTCGACAGTAGATTCCTTGTCGCCTGTGGTTTCTGGGACAACAGTTTCCGAGTATTCTCAACAGAAACAGGTATAGAATAAAGATAATGATCTTAACTCTTTGAGTATATTTCTCACGCTAAAATAATAATAATAATGAATGAAAAAAAAAGGTACTCGAGGAGATTCTGTAAACTATTAATTCATGACATTTCGCTATAGCTAAGCCTCTTTTACCAATAATCAATCACTTTTTTTTCCCTCTGTTTCATGTATTACCAGCAAAAATTGTACAAATTGTATTTGGACATTATGGAGTTGTGACATGTTTATCACGCAGTGAATGTAATATAACGTCTGATTGTTATATTGCATCTGGTAGTGCTGATTGTACTGTATTATTGTGGCATTGGAATGCTAGAACACAGACAATTGTTGGTGAAAGTGAGGCACCAGCTCCACGTGCAACACTAACTGGACACGAACAGCCTGTAACAGCTGTTGTTATATCTGCTGAATTGGGTCTAGTTGTTTCTGGTTCATACTGTAAGAAAAGCAAAAATACATGTTTATATGAAAAGGGATGTTATAGGTCGATGTAGAATTAATTTTGTCATTTTAGAAATAAAAGGGCGTAAGTACTAGGCTTAAACACAGCACTTACGCCTCTTTATTTCTGAGATGACGATTTAATTAAATATCGTTGCCTTAGAAACAATGGGACGTAAGTGCTATGAATAAGCATAGCACTTACGCCACTTTGTTTCTAAAGTGAAGATATGATAAAACAACAATTTTAGTTGTTTATCAACATTTCGACTTTTTTATGAAGTTCTCATCAGAGTTTAATTTTTTTATCGAACTTAATTCTTCAAAATTAGAAAATTTTATTTTTTGATCATGATTGAATTGAGAATTAATTAATTAATTAATTAATTTCAATACAAAATGTTGGCACAGAATGAAAATCAATGTTTCATCTCAGAAAATCGGAGTAAAATGAACCTGCGGGGACAAATGATCCGCGATTTTTTTTTGTGTGTGAAGGAGTCTCCAAAAAAATTTGAAAAAATTACGCAAAAATGGAAACATGTTGTAGCATCTTCTCAAATTTTTTCAGATTTTTTCATAATGTCCTTCACTAGGAAAAAAATTCCTTAATAATCATGCACCGGTGATCCATTTTGCCCCGGTCTCTCCTATATTTAATTGCATTTATTAAGCAGCATCTTATAAGGGTATCTTCTTCGATTGAAAAAAAACACATTAATGTATCGAATATTGAAGATAAATCGATTATTTCCTTGCTTTCTCTATCATTCATATAATTTTTCACTTTTTCTTTAATTTCAGATGGACCAGTTCTCGTTCACACGACATTTGGAGATCTTCTTCGCTCGTTGGAAGCTCCAAATGGCTTCACATCACCCGAAAATATTGCAATGTCACGCGAGGGTGTCATAGTAGTGAATTACGAGCGTGGACACATTGCAGCATTTACCATTAATGGAAAACGATTGCGTCACGAATCGCACAACGACAATCTACAGGTGAATATGCAGTTCATTAAGTGTCATTATTTTATTACTGAGTTAATTCACTTGAACGTATATGTGATGCATTTTTTTTTATAAATTTCAGTGTTTATTACTGAGCAGAGACGGTGAATACTTGATGACAGGAGGTGACAAGGGCATTGTTGAGGTCTGGAGAACTTTCAATCTCGCGCTACTCTACGCTTTTCCCACTTGTGAGAGTAGCGTGAGATCACTGGCTCTATCTCACGACCAAAAGTGAGTATTATAGGGTTTTTTAGCTGATGATAACGTGGCGAGCTGTAAATTCCGGGAATTTTGAATAGAATTTTCAATAGTAAAGGAGTAAAACAGGATGAAACAGAAAAAAATGAGGATTTGTAGATTATTTTCCAATTAATTGCTGATAATTCGGGAAAAAGTGCTTTAATTCACACGAAAAAGTAATTAAACTATTGGGAAGTCATATCTTCAGCTTGTGAATATAGGGGAAGGTGGGGTAAAATGGACACATCTAACTTTAGGCAAATATTATGGAAAACTCTTGAAATTAATACAAATTTTGGCGGTAGTTTTTTTTCGATGATTTCATTGGGAAGCTGAGAAAATTTTAGGCGGGAAACAAGTGCCGGAATTAATTTTTTTGAATTTTTGGCGATTTTGACTTTTTTGAGCATTTTAGAGAGGTAAAACCCTTCCTTTTTTTGAAAATTTTCAATTTTTTGAGAATATCTTCGGTTCTATTTGTCGTTGTCGGAAAATTCCGATGGGAGGTGAAAGGTGAGATCATTTGCCATCGATTCATAGGGTTTTCAATTTAAAATTATCGATTTTTAAGGTATTTATGGGCATTTTTGTGAAACAGTTTTGTAAAACCGTTTTTGGCCTATAACTATCCTAAAAATTAATATTTTTGAATTCAAAACCCCATAAATCGATGGGAAATGAGCTCACCTTTCATTTGAGACTAACCCCGAACTGCTACGACGAATAAAACCAGAGATATTTGCAAAAAACTGGAAATTTTTAAAGAAGGGAAGGCTTTTACCCCTCAAAAATGCCGAAAAATATCGAATTTTGAAGAAAAATCGAAAAAAATACATCTGAAACTCGTTTTCTGGCTAAAATTTTCTCAGCTTTTCAATAGAATCATCAAAAAAAATCCATCTCTAACCATTTCATTACAGTGTCCATTTTGCCCCACTCTCCCCCAATTTTTTTCTCTTGAATTTTTTTTCGCATTATTCTCCTATCGCATGCATGAGATAGAGAGAGAGGCAAATAGTTACGACTACCTTCTAATTAAAATTTCTCAATAACTGTACGGTAAATTTAATATTTTTTTCTTCTATTATTTAGTTAAAATGCTGTTCTCTTCGCTAATAGCTTTTAAATAATGGGTCAACCCTGTGGTTTTTTAGTAATTTCGTTATTTCTGTCCGATTTAGGGCGTTTCATTCTCACCACTGCTATTTTCAGTAACTTTGATAATTTATATCTCATAAACTACACGGACAAAAATTATGAAAAAATTCAGAAAAATGTAAAAAAATATCATTTTTGATACTGCATCGAAAAATGAGGGATTAACTGTACTCGATTAGAGCAAAAAAAAAAACGTATCTCCATTAGTTTCCAAAATATTTGAGAAAAACTGTCGGCAGAAAAAAATCGACTTATCCTATGTTTTTTCAAATTTTCCCAAATTTACAATTATTTTTCAATTTTTTTTTTCTTTTTTTTCAGATTCTTACTAGCAGGATTAGCAAATGGCTCAATTGTCATATTCCACATTGATTTTAATAGATGGCATCATGAATTTCAACAGAGATACTGAAATTATGGTTGCCTCTTTGTTCGTTATTAAACTGGATAACAAGAGGATGGATACTGTAGTTTCAATAATTGAGTACTTAAAAACGAAACTATTCAGTATAATCGACGAATTTGTACTTAAAAAGTGTTTTTAATTAAAATAATGAAGATAATTGAATTTTAAAAAAATTAAAAAAAACGGCTTCAGAATCACTACCAAGATGGAGTTATTGCGGTATTAGAAGTAAGTAGAAACAATTAAACAGTACTTAATAAAAAAATAAAAAATAAAACGTTTTTTGTATTATCGACAACACATTGGCAAAAAAGTACTTAGATAATAGTTATTTAGTGTTAAAAAACAAATGTGGGAACTGAAGCCCCTCAATTCCTTTTTTTTTTCTTCAAAAAATTGATAAAATGACTTTTTGGCGAAACGAATTATTTTTAATCAATCGTAATTATCTGAAATTAATGGAAAAATGCTTAATATCTATCCGTCTATGAGCTAAATTCTGGGATAGCACGGAAACGCTAGTCAATTAATTAAAAAAAAAAAAAAAAAAAAACTTATCTTTTACCCAAGAATTCGAGAGAAATAAAAAAAAGCTTTGCTATGAAGTAAAAAAAAAAATCCCAGGATGTCAAATGAAACTTTAATTAATGAGTAAAAAAAACATTATAATTATTAATACCAAAATGGCGTGTGAACTTATTTTTGTGTATTAACGTGGCATATACGTGGGGTTGAAAAAAAATATAAATATTATATGTTTACGTTGTAATGTCCTGTGTAAATAACCGATAATCTCAATGTTATTAAAAAAGGTATATCCCATTAAAAGAAAAAAAAAGAAAAATGAAGAAAAAAAAATTAATTTAAAAAAATGTCGCGTTGACTCATTCTGTAATTATTACGCGCCAATGTTAAATTTTTGCTGCTCCGTAAAGATAAATAATTGAATTATTCTCGGCTTTTCGCGCCACCGTTGTCCGATGATGAGGAAAATGAAGAAAAAAAAAACAAAGGGTCTCAGAGAAAAAATGAAAAAAAAAAAATTGCGTATTTTACAATAAAAAGAAAACTTTAAAAAAGGAAATAATAAATAATATTAATTATAATGGGAATACAATTTTTTTCTCGGTGACCAATTAAATTTTCGCGTCCTTCGAAATAAACAGAAAAAGAAAAAAAAAAATCCTAATTTCATCAGAGCCGTCCAGCTTAACTTTTTGTGAGGATATTACTTAATATTTTCGCATGCAAATTAATACTTAAAAAAAAAAATCAGATGAATGAGAGAGAGAGAGAGAGAAATAGGAAATGAGAGAGAATTTAAGGAAGATGAGAGTATTGAATGAAATGTGTACTTAGAATTTAAAATTACCAAATTTGAGAAAAAAAATTGAATGTAGCAATATTCAAAATCGCTATTGAATATTAAAAAAATATAATGACACTGAGGAAATTTAGTCATTTTAGTAAAATCGAAAAAAAGAGAATTGAGACTCGCGAATTTCCGCGAATTTACGTGAAATGAACATTTATTTCCTCTTTGTAATTATCGAATGGGATAAAAAAAAAAAGTGGATTACATGTTACTTATATACATACACCGATATAAATACTATGTATACATATAAATAAAATATATAAATAAATATATATATATGAGTGTAAAAAAAGCAAAAAAAAAGGGAAAAAAGTAGTGTGCGATTTCGTTGCACACAGAAAAACACAAACAGTTGTAATATAATTGGCGTGCGCAATCGAGTAATTAATTGTGAAATAATTAGTCCCTCACATTCACAAAAAACACACATAAACACATAAAAACACACACATACACAATTAGAACGGCACATGCTTTTGCAGAAATTATCAATTACTCTATTTCTATCGCCACTAAATAAAAGCAAAAAATGATAAATAAATTCATTAATTGATAAGAAAATAAGAGAAAAAAAAAAAGCTGCAAATTTTCTCGCGATACTTTGATCGCTGTCATAATTAAATGATATCGATTAACGTTCGCTTTTTGTATTGTATGATAATGATAATCAATTAAATAACGAAAAAAAGGATTTTAAAAAAATTAATAAAACTGCACTAGAAGAGAAATAATGCAAATTTTTAAATAAAAATACGAAAAAAAAAAATCAGATAAAAGAAGAAAAAAAAAACGCATTATAGTTAATCGTGAGCTTGAGAAAGTGGGCGAAAATGAGAAAAGAGAGAACGTGATGTTTTTTCTAGGTAAAAAGTAAATAAACTCGAAAGATTAACCGATGTAAATGAAAAAAAATATTAGTCTAAGGGCAAAAATTTCGTCGAATAATACTTCATTTTAATTAAAATTCTTAGTTTCATTTGTTTTTTAATGTACGTAAAATTAATTTGAGGGAATAGTGTCACTCTTGAATCCTTAAATTTTTAATGAAAATGCTTAATTTTAATCGAAATTTTTTCTACGTTCTCTCTCCTCGTCATTGCACTTCTTACTTACTAGTCAGGATGAGAAAAAAAAATTTTAATTTTTTTTTCCAGTGAAAAAGAAAATTAATAAGGTAAAAGCATAATATAAATGAAAAAATGAATTATCTGAAAAAATCAGTAAAGAAAGAGTTTCGCAGGTCAAAAAAAAAGCGGTAGTCATCGGTATATGTTCAATATATTGTACAACTTTATCAATATCGTAGAAAATTTATAAAAAAACAAAAAAAAATTGTGAAATGCATGGAGCCGTTGCATTAGAACCGTCATAACTGCTTGCCGATTATTTGTTGATTATTGGGGTGATTAATGCGTTAATATACGAGTGAAAGGCGGGAAAAATATTTGAAAGATAAGATGAGTATTTAATCGAGTGGCACGTTAATTGTTTGTATTTAATGACTTATTTAATTGTGATTTTTAAGAAAAAAAAAAGTAAATTCTTTTAATCGTTATCACAATTATCACGTTACACACATTCCACTGGCATTTAAAAATACATAAAAAAGAATAAATAAATTGGCGAAATAATAATAATAATATGTGCATGAGTTCAAAGGCAGTGCATTAATTTTAAAAGAAATGTGTCCTTTTTTGCCAGTAAGAATTTTTTTATATTTATTTCATAGACATATTGAGAGCTCTAATCTTTTTATCAAAAAAAAAAAGCAAACTTGTTAGTAAACTTCCCTCCACTAATGAAAATGATGTGAAAAAATAAATTACCGATAATGCGAAAAATTAACTAAAATCAATTTCTGTCCGTAAACTCTTGAAAAAAAAAAAAAATGAAGAAAATTCGTGGGAAAAAAAAGAGAAATGTCAGTAAAATAATATTTTAAATAATTCTAATGCTACCGAGAGTTCGCCTATATTTATTAATTAAAACAAATGTGTGAAGATAAAAAGAAAATACACACATTACCAATCATTGAAATGCAGAAATTAAATTTAAATGTTTAACAGATTACACATTCACAAAACAATGAATGATGATAGAAAAATTTGTATATTCGACGATTATGTGTGCACATCAATGTGGTTTATGTGTGCAAATAATTTTTAATTATCCACAATTTTAATATTAATTAATGAACATTAAATTTTACCAAGAAAAAATCATTTGAAATACAATGGTGTGTATGAAGCTGTGTAAATTTTTAATCGATTTCATTCCATATTTATGATTAAAAAACCCTCCCAAATTTTTTTTTTTTCAATTTTTAATTATTAATGATGAATAACAATCAATTCGAGTAATTATCTCGATGCTTTCAAGATAAAAAAAAATAAAAAATTGGATAATCGTAAATTAAATTTAAAAAAAAAAGTGCTAAAAATATTCCTATTACAGACGCTTAACGTCGTAGCTTTGTAATAAAAAAGCAAGTGTTTGCAAAATTTTAGATTGAATACAGAGAATAATTAGAAACTTCAATTAAAAAATTAAATTTAATGTCACTGCATCACTTTCTTTATTATATTATTAAATTAAAAAAAAAACCATGCAAAATTCGTAATTGAATGAGAAAAAAAAAACACACACACACGATCGCTTTAGATTTTTTACCGCCACGAATTAGTGAAAAAAAATAAAATATTTGTAAACTACTCGAATATATTAGTAGCTGCTCGATAAATTAGTCATTATTATAAATATCAATAACTTGTTACCAAATGGATAGAAAAAAAAAAAAAAACACAATCATTCCACCGTTTGAAAAATTGTAGTCATTCGAGTGGTAAAATGATTTATTTCAAGCAATTATTAAATTAATTAATTTTCTCGTTAATTTTTTTAGCAAAGGTAGGTTTTTTAATAATCAAATTTTCTTATGTTGCATTTTATTTGAGATGAAAATGATTTAAAAACAGGAGAATAAAAGTTGCATTTTGCAGCAGCCCATCGTTCATCTTCATCGAAGGACAAGAGGGGAAAAATAATTTATTAAAAAATGATGAAAAAAAAAAAAGAAAATTATTAAAAAACTCACCGCCACTTTTACAGAAAAAAAAAAAAAAAAAAAAATGAAAGAAAATAAAAATAATTTAAAAATGCGAATAGGTACTTGAATCGTTGCTATTTAACTAAACATAAGCTCTATTGCTTATTTTATACTTAGAGTTATATCATAATAATTCAAAAAGAATGAAAGAAATGAAAGAAAAATTAAATAAATTAATAAATTAGAAGTAATGTAATGGGCAAGTTGTATTATCCTATTGTAAGGTAGAATAATTATGTAAAGATTACATAGAAAAAAAAAAAAAATAAACGCAAAGTAAATTTGATGTTTTAGATGATTTATTTTAATTTTATGTATTAGTGATTGAAGAGCAGAATTAATTAATTAATCAATTTTTTTAGTAGTTTTTTTATAGCTGAATTAAAAAGGAATGGTAAAAAAAAATGAAAAAATTGAAGGAATGGTAATTGAGTAAATATCGAAAAAAAATTATGATTTTATTCTTTATTTGTTTCTTTTATTTTGTTCTTTTTTGTTTTGACAAACCACAATGTGGCATTGTATGCCTGAAAATACATGCTAGATATGTACGCATTAGAAAAGTATGTTCCTCTGAATTCAATAATGCATTTTTCAAAATAGCAAGCCTAGATAATTAAGTTGCAAAAAAGATAAAACGAGTTATTTTTACCTCTTTTTATCTTTTCACTACTAAATTTTCCCTTAATTAATACTTTTCACATTAGAGTAGCCTTCGATCGAGACACAAGCACAGGAAAATAAATATACAATGATGCATGATTAGAGTCTCTCTGATATGTCAGAATCGTTTGTAATGATGCTGAGTTGAATAATTCATTAATAATTGGATTCATTTCCATGTTTATAATAATTGATTTGAAGTATTATGGAAAATTGGAAGATTTTTTAAAAATAAAATATTAAAAAATTGTCATTTCGCGATGTTTTGCTTATAATTTAAGCTTTTTCAAGCTTTTGATATTTTTAGGATCTTGTCAAATCAATCCTAAATTAATCCTATGTCAATTTAATCATGAACCTTTGAAGGATTAATTTGACAAAATAGTCATAAAGTCAATAGCTTGAAAAAGCTCAAATTATCAGCAAAACTTTGCGAATTGACAATTATTTAGTATTAATTTTTTTTTTCTCGACTATTAATCATTTAAATTATTTATTTTATCATCAAGTTTTTTTTACATATTTAGCCTTTTTCTAGTCACTTTTTTTCATTTATTTAAAGAAAAATTAAAAATACAATTTTGTATTTTGGATTTTTCTTTGAATAAATGAAAGCAGTGACCAGAAAAAGGCTAAATATCTGAAAAAATCTTTTAGTATTGTATTTTAAAAATTTTTTCGATTTTCCATGATACTTGAAATCAATGAAAAATTCAATTTTTTTTTTAAATTTTCATTGAATAATGAAATTTTCGTTCAATAATTTGATTTATAATGATTTCCCCCATAATTATTGACTTCTGCCCATTTCAAGGTCTACTCCAACATCAATCCCCCCTTTTGCTCAATTTCAACGATGAAAATTCACGAAATTAGGTGATGAAATTTCCGAACGATTCATCATTTTTACACAATCAATAAATATCGATAGATGAGAAAATATTTTTTGAAAAATTTACAGACAATATTCACGATTAATCAATCAGTGAAGAAACATTATACATTATTTAAAAAAAATAAAGATGATAAATAAAATAATAGCGATAAGATTGAAAAATCCTCACGTAATATGATACTTTTTCATAATGCATGAAGTTCACAATATACTGTACATATTAATTTTTTTTTTTTTTCATAAAATCTCTAAAATATGTTTATATATGTGTATAACATATGTTTATATTATTGTTATTGTTTTCACAATGGAGTATTTGAAATTCATCATCATATGTATATATTAACATTTTATGTTGCTTTCATTATGTAATTCAGTATTGAGAGTTTAAAACGAGAATATTTGATTTCAATTTTGAAATTAATTTTTCAGAAGATTTTTTCTTCATTTCTAAATTATTCTAAAATACTGAAAATAGCAGAAATCTGATCATTTTTATTTTTTTTTCGTGAAGAAATAAATTTAAAAAAAAAAAATGAAAAATAAATTTATGCATATGTTAAAAATTCAAAAAACTATAAGTGCGAATTTTTCAAATATTTTTTTTGAATAATTGATTCATTTTTAAAAAATCTAAAAATATGTTGAATTTATGCTAATTTTATTATCATAATATTTTTTTAAAAATTAACTTCAGAATAAAATCCACTAATCTCGTTTTAATTGAAAAAAAAAAGAGACAGATTTCATCTGTAATCTCACTCGGGTGTGTTGCCTCCTCCGGATTATTACATGACACAAATAATATTATTTGAGGCTCTATATATATATAAATCATTGCAATTTAAATTTTTTTCCATTTTTCCTCGTTATACCTTAATCTATAGTTTCTTGTTTCCATACATTATCACAAATAGGGCCACTGGGGGCTTTTACGTATGACATACATAAAATACTCATATATCATTAATCTCATATATGTTTTTTGCAAAATTGATAGACGAGATGCATCAAGATGAATGTTATCTTGTTTTTCAAAAAAAAAAAGAAAAAAAAAAAAAAAAAAAAAAACAGCATGAAACAGTAAACGCTGTTTTTGTTTTTAAATTATTGACTCTCCTGCAATTATGCATTAATCGTATTTCACAAATTACGTTGTGGTAATTCAATATCATCGTACATATTTATCCACAACGTATATCGTCACCTTAGAAACAAAGTGGCGTAAGTGCAAAAAACACAAGATTCTGGAGTGAAAGAGATGTATCTTTCAAAACTGCGCAAAAATGCTTTTTTTCATGTTTTTGACGTTAATTGGGTAATTGAAAATAAGAATATGTAATAAAGTGGCATAATTGCCACTTTAGAATAAAAGGGACGTATCTCCACATTTAAGTCGTTTTTTTTGAGTTTCCTATTTTCCAGACCACGTCTTTTTATTATTTGGTTTTTTTAATTCAAGAAATTCTAATTTGGCACTTACGCCCTTTTATTTCTATAATTTCTTCTTATGCAATGAAATTATTTGCAGTTACGTCTCTTTAGTTTTTTTTTCGAATTCTTTATCTCAAAATGACATATCATAGCACTTACGCCTTTTTTTTATAGAGTTTCTTTTAAAATTTACCTTTTTTTAAGATTTACGTCTTTTTTTTTAAATTTTATTATGAGAAATGAAATGCTGAGGAAAAATATAAGCGAATTTTGTGTTATTTATAACAAAAACAGGCATTTTTACTGGAGATACGTCTTTTTGTTGCGATTAATTCGAAATAATAAAGAAAACGCATATATATATGTTGTAGCGTTTTTTTTCACCACTATTGCATAAAATGCCGAAAAAAAACGATTTCAGCGAAAAAAAAACACGACTTTGTTTTTTCCGGGGGAAAAAAAATTGGAAAAATTACACTCAAGCTACTCTTTGTTTCTCAAGTGACCATATATATAGGGGAGATTAGGGCAAAATGGACCTGTTTGTTAAAATTATTTGGGAGTTTTTAGAGAAAAGGCGGCTTCATGAAAAAATTTGAAAAAATTCTACAAAAATAAAGACATATTGGAGAATCTTCTCAAATTTTTTCAGATTTTTTCATAAAGTCCTTAACTCCGAAAAAAAATCCTGAATTATGTTGCTGCAGCGGTCCATTTTACCCCATTTTCCCCTATATATATATATATTTATATATATTGCACATTATATTGCGTATTCTAATGTTCATTTAAAAAAAATGTTTCATTATTTATAGTACTTCTTAATTCAGTAGATTATTGGATTACATGTTTACTAATGGATTAATTCATCCCTACATAGTACACAAAACTAGTGACTAACTCTATCTAATGTTTTTTCTTCTTTTTTTACGGGATTATTCAATGTTTTTTTTTTTTTTTTTCAAATTTCTTTGGTATGTATATCATTTGATATGAAGGAATAATTCTAATTTTTCTTTTAAATTTCATATTTTTTTTTTTTTGTTCATTCGCTGTATTTCATGTTCGTTCTAATCCAAAAATAAGGCCCTTCAGCATCTGCTAATATAATACTGCGCGCGGGATTGTACAAGGAGTAAAATGAGAGTTGACCAGTGTTCAAATTCGTCCAGTGATCGAACAAAAATTGGCAATTCAGTAAAATCTAATTTTTCTTATAAAAAAAAAAAAAAAAAAATTTCTTATCTTTGAAACACAATATCATGTTCATCAACTCAAATAAAAGCCTATACAACTGTTAAATATATGAATAATTATCGAATTTCTTGTGTTCAATCACTGGTGTCTGACGAGTCTTAATCCGTTCGAGCAGTGGACCACTCATCCTAATTGTCGTAATCATTTATTCAGTGACTCGAGTAAATGGATAATTTTCATTCAAATAATCATCAAATTATTACAACTTTCATCATTTTCTATTAATTTTTTTTTCTTTTACTTTTTTTTTTTTAAATCCTCATTGAGAATAAATATCGAACAAATTTGCGAGGCAATAAATGGAAAAATATTGTCTCGAGCTTTTTTTTAAATTTAATTTTTGGAGTTTTTCGCCTCTCGACTATTACCAGTCTGTTACAAGTCCCCAGAGTCACATTTTCATATATTTTTTTTTTCCTTTAGCTTTTCTCATTTCGCTTCATTATGCACGAATGTCTAAGGCATTTATCTTTCCTTTTGCGTTTACTGTTTCACGGCTGTCACCTGCATGGGCTTACACAAGCAACGCGTGAAACAAAGAGAAAAAAATAGTATAATAAAGAAAAAAAACGAAAAAAGAAAAGAGAAATGGAGATAAAGAGAATTATTTTTCATCTCTCTGGGATGAGGGAGCCTGTGTGTGTGTGGTACATTTTTCAAACGTCAGTCTGAAGCGCGTGTGCATAAAATTTACCAGGTGGAGCGATCTTTAGCTTTTTTTTAGTTAATTATTTTCTCTTGGAAAAAAAAAAACCTTCACGTTCAAATATAACTGGTGAGAGCCCAAACAGATTAATCACGTCAGCTTCATCTGTAATTAATCAATCATTAATTAATTGATCATTTTTATAAATCACAAATAATTTTAAATTCAATCGACAAGAAAATCGGAGTAAAATAATGGAAGATATTTTTTTTCGGAGGGAAGGAGTTGGCAAAAAAATCTGAAAAAAAATTGAGAAAATGTCTGAATATGTTAACATTGTTGCTGAATTTTTTCAGATTTTTTGGAAGAAGCCTTCACTTCCAAAAAAAATCCCAAATCATTTTTCCACGAAATTTCATCAATTTTCCCAGAATTTCTTTTTTATTAAAGAAATGATTCTTCTTTTTTTTCGCTGTTGCAAGAAAATAAATGAGTTTGCACTTGATTCAAAACTGACTTAGATCGAAGTGAAAGAAAACGATAAAGAAAAAAAAAAAAAAAAGTAAGTAAGAATCTAATTTCCTGCTAACTCACCTACTATTCAAGCAACTCAGGCTGACAGGAAGCGGCTCTGAGGACACAGTTGGAATGTGACCAGCTACAGTTTCCATTAATGGATACCACTGTGCCACTGGTTTTCTTGGATTATCCAACATCTCAAGCCAATGATCTCTACCAATTCCAATGAAACTTGCGCCAACTGCTGTGCAGCCCATCAATTCGTTAGAGCCAATTCTGTAAAAAAAAAATATAAAAAATTTGATAAAAGTAAATTCAATGAAAGAAGAAGAAGTAGAAGAAGCTGAAGAAAAAAAGGCGAAAAAAAAGAAAGGAATTAATGAAAATTTATGCTACTATTCATTTTACCTCAGGACATGAACAATAAATTACTAGTCTTACTAGAAACAATTTGAAATTAAAAAAAAAAGAAAAAGAAAGAAAAAAGTAATTTATTTGCAATTTTACCTGTCGTAATCGATCACTTTCACTATGAGACTAACGTCTTCCACATTGTCAGCTGGCACATCGAATACTAAAGACTCATTGTATACTGGATATAATGTATTTTTTTTAACAGTTGTTTTCTTTTTTTTAATTCTCTTTCCTTGACACAATAGATATATTTTTACGTATGGATCTGTAATTATTTATTATTAATTATTTTATTTTAAATTAAATTTAAAACAGTAGAAATCTCTCAATTTTTCGATTTTCTTCTTTTAATTCAAATCAATTAATTAAAAAAAGTGCAAAATATGTAGGGGAGAGTGGGGCAAAATGAACCTAGAAGATGAGATGACTCAAGATTTTTTAAAAAGCGGCGGTTGCTTCAAAAAATCTGAAAAAATTTACAAACAATATAGACATGTTGGAGGATTTTCTCAAATTTTTTCAGATTTTTTCGTGAAGTCCTTCATACTGAAAAAAATTCCTCAATCATGTTACCATGAGGATCCATTTTGCCCCATTCTCCCTTATATATTTTTTTTGTTAACTTCTAAACTTTATAGGGCTTATTCAGAATGACTATATATATCCAGCAAAATATATGCACGTGCAGAAAACTCAAAAAACTATAAGTGCATGTTTTTTTTCCTATTTTTTTTTTATAGAAATCTATTAATTAAAAAGTGTTAAGCTTGACAACGAAGTTGTTTTATTAACAAAAAGAAAAACGATTAACATTCTTTTGTATCTCTTAGAGATCTGTCATTAATAAAAATACATTCATTGAATCAAGACGTTTAGCGATTACTCTGTATTAACAGGTTATGGGCCCAGGCATAATTAAAATAAAGAAATAATTAGAAATGTCGGGTCAAGTGAGAATAGAGGCCTTAAACAAAGAAAATTATGATACGTGGAAGATTCAAATGGAAGCGTTATTAATCAAAAATGATAACTGGTGTTATGTTTCTGGCATGTCAGTTAAACCGGAATTGACGGAAGGAAATGCAAATATCCAAGCAGTAAGAGATTGGGAGAGCAATGACTTGAAAGCCAAGTCAGATATTATTTTATGTATGGAGCCATCGGAATTGAAGCGAATTAAAAATTGTCGAACGTCAAATCAAGTATGGAGAAAATTACAAAATATCTATCAATCAACAGGACCAGCGAAGAAAGGGAATTTATTGAGTAAATTAGTGTTACATCGTATGGAAAATGGAGGAGATTTGAAAGAGCATCTTAGAAATTTTTTCGATATTGTTGATAAACTGAATGAAATGGGGATGCAGACTGATGAAGATTTATTGTCAATTTTATTATTGTACAGTCTTCCATCAAATTTCCAGAATTTCAGATGCGCCATTGAAACTCGTGATGATTTACCGAAGCCGGAAATACTCCGTATTAAGATTGAAGAAGAGTATGAAGCTAGGAAACATGAAAATCGCGTAGAGGAATTAAATGCATTAATGGCTCGAAGAAATTTTCAGAAGAAGAGAAGTAACGAAAATTCAAATATTATTGGTCATTCAAATGGTGAAAAATTTGAGAATGGAGTTTTTAAATTCAAATGTCATAATTGTCACAAGAAGGGGCACAAAAGTAAATATTGTCCTGAGAGAAAGAAAAGTAATGGGGCAAATTATGCGCAAGATTTGAGTTTATATTCAGTGTTTGAGGAGAATGAACCAGCAAATCAGGCGTTCAGAGGAACATTGAAGTTAAATACAGAAGACTGGTGCTTGGACAGTGGCTGTACTTCACACATCTGTAAGAATAAGGAAAATTTTACTGAAATAACAGACAAAAATGTGGGAAAATTAAATCTCGCCAGTCATTCATCAACTAATATTGAAGCAGTTGGAACAGTTCAAGTATCATTTAATGTGGAGAATGAAATTAAAAATGTCACATTCAAAGATGTTTTACATGTTCCTGATTTAAGAGTGAATTTACTATCGGTCGGAAAGATTACTGACAACGGATTCAAGGTACTCTTTGAACAAAATCAAGCTGTAATTTTTGATAACGACGGAAAAGGTATCTTAGTAGCTGAAAGAAGAGATGGACTATATTATTTTAATGGAAAATATGAGAATTGTAATTCAGTTGAAGAGAAACTAAATGATTCATCAGGAATTGAAAAATGGCATAGAAAAATGGGACATCTGAACGTGAGAGATCTTGTAGAAGGAGTGAAGAAAGGCACAATTAAAGGAATCAAATTGAACTTCAAAAAGGAAGAATTTGAATGTGATGTCTGCGCTCTGGGTAAAATGAAAAGATCTCCATTCCCTACCAGACCAGAAAAAGTGAAAAATTTATTGGAAATTGTACACTCGGATGTCTGGGGCCCTGCTAGAATTGAATCAAATGGAAAAGCACGTTATTACGTCACATTTATCGATGAATCCTCGGGATGGTGTGAAATACGATTTTTGAAGAACAAAAGTGAAGTATTTCAAGTATTCAAAGAATACAAGGCACTAGTGGAAAATCAAACGGGAAAGAAAATAGTTCATTTTCAGTGCGATAATGGAAGAGAATTCGTAAACAATGAATTCAATAATTATCTGAAAGAAAATGGGATTTCTCGTAGACTCACAGTGACTTACACTCCTCAACAAAATGGGATAGCCGAGAGAAGGAATCGTACGATAATAGAGATGACGAGATGTTTACTAATTCAATCGAAATTACCTTTATCATTCTGGGCAGAGGCTGCAAATACAGCGAATTACATAAGAAACAGATGCCCATCCAGAAATAATGAAGGAAAAACCGCTTTTGAATAGTGGACAGGGAATGTACCAGATGTTGAACAATTTGAAGAATTTGGAAGTAAGGTTTTTGTGTTGGACAGATTACCAACAGGGAATAAACTTGAAGCGAAATCCAAAGATGGAATTTTTCTGGGATATTCTGAAGAATCAAAAGCGTTTAGAGTCTGGTTGAATGAGGAAAAACGTGTGGATATTTCACGAGATGTAAAATTTATGAAGAATGAAATTGGAATTCAAGGATCAAGTGAATCTGGGAAAAATGAAAAGAAATCAGGAAAAAGATACATCGACATCTCTTTGTCACCAAGTACTGTAGAAGAGATAATGGATGAATTTCCTGAAGAAGATTGGTTCGATGCTGAGCAAGATGGTGGTGAAAATGAACAATTGCGTGGAGGTCATGAGGATCATGGTAATCATGAAGAACACGATGAACACATGGAAGTTCATGGAATACCTGAAGAAATGCATGATGAATCAAGTATTTCAGATGAAACTGAAACCACTGAAATAGAAAATGTGGAGCAAGGAGTCGAGTTGAAGAGAGCCAGGGGAAGACCAGAAATAGTTAGAACTGGTAGACCAGGGAGACCAACTAAAAAAAACAAAATGGTACCTGTAGAGAGTACGAACTATTTTTCAGGATTGGCAGAAATCTCGATGCATGAAGCTATCACAGGGTCGGATGCTAACGAGTGGTTGGATGCAATGGTAGTAGAAATGAAGTCTATTATCAAAAATAATACATGGATTATTGTGGACAAACCAAAAGATGAAAAGATAATAGGCAGCAGATTCATATTGAGAAATAAATTTAATGCAGATGGGACACTAGATAAGAGGAAAGCAAGGGTAGTAGCGAGGGGTTTTAGTCAACGTCCAGGAATAGATTTTGATGAAACCTTTGCTCCCGTAGCTCGAATAAGCTCTATACGAGTAGTAATTGCTCTTGCAACTGAACATCAAATGAAAATCAGACAATTCGACATAACTACAGCGTATTTAAATGGAACACTTGAAGAGAAAATATTCATGGAATTACCGGAATACATGGAAGAAATACTAGAAAAAATAATTTCCAATGAAATAAAAAGTAGTGAAATTAGGAAGAGAAGTGAGATGATGTTAGAAGAAATTAAAAAAGGACAAAAGGTCTGCCTCATGAAGAAAGCTCTCTACGGCTTGAAGCAAGCAGGACGTTGTTGGCATGAGAGACTATGTGAAGAATTGAGGAAGTTCAACCTGACTTCATCAAAACACGATCCCTGTATTTTCTATTCTGGACGAGGGGAAGAATTAATGGTGGTAGTAATTTACGTAGACGATATTGTAGTAATTTCAAAAATTCAAGAACATATTGACGAATTCGAGAGACATCTGATTAAATCTTTCGAATTGAAGAGTCTAGGTGACATAAAATATTGTCTGGGAATTGAATTTACTCAAACTGAAAATGGAATGAAACTAAGCCAAAAGGGATATATAAATGAATTACTGGAAAAATTTGCTATGAATCATGCTAATCCAGTGAACACGCCAGTTGATCCAAGTCATAAATTGAGAAAAGATGATGAAAACAATGATTCTAAGAAAAATTTACCATACAGAGAGCTAGTCGGATCACTCATGTATCTAGCGGTGTGTACAAGACCGGACATTGCATACGTTACAAGTAATCTCAGTCAATACAACAATTGCTTCAATGATACACACTGGAATGCTGCAAAACGCGTCTTAAGATACTTGAAGGGTACTCAAAACATTGGAATTAATTTTGAACGAACTTCGAGACCATTGGTAGGATACGTAGATGCTGATTGGGCAAATTGTTTAGACGATAGGAGATCTTATACTGGTTATGTATTTATCCTCGGAAATTCTCCAATTTCTTGGGAATCGAAGAAACAGAGGACAGTTGCTCTTTCTACAACTGAGGCCGAATACATGGCTTTGACTGAAGCAGTGAAAGAAGCAATGCATCTGAAGAGATTTCTCATGGAACTGGGATTTAATTCAATGGCGAAACTACAACTATTCTGTGACAACAATGGAGCTCTCAAATTAGCTAAAAATCCAGTATTCCACAGCAGAACTAAACACATAGATGTTAGGCATCATTTCGTGCGTGAGGCCATTCAGGATGATGAAGATTTGAAGATAAATTATATTCAGACATCCGATATGACCGCTGATATTCTAACGAAGGGCTTACTGAGAACTCAACACAAGAAGTGTATTCAACTATTGGGTTTATCATAAATGAAGTTTTTCGTTTTGAGGGGAAGTGTTAAGCTTGACAACGAAGTTGTTTTATTAACAAAAAGAAAAACGATTAACATTCTTTTGTATCTCTTAGAGATCTGTCATTAATAAAAATACATTCATTGAATCAAGACGTTTAGCGATTACTCTGTATTAACAAAAAGAAATTCAAATAATTGTTTGAGCTGATTTTATTATCAATTTAATTTAACTATTATTTTAATTCAATGAATAATAATAGGTAATTTTTGTGAAATTTAATTACTAACCAGATGAGCCAGTAATGTCCATGGCTTTTAAATTTCTTGCTTTTATTACTGTGACAGTTAAACGTCCAGCAGTTGGCAAGTAACAGAGCGTCAACATGAGTTCACCCAAATCCACCTTCTCCTGTTGTATAAATATTTTTTTATTTAATATTATTGTCTCAGAAAAAAAGAGGCGTAAGAGGTTCTAAGATAACTATATATAAACTGACATTTGTCAGTTTTTTTTTTATTTCGATTCAATGATTTCCACGCTTTCATGAATTTTTGTTTCTCGGATTTTCGTGAAAATCATTGGAGGTGAAAAATAAAATGATATTATATATTAACCTGCATTGCACAAAGAATGTCCATGGTATACTCAATTTCTTGCTCTAAATCAGTGCAATCCAATAGTCCTCGGAGTACCACCTGTCCAATCAAATCATGACGAGAAAATCGATCAAAGTCGTAAACGGAAAACTGGATATATCTTTCTCTGAGGTCCTCATAGGCAACACTGAAAAATAGAGGAATTAATAAAAAGGTTGAAATAATTTTAGGGAAATTTGAGACAAGGGGTAAAACGGGTATATGTTAGTTTTGGTCTTTTATACTATGAGAATTAGTGGAAATCGATGGAAATATTGGGGATAGGTTTTTTCTGATGATTCCAGTGGAAAGCTGAGGAAATTTACCATGAAAATCATATGTCGGAAGTTATTTTTTTGAATTCTTCAAAAATTCCATTTTTTTGCTCAAGATTTGAAGGTGAAAACTCTTCTGTTTTTGAAAAATTTCAGGTTTTCGGGGAGATCTCGGGTTCTATTGGTCGTAGCGACATGGGCTCGATCTTGAATGAAAGGTGAGCTCATTTCCCATCGATTTATGTGGTTTGAAAAAAAATTATCAATTTTTTAAGTATTTTTGGGGCAAAAACTGTTTTTAAGAAAACGGCTTATAAGTATTTGAAAAATTGATTTAAAAAAAATTGAACCAGATAAATCGATGAGAAATGAGCTCACCTTTCATTTGAGATCAACCCCAGGTCGCTGCGACCAACAGAACCGGAGATATCGTCGAAAAAGTGAATTTTTTCGATTTTCAAAAGGTTCACCCCTTCAAAACGTGGCCAAAAAAGTGAAATTCTCAAAAAAATTTCAAAAAATTAATTCTGACACATGTTTTCAGCCTGAAATTTTCTCAGCTTTCCACTGAAATCTTCAAAAAATCTCTATCTCGAACCATTCAATTAAAATATCCATTTTATCCCACCTTCCCCTAATTAACTAGTTCATTTAACTGAAGATTATTTTTAAAAAATCTCAACTTTTAAATTTTAAATATAATAAAGTTATTACCTAAAGATAAAAGTTTCATTGAAAATTGGATTTAAATTTTTCCGGTGGACCTTGGTTTGAAACTTTTTCTTTCTATCTGGAAGTAGATAAACTTTAACATAAGGATCACTGCTTCCTGTGACATCTTTTACAGGTAATTCTCTGGCCTCGAGAACCTAAATGAAAGAAAAAGAAAATAAAATGAAAATAAAAATGAAAAAAAAAGTCATTTTATGTAAATTGACACACAATTGTAAATGTAGATTGTAATATTCATTTGTGTAAATTTTTTTTGAAGGACAGAAATGAGTGACATTTATCAAATGTACTTTGAAATCTAGGACGAGAGATGATTTTCCATAGAATAATTAAACTGGCACGCAAATGTTGGTAAATAGGCGTTAAAACAATGGCAGATTGACGAGTGAATATCAGCCTTCAATTCTATGAATGTATCATATAAACATATTCACTGTATGTTTCTCATTGATGGCTTCTCTTTTGATGTACTATGTTCATTCAATTGATTAAATGGGAAGTTGAATCAATGAATACCAATTAAATTTATAATAAATAATTTTGAATTAAATGTATGAAACACGATACACTGAGAAAAAAGAATGCTCTCAAATAAATTTTGCTATGTACAAGTGAATATTTCAAATGTTTCTCAATTTTTTTCGTTCGATTTCATAAAATATCAATTTTGCAGAAAGAATACCTAAATTTCTGTTAGACTTTCCCAAATTATTTTTAAAGAACGACGAGATAGCTAAAAAAAATTTAGCATGTTTCTTCTGTTTATTAAATTTTTTTCTTTCAAAGAATTAATTGATTGAATACAAGACTCGATATAAAGTAAAATTCTCCTTCTATAGAAAATTTTGCAATTGCTCAGAAGAAAATCTCTTCACAATTGGAAACTTCAGATTTTATCGTTTCTTCTCTATGACTCAAACATCATAAAATTATATAGAACTAGACTTTGGATGCGCGCGTAGCGCACACTTTTTTTACATGATGCTCTTGAAAATGACATTGTATATATTTATATATATTTTTACACATATTTCTGAATTTCTTGACCGTCATTGAAATGAAGAGTATAGCGCGTTTCCACGTACAAAAAGCAGTAATTTGCTCGTTTGAGGCCTTGCATATTTTTTCTTAAATTCATTTTTATGATATTAAGTCCAGAGACTTGCGCCTTATTGCCTCTAAAATGCATCGAATAAAAGAAAAACAACGATTTTTTTGCCGTTTATTGCAAAAAAAAAAAATAGAAAAAAACCCTCAAATTTCAAAAATAATTTTCACTAAATTTCATTTCTGAAATACAGGAAATGAACGTGAACTGTACAATGCTGAGATAAATTTTCTTGTGTACAAAAACGAAAATTTCAAATATGTCTACATATATACTTCATAGTTGATCCCTTCGAATCAATTTTCTTCATTAAACAAAATAATAGCAAGATTTATTTTCAAGAGGTTTTTTTTCTTCTCAATGTAAAACCGCGGAATATTCTTCAATAAAAAGTATTGAAGAAGCATATTAAATTTGATGTTCAGAAAGTTTATTATTAAAAGTTTTAATGGAATGGATGAAAAAAAAACAAAATCACCTTAACAACCAAACCATCGATTTCTTTGTCGTATCTCAATGCAAAGTGGAGTTTTCCAGCATATTCCATTTCCACAGTGCTTGAGCTTTCAGTGCTCTCCTGTCTCGTCAGATCCTTCTTATACAATTCTGGCTGCATGATAAAAAAAAGTGATTATCGAATAAGCAGAAGATAATTTGTTTTTCCTTTTTTTTTTATTGAAAAAAAAGTGAAATTATTGAACTAATCAATTTGCGATAGCTCCAGGCAATTTCAATTTGCATGAATCCTTCATCAAATAATATCAAATAAAATCACGTCATCATTATTGGATAAATATTCATTGAGCTTTTCAATATTGTGCTCTATTGGAAAACTGTCACAGATAAATTTGAATAAACCAATGATTACCTTTATAAGGCCGAGGCTTGAGTCACTTCGATTTTCTAAACTGCAGATGCTGAATTTAATATTTGGTAAATCGAGACGATGTGATAACTGACGTTGGAATGTTTGATGACGTGTTGGTACAATTGGGAGAGTTGTTTGTCGTAGTACATGCTGAAATATATTGTTTAATTCATTTTTACGTTCAATTGATGGATATCAATTGAGGAAATTGAGGGAGTATCCCAAAGTTTCCAATTAATTGCTGATAATTCGGGAAAAAGTGCTTAAATTTAACCGAAAAAGTGATTAAACTAGTCGAAAGTCATATCTTCAGCTTGTGAATATACAAGAAAATAAAGAATAAGAAAAATAAATAAAAATCAGTTTTATTTTAATATTTGAGATTTTTTTTCAAATTTTTCTGAATTTTTTCAATTTTTTTTTTGAATTTTTGGAATTTTTTAGAAATTTTCTCAAATTAAACTCCAGCAACCTTCCTTTGCCCATATACATTTCGAAAATCAGTTTTATTTCAATATTTGAGATTTTTTTTCGATTTTTTCAAATTTTTTCAAATTTTTCTGAATTTTTACAAATTTTTTTTTGAATTTTTTGAAATTTTTTTGAAATTTTCTCAAATTAAACTCCAGCAACCTTCCTTTGCCCATATACATGTCAGAAATCAGTTTTATTTTAATATTTGAGGTTTTTTTCGATTTTTTTCAAATTTTTTCAATTTTTTTTTTGAATTTTTGAAATTTTTTCGAAATTTTCTCAAATTAAACTCCAGCAACCTTCCTTTGCCCATATACATTTCAAAAATCAGTTTTATTTTACTATTTGTGACTTTTTTCGATTTTTTCAAATTTTTCCGAATTTTTTCAATTTTTTTTCGAATTTTTGAAATTTTTTCGAAATTTTCTCAAATGAAACTAAAATTAAAACAATTAATATAACTAATTTAATATAATTTTTTTCTCGAATTTTTTTTTGCATTAATCTCCTATCACATACATGAGATAGAGAGAGAGGCAAATAGTAACGACTACCTTCTACTTAAAATTTCTCAATAACTATACGGTGTATTGAATATTTTTTTCTTCTATTATTTAGTTAAAATGCTGTTTTCTTCGCCAATAGTTTTTAAATAATGGGTCAACCCTGTGGTTTTTTAATAATTTCGTTATTTCTGTCCTATTTAGGGCGTTTCATCCCCACCACTGCTATTTTCAGTAACTTTGATAATTCATATCTCATAAACTGCACGGACAAAAATTATGAAAAAATTCAGAAAAATGTAAAAAAAATATCATTTATGAATACATTGGTAAAGTGATGCATCAGACAAATTTCGCAGAATATTGTCATATTTCTTTTTTTTTTTTAAATCAATATGTATTGACTGGTTATTAACCTTAACTGAGCCATAAAAATCAATTTTAAAAAAATACAACAAAATTTTACTCCACATTCTCACAGTATCACTTTACCCAAACATTTTTTTTTTTTTGTAAAGCACAAAAAAAACTACAAAAAAAAGGTTCTATTAAAAAAATTCCCATCTCAATTAAATAAGAAGAAACTGATAATTTGAAGGACCTTCTTGTTGTCTTTTTGCTCCTGCACATATTCATGAGTAATTGGCTCAGACTGTAAATCTGGCAGAGAATGGCTAATACGTATGGCATTTTGTTGTGATAAATCTCCATCTGCATCATCATCACCCTCTTGTCTTGTGACACCCAGTAACCATTTCCATGTGGATGAGCATTGTACGCTCACAGCTGCCAGTAGAACAAGTGCCATAAGTGCAACACCAGTGCCAATCAGCAGTTGATATGGAAAGCTTTCATTCCACTCTTCTAAAATTCAAATAACATAAAAAAAACAACAGAGAATAAAATGAATGCATAAAAAATTTCGAATTGAATAAACATTATTTTTACAATTGTAAATTTCGATTAAAGATTAATAGATTCATCAAATTTCCCTTTTTGCCATAAAAAAGGCAAAAAAAAAGGGTTTCACATTGTATTCAACAATTTCATAAAAAAGTCACAAAAAAAAATTCAATTAAACGAATTTAATTCAAATAAACGTTAAAAAAAAATTCGTTAAAAAATCAAGAATTATTTTAACTTTTTTTTTTCAGTGAAACCATATTAACTATTTTGATTTGCGTTTATCCATTTATTTTCATTCGCCAAGGTTAATATTTCCAACGAAAATGGAGGATATAATTTCTCGCAGTTATCCTTTGCCTAATTGCCAATGCTAGCGTAAGCTCTTGCACACAGTGATATAGATATCAAAGCGATAGGAAAGAGGAGGGGGTGGAGGGTGGAAAAGGGGAATGGGATAGGGTGCAAGCCATTGGGCTTATGTCATTACATGCAGCCAGTTGGGAAACAATAGACGAGTAGCTATATATAGCTATAGTTTATACTGTGAAAAGGGGATTTGAACTTGGTAACAGTGATAGAGACACGCGCTTTGGTCAGACCAATGGTAAAGGGGGATATACGTCGTGATATACACGACATTTCTACTGCTACAGGGTCAACACTTCGATAATATGTTATCCCAGATAATTTAACGTTAATTTTGTGGGAGATTAACTTGGATGCCAAGAAGCCATTTGCACGATTCAATTAACAATATGTTTATAATTGTCAGTTTGGATGAAGTTACTGGGAGAATTCATTGAATGTCTCGTTAGCGTAAATTTCTAATTGGATTGACTGATATTAATGTTATCAGAAACCAGAGATGGGAAAAAAAAATTCGAATTTTTGATTTTTAATTTTTTTCATTTCTGTAATTTCCATCGAAAAAACTTTAATTACTTTCTTAATGAAAAATTTGGATTTTTAAATTTTTCATTTGTTTGAAAATTAATTTTTTTTTTAACCATTTTGATTACTATTGTAATTTAAAATTTGACTGATGGAATTTCATAATTATTTTCTTTATTAAACTTATTAACATTTTTATTAGTTAAATTGAATTATAAATGTCATATAAGCGTCATTTAGATTGGATTAAATTATAAGTTCTTATTTGTGTTACATTTAGTTAACACTCTCAACTCAAAATTTTTGTCTGAAAGACGGTTATATTTGGGAAGATTAAACATAGTAGCGTTGATTTTATTATAAAATTAATTATTCCAATCAATTAATAAGTAAGAAAGAATCAAAATTTCGAATAAGAAAAAGAATTATAAAATTTCATCAGTCAAATTTTTAATTACAATAGTAATCAAAATTGTTAAAAAAGAAAAATTAATTTTCAAACTAATGAAAAGTTTAAAAATCCAAATTTTTCATTAAGAAAGTAATTGAAATTTTTTCGATGGAAATTACAGAAATAAAAAAAATTAAAAAATTAAAAATGCTATTTTTTTTTTGCCAATCTCTCTTAGAGACATCTTAAGCTATTGATAAAAATGGAGTGATCCCATTTTTTTGCAATATATTTATGAATAAATATTAGTTAAGGAGAAGCTTAAAATTTCCGGTATTTGATATTTTCGCTAAATTTTTTCTTCTTAAATTATAAGTGACTCAATATTTCACTCAGGATTCCAAGAAGAATTTCATGGAAAAGGGGTAAAATTGAAAAATCCAGTTATTTTTCATTGAAAAACCAATTTTTTTCGATTCCTTTCTTCCAAAAGCATCATTTTTACATTTAAGAATGTCTTTTCCATTTTTTTCTGCTTAAACCTTTTATCAAAAAATTACGAAAAAAATTCAATAATGTTCTAGATTTTTTCCATCTCACATTTCCAACAATAAATATACAATATAAAATAATTAACTTAAATATTTCATTAAAAAAACGTTTAAAAATGAATTATTACACCAAGAAGAATGGAAGTTTCATCATCTTTTATGAAGTTCTATATAAAATTAATTAACTTAACACAGTACTTTCACAATGCATTTTGACTTTTAATAATTTTCCACTAATTAAAACAGGTACAAAGCGGTACATTCTTCTCATCAGCTTCATTTTCATTTGGCACGTGTCTACGTGTTCTGACACCAATATAACCAACGACCTCGATAACCGTATCACCCTCTACAATTTCTCTGATCTTCGTAACTTTATCCTCAGACTGTTGATATCTACGTGTCACGGCCATTGCAGCCTCCTCAGCTAATTCACGTGGTACAGCTGCTACAGCAGCCTCTGCAGCAATTATTTTCTCCGCAAATTTTGATATTTCTTCAGCATGAATTAGCCCATCAACTGCATCAGTTAATTCATTGTCATTATCAGTTGATAACTGGTTTGTAGCGTCAGCTGTTGTCATGCAATTTTCAAGTGTTTTTGACACTACACGATGGTGTAATTTAGGAGGTAATTTAGTATCTTGAATTTCATTTTCTCCAATTAAATTTGACACTCTTAAACTGCTTGTTTTTCTGAAAATTAAAGATTTGAAAGAAGTTTTCTGGGATTTTGATGTTTTATATTATGAAAATCAGTCGAAATCAGTGGAAATATTGGAGATAGGTTTTTTTTGGTGATTCCATTGAAAAGCTGAGGAAATTTGCGATGGAAATCATGTGCCATTTTTTTTTTTGAATTTTTCGAAAATTCGATTTTTATTTGGTTGAAATTTGGAGGCGAAAAATTTTTGGTTTTTGGAAAATATCACTTTTTTGAGAATATCTCGGGTTTTATTGGTCGGAGGAATCTGGGGTTGGTCTCAAATGAAAGATGAGCTCATTTTACATTGATTCATGTAGGAAAAAAAAAATCATCGATTTTTCAAATAGATATAGATAATAGAAAAATAAAAGTAATCAATAATGGGAAAATCTATTAAAAAAATTTTGAACTACATGAATTCATGGGAAATGAGCTCATCTTTCATTTGAGATCAGCCTCAGGCCTTCATGACCACCAGAACCCGAGATATCCTCAAAAAAGCAAATTTTTTCGATTTTTTGAAAGAGCAACCCTTTAAATTTCGATTTAAAAAAAAACGAATTTTCCAAAAATAAAAAAAAAATCATGGTGACACATGTTTTCCATCTAAATTTTCCTCAGCTTCTCAATGAAATAATCAAAAAATCTCTATCTCGAGCCGCTTAATTGAAACGTTCATTTTACCACATTTTCCCCGTTTTTTTATCGATTAATCCAATTTCGGTTTTAATTAAATTTCCTTTTTTTTTGCAATCAAGTAATCAACTCACAGTGGCCTTTACTGAATTAATTAAAATAAATTACATGAAATTCAGGATCAACCTGCATTACAATGGAGTTAAAGCCGATATTTTGTGCAAACGTTCTATTTAATCATTAAAAAAAAATAATATTCTCTATTTGCATTGATAAAATCCCTTCAAATTCATTTTATCAATCATATTTTTTTTCATCGATTTATTTTAATTGCACCTATTTTTTAAAATTCCATGTACAGCAGTTGAATTGCTCCTCAATCATTTTTATTTAATTTTTAATACATTAAGGATGTTCTACCGGTATTTTATTAAAACTTAAAAATGTACGATTTCAATGAAATTTTTTTCCAAGGTTCTCCAAATCATAAAAAAACCGTATGCAAAATTTTGGATTTTTTTCATACCTGGTTTAAAAGTTATAAATTTTTTAATAACCATCGTTCAAGGATGTTCTACCGGTATTTTAATAGAACCTAAAAATGTACGATTTCAATGAAATTTTTTTCCAAGGTTCTCCAATTTATAAAGAAACCGTATGCAAAATTTTGGATTTTTTTCATACCTGGTTTGAAAGTTATAAATTTTTTAAAAACCATCTTTAACCTGATTCTTATGGGAAATTCACAAAAGCTTAAGAAACTTTTCGAAAAATTGTTCAAATTTGATGAAACTTCGGATATAGGTGAGAAATAACTCCCCGCACAATTTGTTCATTTTTATACAACGATTGGGTCAATAATTAGCATTAAAATTAATAAAAATGCTTGGAAAATTGTCGATTTCGCGTAAGTGCTGCCAACTTGTGTCGCCAGAATTCCCTAGAATTCAACGCTTTTTTCCAAATAATTCTCAAACTAATTAAATAAAGGATAAAAAAATATCTATGAAATGTAATGATAATAATATAATATTTGAACACCCACAGCGTTTCATAATTCCCTGAAAATCATTTTAATGAGGAATTTAAAAAATCATTATTTCATGTTCAGGGATTGGAACACTGACGAAATCACTGCCCCTCTCATGCCGCACAACCCCCGCTTACGGTAGGTGTAGAACATCCTTAAGCTACTGTTTGATCGATCATCATGATAAAACCTTGACACAGAATTTTCCTCCTAGGAACATAAAAGAATAAGGAAAAACTTGAAGAGTCTCTTCAAATGACGAAGTGTGTAGGAGTTAAATGCAGTCTCCATAGTAACAATTTTCCCACGAGATATTTACGTCAAAGTACAAGAAAGCCCAAAAGGGATTTACCTGTGTCTCTGTAGTTGCGCGTTAACTATCCCATCGAAACGCTCCATTATCGATTCACCATGTCTTCTATGTTTCTTCATATTACTGGTAACGTCCCTGACCCTAGTAGCACCGGGACACTGGGCTGATGCGTTCTGTGCCATGGTCATTTTATTCTACGCATCCGATTTTTAATATACATATATATATATATATATGTATGAAAATTTGTCAATTCTTCCTGCTCCAAATATTGAAAAATCCTTGATGCGAAATTCACGCATCGCTCGCCCTCATTTTTTTCCATATTTTCATTTCAAACAAAAGAGTATTGAGCTTTTTTTCTGTTTTTTTGTTATTTTCGTGGAATAACCGTAAAAAATAATTTTCAATATTTTTAATAACAATTAACGCATCCAGAATATTTACAGTATCAATTAAGTAGCGAAGAGGTAAAACGAGATAAGTTCATTTTTTTTAATATCTTTGAAGCTTTTGGAGATACGCTCTTTTTATTCCAAAAAGCTTATTTGTGGCTCTTAAAATTCTCTGAAAAAGGAATCAGGACAAAGAGCTCTATCTCGCTTAATTTCCGAGATTTTTTAGTGAGACATGATTTTAAGTCAATTTTATGATAAAGGAATTATCACACATTTAAATTTTTTGGGGATTTTTTAAAAAATAAATATAATATTACAAAAAAAATACTCAAAAAATTTGCAGCTATTGTTTTTTTCAATTTTTCACATGTGCACATTAAAAAAAAGGCAAAATCGCTCTATCTCACTTAGTTTCCGAGATATTTTTATGATCATAAAATTAAGCCACTTTGATGATTATAAAATTATCACACATTTGATCATTTTTTTTTAATTTCAAGCAAATAAATTATTACAAAAAAAAATATTTAAAAAATTTGCACTTATAGTTTTTCAATTTTTTTAAATGTCCATATTTTCTATTTTATTTTTTAGTATTTTTTTTATTTCTCAAGAAAAAAAAAAGCTTCAATTCGAAAGCAAAAGGACTGAAAATTGTCAGATATTTACTATTTCCAGCAATTTAAATAATAATTAACATCATAATTCCTCTGACATTCCAGTTTATCCAACGTTTCATCCCATTCACTGGATCCCCCGAGAAATTTTTGAATAGCCAAGCTTTTATCCACCATAAAATCTCCTGATATCAAAAGCTTGTTTATCGCCAAAATCATTAACGTTATTTGTAAATGGCGAGATGAAGCAATTTGAGTCATGGAACTGAATCACACAGAATCACTGATATATCCCTCAAATGGACCAAACCATGAGATATCAGATGAAGATGGTACATTTAACGTGGAATCCACGGGCTTATCGACCTTCAGACAAAATCGTATTTTTATCAATCACATGGACAGTTACCACGGCAAAACATTGACAAAAGTAAAAACCTAATTGTTCACACACACATAAACACAAACCCAAAGTAACTCAATCCATTGTGTTTCTCCTCTTTTTTTTAGATTTCTCCACATTAATTTTTTCCTCTCTACCCTCGTCAGACAATTTTTTTTAACATTCTCGCCTTCAGCATCCCACCAACAAACGATGGACCATGAAAAATAACGTGAGATTAATCTCGTAACAATTTTTTTTTATATTTTTTCTTTTTTAATAATTTTTTTAACAATTTTTTTCATATTTTTATTTTTTTAATATATTTTTTTTTTTACTTTTTATTGGTCGATCGATTATTAAAATTGCTGTTGTAGCCAGAAAAAAAAAAGTTAGAGGCGAATAAATCATAATCGTTGGCTTAGAGACAAAGTGGCGTAAGTGCTGTATATAAGCATGGCACTTACGCCCTTTTGTTTCTAAGGCAATGATAAAAGATGGATATTCTTGAGACTCTTTGTTACTTTGAAAAGATGAAGAGATGAAGTATTTATCCCTCGAAAGGGTAATGAACCCTGAGACAAGGGGGAAAGAGGGGAGGGGAGGAAAAAAGCACTGAGGAGAATGAAAGAGAGAAATGATAAAAGAGCATGGGTGATTGAACTTTCAGTTTTTGTTGAGAAGAGACTGCGATGAACAATACGAGGGTGAAACATTAACGCAAGAGTATCCGTCAACTGAAGACAGGGATTTGTATTACGATGTGATCGGCAGCCTTGCTAATGCCAAAGTAAGACTATGAGAAAATCCGAACACAAAGTCGTAACAAAGTTCTTAATCCTCATTAAAATAGATTAAAGATATTTAATTTATTTTTCTCATGGTCAGAAAAATATTTGATGATAAAGACCATTATTCTGATTAAATGGCTCGAGATAGAGATTTTCTGATGATTTCATTGGAAAGCTGAGAAAATTTGGGATGGAAGACATGTGTCAAATTTTTTTTTTCAATTTTTTGAAAACTTTACTTTTTTGGCCAAGTTTTGAAGGGGTGAACCTTTTGAAAATCGAAAAAATTCACTTTTTCGACGATTTCTCCGGTTCTGTTGGTCGCAGCGACCTGGGGTTGATCTCAAATGAAAGGTCAGCTCATTTCTCATCGATTTATGTGGTTCAATTTTTTAAAAATCAATTTTTCAAATACTTATAGGCCATTTTCTGAAAATCAGTTTTTGCCCTATAAGTACTTAAAAAATTGATAATTTTTTTTAGAACCACATAAATCGATGGGAAATGAGCTCACCTTTCATTCAAGATCAACCCTAGGTCGCTACGATTAATAAAACCCGAGATCTCCCCGAAAACCTGAAATTTTTCAAAAACAGAAGAGTTTTACCTTCAAATCTTGAGCAAAAAAATGGAATTTTTGAAAAATTCAAAAAAATAACTTCCGACATATGATTTTCATGGTAAATTTCCTCAGCTTTCCACTGGAATCATCAGAAAAAATATATCTCCAATATTTCCATCGATTTCCACTAATTCTCATAGTATAAAATACCAAAACTAACACATACCCGTTTTACCCCTTGTCTCCATTTTACCCCACCCTCCCCCATTAATAATTCAACTCCAAATAACTCGATTAATCGAGAGTAATTATTCAGTTTACCCATAAAAAGAAAAAAAAACGAATTTTCAGAGCGACTTTAATTATAAAAACGTGAGAATCATAAATTCAAATAACAAAGAGAATTTTTTGAGAGATTTACTGTACTGTGGTTACGTGATTTATGATGTTACTCTTGATGATGGACAGATCTGCGAGGCTGAGTGGGCTTTACAAGGTACAGTTTAAAAAAAAAGAGCATCTTAAACTGGGTAGAATGGAAGAATGATATGAAAAGAGCAGTGAAAAATGTCTAATTAAATGGATAAAGACTAAAAAAAAATTCATTCAGCTCTCTGAGTATTCAGGAGTTTAAAGTAATTACACTTCTCTCATCACTTTATCGTCAATGTAATTATCAATTTTCATTCAGCTACCTTGGCTTCCATCTCCTGCCAATTAATTCGTCAATAATCAAATTTTTTCCATTCACTTATTTAATCAATTGGCGATTAATTCGGAAAATAAATATCAAAGATCGGCGAAAAAAAAATTCGCATTTTTAATTTTTCAATTTTTTTTAATTCTGCTATTTCTATCGAAAAAATTTTGATTACTTTCTTAATGAAAAATTTGGATTTTTCAATTTTTCATTAGTTTGAAAATTAATTTTTTTTTTTAACAATTTTGATTAACTGTTGTGATTAAAAATTTGACTGATGAAATTTTATAATTCTTTTTCTTATTCGAAATTTTGATTCTTTCTTACTTATTAATTGATTGGAATAATTAATTTTATAATAAAATCAACGCTACTATGTTTAATCTTTCCAAATATAACCGTCTTTCAGAAAGAAATTTTGAGTTATAATTTAATCCAATCTAAATGACGCTTATATGACATTTATAATTCAATTTAACTAATAAAAATGTTAATAAGTTTAATAAAGAAAATAATTATGAAAATCCATCAGTCAAATTTTAAATTACAATAGTAATCAAAATTGTTAAAAAAAAAATTAATTTTCAAACTAATGAAAAATTTAAAAATCCAAATTTTTCGTTAAGAAGGTAATTAAAATGTTTTCGATGGAAATTACAGAAATAAAAAAAATTAAAAAATTAAAAATACAAATTTTTTTTTGGCTGATCTCTGATAATTATCTTTGCAAAAAGCTCTGGTGCAGTATTTAGAGGCAAATAGTGCGGCTGATGATGAAATTCATCATTTTTTGCTGATATCAAGTGCTATGACGTGGTCATCAACCAGACAATTGGATCCACTCAATCCAAATGCACCGGTTAATGAACTTGATTACAAAAAAAGAATAGGCCATCCTAAATTCATGAAAATGAAGCATCTAGAGACGTTAGTTACTATGATGAAAGATAATTTGAAGGTGATGAAAAGGCTGAAGACACTTGTGCTTTGCTGTGGAATCACTTATGGAAATGGAGAGGGTCCACTGCACTTTCTTTTTAAACTAGCCTGGCACAATTCTCCGTTTTTACCAGTTTTTAATAGTGGAGACAATAGAATTCCACTACTTCACGTTGATGACTTAGCAAGGTTTTTCAAAAATAATTAAAGACTTGATAAAAAAATTATTTGAATATTTTTTATGATTTTTTTTGAACAAATTAATTATTACCAAAAAAAAAAATATTTAAAAAATTTGCACTTATAGCCTTTTTAATTTTTTACATATGCTTATTTTTTTTTTTTTTTTAAATAATTTTTTAATCTGTTAAGAAAACAAGAAATGGAAATTGTCAGATGTTTGCTATTTTCAGCAATTTAAATAATAATAATTATCATCATGATTCATTGGATCCTTCGAAAAATTAAGAATAATTCAAGACTTGATGAAAAAAAAAATGAAAAAAAATCTATATATCGTTGCCTTAGAAACAAAGTGGCGTAAGTGCTATATATATGAGCACAGCACTTACGCCACTTTGTTTCTAAAGTGACGATATAATAAAAACCGTCAAAAAATCTGAATTTCCAACAGAGAAATGTCATGAAAACGAAAAAATCAAATTTTAAAAATGAAGATTAAGTCTAATTTGAAATTTTGTCAATTATCATTAATTTTCATAATTCTTCTATTCATTCCAAAGACATATCAACTATTAATTTTTTTTTGCAAATTTTTCTAGCAATTCATTCACTTTGAATATGAAAATATGAAAATTCACAGGAGAATAATAATTCTCAATTTTTCACGAGTGAAAAAAAAATTTACAATATTTTACGAGACGTAATAAAAAAAAGAGAATGAAGCATTGTGGAGTATTTCCAAATGTTTGATTAATCGAATACGTCTGGTATCATTAATAATGTGGATTTTTTCTTGTCATCAGAACAGTAGAATCATTTCTTCACAATTGGCCAGAGGACAGGTCTTATGTGGTTGCTGTTGAGTTGAATGTCCCTTCGCAAATGACAATTGTTGAGGTAAAAAAAATGAATTATGTTCATTTTTATATATTGAAAGGGTTCTCCATAAAAAAAAAGGATCTCCTTTCATTCGCAACATGTTTAAAAAATTTTTGCACAAAAAATTTCGTCAAAATAACTTCAAATTCTGAAAAAAAAAAAATTTAAAAAAAGGAAAAATTAAAAAAAAGGAAAAATAAAAGAAAATTAGTTACCTTAGAAACAAAAGGGCGTAAGTGCTATTCTCATAAATAGCACTTACGCCACTTTGTTTCCAAGGTAACTATGACGATTTTATCGATTTATATTAAAAATGAAGAATTATCGTATTTGCAGAATTTTTAAACCTTCTATTTATTTTGTTGCACAAAATATTTTTTTGTATAAATTTTTTAGACATCTATTCCTTTCATCACCTTTATTTTTTGGTAATTTTCATAATTCTCAATTTTTTTTTTCCTCTCCATCAGAGCATCAGTAGATCTCTCACAACAGGAAAAACCATAAATATAGAAATTCTGGAAAATTCATCATTCAAAGAGAGTATTAATCCAAGAGACTTTGATATCATGCAGTTAGACGTCAACATTGAGCCAGCATTCACCGTAGATTATAATATTCAGTTGCATCGAAATTTTCAAAGTGACATAGAATCTACATTGAATGAATACAGATTAATTAGGAATTTGCGAGCAGTTAGGATAATTATTCTCGGACCACCAGCCACTGGTAAAACTACTCTGGCATTACGTTTGGCTCATTACTACAGGATTCCATATATTTCTGTGAAATCCCTGATTACCGAGACTATCCAGGAATTAGTGGGTTAATTCTGAATTTAAAAAAAAAAAAAAAACATAATTAAATTTCCCTTTTTTTTTTATCTTTTCTTCTTTAATTTAAGGAAAAGGTACTTGGGTATAAATTTAAATGATTTCTTTTTTCTTTTTTTTTTTTTCTTTCACAGACAAATGCAATTGAGAAAGAAGTGGGCGTGATGCTTGAGGAGTCCACCAAGGACAATGGTAATGAGAAAGACGAAGAGCAACGAGCGGTTGTGGAAACTACCAAAGATTTAAACTCTACACCGCAGAATGAACTGGAGAAACAACTGGATGAAATTCGCAACAATCTCAGTGCGAATAATGGTTGCCTCAGTGATGATCTCTTGAACAAGTTGTGTAAAAATATATATGTTGTTTTTCTTAAATACAAAGTAGTGTAAGTGCTTTGTCTATATATAGCACTTACGCCATTTTATTTCAAAGGTGTCGAAGTAAAAATTAAAGTGGCCTAAGTGCTTTGCCTATATATAGCACTTACACCACTTTGGTTCAAAGATGCCAAAGTAAGAAATAAAGAGACCTAAGTGCTATATATAGGCAAAGCACTTACGTCACTTTGGTTAAAAGGTGCCAAAGTAAGAAACAAAGTGGCGTAAGTGCTATGTATAAGCATAGCACTTACGCCATTTTGTTTTAAAAGTGTCGAAGTGAAAATTAAAGTGGCCTAAGTGCTTTGCCTATATATAGCATTTACGCCACTTTGGTTCAAAGATGCCAAAGTAAGAAATAAAGAGACCTAAGTGCTATATATAGGCAATGCACTTACGTCACTTTGGTTAAAAGGTGCCAAAGTGAGAAACAAAGTGGCCTAAGTGCCATGCATATATACATCACTTACGCCCCTTTGTTTCTAAGGTGATGATGTTTAATCGCACTAACTAAAATCGACACACTCAACTGAAATTCGTGTAATTCACGTAATTAATACGATCGTTGGTGATAGTTAATGAGGTTTAGGTGTATTCGGTCCAGTTATTGTCAATAAGATAATTCTAATTGAGCTCTCATATTTGTCTTGATTAAAGAAAGATAGGATTTGATGAATCTCTTGGGTAAACTGGAAATTGACAGTGAAAATTAAACTTTTTGTATTCTAAAGAGTATTTTCTGGGGAAAAACAGAGTGTAAGACTTTTTTTTTGAATGATTACAGTGAAATTGTATATTTATTTGAATAGCATTGAAAAAGTTTTCTCTTTGAATTTGTTGTTAAAGGACTTTTTTTTACATTCAGAGATACATTATTATAATTATTTTCTTGAATTTGTCAATATTGCAAGGAATTTAATCATTTAAGCACAAGCTGCACTAAGTGGGTGCATGATAATTGAAGCGAGTGCAATTCGACTGATGGAGGCAATGAATTACAAGCTCTAATTCAGTACCATTAAGGTAGTATCCCAGTGAACTCGAGTATAGTTAACTTAAAAAAAAAAGTTTTTGTTGCCGCATCAAAGCTGATAATTTTTTACTTTTTTCTGAATTTTTCCATAATTTTTGTCCGTGCAGTTTATGAGATATGAATTATCAAAGTTACTGAAAATAGCAGGGGTGGGGATGAAACGCCCTAAATCGGACAGAAATAACGAAATTACTAAAAAACCACAGGGTTGACCCATTATTTAAAAACTATTGGCGAAGAGAACAGCATTTTAACTAAATAATAGAAGAAAAAAATATTCAATTCACCGTATAGTTATTGAGAAATTTTAATTAGAAGGTAGTCGTAACTATTTGCTTCTCTCTCTATCTCGTGCATTTGATAGGAGATTAATGCAAAAAAAATGAGAGAGAAAAAAATTATATTCACAAGCTAAAGATATGACTTTCGAATAGTTTAATCACTTTTTTGGGTAAATTAAAGCACATTTTCCCAAATTATCAGCAATTAATTGGGAACTGACCTACAAATTCTCATTGTTTTCTGTTCTATCGACTGTACTCTGGGATACTACCTTGAATTTGTTGCAAAAAGACTGCTTGACAGCTCAAAAATACATTATCATAATTATTTTCTTCAATTTCTCAATATTTTTGAAAATTCAATCATTTATGCACGAGTTACACTAAATGGTAAAATTATAATTAAACCGAGTGCAATTCAACTGATAAAGACACTGAGCTACAAGCTCTAAATTTAGTTCCATTAATTCACGATTTCCACGAAACAAAGATGAGAAAATGCTCATCTCAATATTTAAACGACTTTTCAAAGTTTTCTCCTCTTTGAAGACGACAAAGTTCCAAAAGTCTTTTTTGCAACTTAATCATCAAAACTTATAAACTTATTTCTTTATTTTTCAGAATTCATCAGAATTACAAAAATTTTATCAGCACAAAAGCAAAACTTTTTCTTCGAACCACCAGCAAATTAGATTATCCCTTTTCTTCAACAAAAAAAAAAAAAAAAATTCCTTCGTCAAAAAATTAAATATTAATTACCTTTTAATTTTAATTTTACAGACTTTTTAAAAAAAAATTAATGTCTTCTCAGTGTAATAATCAGGGTTACATCCTCGATGATTATCCAACAACATCAGTTGATACAAAGAAATTATTCATTGACAATATTACATCAGAGCTAATTACACATGAAGTGAATAAAAAAAAAATATCAATAATAATACCAGAAACAGTTATACAACTGGATGCAACTGATGAATTTTTACAAAAACGTGTATTAAATTTACCAGAGAGAGTGATGCATGATACACATTATGATGCTGAAAGTATGGTAGAGTGCCTGAGGAAATACAGGTTTGTCTTCCATTATCATTATTATTATTATTACATAGAACACACTGTATTTTGCATGAAAAGAGAGAGAGAGAGAGAAAAAGAGAGAGATAGAGAAAATATCGATTTTACTTGAGAGAAGGTTTATTATCTCGATTTGTAAAGGTTTGTGTATGAGGAAGATCGTTTTTGATATTGCCAGTGCTATTGTCGATAATTTCCTCTCTCTCTCTCTCCATTCTCCACAAGTACTTGTGTACCTTTCAATACCAAAAAAAAAAAAAAAAAAAAAAAAAGCTGCCTTATAATAGTTTTGTGTATATGCTATATTTACAGAGAGAAAAATCATGCGACATTGGAATTTTTTATAGAAAATGGTATACATCCTCTTATTTTGACGATAGAGAATGAATCCATTGGGATGAACTTGTGTTTTCAAAGATGCCTTGAGACAATTGGAGAACCGAGAAACTATGGTGATTACTCTTCTCTCAATAGTGACTGAGGATTTTCCCTCTTCTTTATTATGTTGTATATTTTTTTTTTGTGTCTTTTCTTTTTTCTCGGTCTCTTCTCTCCCCATTTTTCATTCGCACTGAGGCTTTGTCTGTGATCAAAGAGCATTGCGGTATTTTTCTCATTTTTTCTTCTCTCTTTTCCTTTTTTTTTTGCTTTTTTTCTTCCATTTCTTTGCGCATCGTTTGGGAAAATGGAAGAATCGGTGGCTTCTTGTGTACTGGGGAGCCTTGTCATATGTGTAAATATAATGGAAATAATGGGAAGGGGGGGGGGGGGGGATATGTTGGACGAGAGAAAAAAAATCGGCGAGCAAAGTCTGCACGTGTTTGATAGCTAAGGGGAGATTTTATGACAGTTTGATAGTACGAAGAAATATAACGAGAGATGATTTCCAATTGAGAACAGGACCAATAGCCGATGAGATACGTGATGCTGTGGAAGAGGAGGAGAAGCCAGTTATTGTCGATGGTGAAAATGAACTCGTGGATTTTGAAGAAATCGCGACACGTGAAGGTGGGATTGTGGAGGGGGTAAGGTATTAATTTGTCAGACACGTGGAGGAGGAATATACTATAATTATTATTATTTTTTTTAAATTATTTAAGGCACTGAAACCTTTAAGGTTTATCTGCCAATAATATAATGATGATACTGAATGATAGCAGACATCTGAAAATTTTTAGTCCTTTTTTTTGTTAATAAAAAATTAATTAAAAAAAAAAAAAAAAATGAAAAATATGCACATTCAGGCAAAATGCCAATAAGTCTAAATGATAATATGACAAGTAGAAAAAATTATAAGACGATCGGAAAGAAACAGAAGTAAAAATCCGGAGAAAAATGGGAATTATAAATTTTTAAATTAGACAATTATGATTTTTTTTAGAAGACTATTCAAAAAATTAAAAATACTATAAGTGCAAATTTTTTAGATATTTTTTTGTAATGTTTAATTCATCAATTTATTAATTATTAATTTATTAAGAGTTAATTTATTAATTTATTAATAATTAATTTATTTTTAGATGTGTGCTGTTTCCATTGTTATAAATAATGAGACAATTTCTTTTTTTTAATGGTTAATTCGTGGATTTTTTTCATAAATTGGAGAGTTTCGATGAATGAACATCATAAACTGTTTTTTTTTTTAAATTGCAATGAGACTTCCAGACTGAGTTAAGGTCTTTTGACGCGAGTTTAAATTCAAAGCAACGATTTTCTGGCTGATGTGAGAGTTTTAATGGCTTTCTTTTATCCACTTGTTCATTCTTCCCCTCCATATGAATTTGTAATTTGTAACTCAGAATTCACCAGCAATGAAATTTCATTTTATTCGGTAATATGAGAATAATTTATAGTTTGAATGTGACTTCAACCCTTTTTGGTTAGTCTTATTCGGTTGAACTCGCGGAATGAGGGGAAGGGGGGGGGGGGGGAGGAAAATTCGAGGGTAAGAGGCTCGGTAATATTTGTTAATTTCCATAAATCCTGTAATACTGAAAATAGCAGACATCTAACATTTTTTTTCTTCAACAAATTAATTATTGAAAAAAGAAAAAAAATATGCACATTTCAAGATCATTAAATCCTTTTATCTGCAGAATTTTCTTGAGAGTGAATAATTTTCTGGAGTAATTTTCTAAAAATTACCTGAGAATGGAAATATACTAGAGCATTTTCTTAATTTTTTTCACATTTTTTTGCAAAGTCCTTCACTCTGAAAAAAAAATTATTTTGCCCCAATTTTTTCCAATTCCATTGAAAAGCTGAGAAAATTTTCATCAATGGAAAAGTCTGAAGATCAAAAATTGATGCCAGCACATGTTTTTCATGTAGAATATAACCTCAGCTCTCCAATGGAATTGAATAACCCACCTTGAATACTCTCATCAAAGTCAAGTGATTTTCTCTCCCATAAAATATTCAAGTTTCACCGAAAATTCAATGTGTCCATTCTATCTCTAATGTCTATTTCCCTTCGTCCCTGAATGTCTACATCTTGTATTTCATGGCCAAGAGGAGTAAAGTCGAGACGACTGAGATGCTAGAGGAAGAAGAGAGTCTGAGAGTGCTCTCAGAGCCACTGAGACTCTATCTCGTCAAGTATGTATTTTCAACGTTGAACCAAGGTCTCATTCAAGTCGTCCAATCGAGACCAAAAGATCCCATAGACTCACTCGTAAGTACATATTATTTTCATATGAAATGAGATAAGATGAAAAAAAAAAGCAGTATATCACAATTTTTTATTGCTCGACGATAAATCGATAGCTTTTAGCAGGAAATCTTTGATTTTTATCACAAAACTTATTTGAAAAAATGAGGATTTGTAGATTATTTTTCAATTAATTGCTGTTAATTCGGGAAAATGTGCTTTAATTTACCCGAAAAAGTGATTAAACTATTCGAAAGTCATCTTCAGCTTGTGAATATAATTTTTTTCTCTCGAATTTTGTTTTGCATCAATCTTCTATCACATGCATGAGATAGAGAGAGAGGCAAATAGTTACGACTACCTTCTAATTAAAATTTCTCAATAACTATACGGTGAATTGAATATTTTTTTCTTCTATTATTTAGTTAAAATGCTGTTCTCTTCGCCAATTGTTTTTAAATAATGGGTCAACCCTGTGGTTTTTTAGTAATTTCGTTATTTCTGTCCGATTTAAGGCGTTTCATTCCCAACACCGCTATTTTCAGTAACTTTGATAATTCATATCTCATAAACTGCACGGACAAAAATTATGAAAAAATTCAGAAAAATGTAAAAAAAATATCATTTTTGATACAGCATCAAAGGGCAAACTAGAGTTCACTGGAATACTACCTCAAGCAGGATACTTAATTTTTTGTAGAAACATTGGTAAAGTGATACACCAGACAAGCTTCACAGAATATTGTCATATTTCTTTTTTATTGCATGTATTTATTAAAAATCAATATGTTTTGACTTGTTATAACCGTTAACTGAGCCATAAAAATAAATTTCGAAGGAATACAACAATATTTTACTCTGTGTCTTCACAGTATCACTTTACCCAAACATTTTTTTTTGTAAAACACAAAAAAATTTACAAAAAAAAGGTTCTAATAAAAAAATTTCCATCTCAATTGAATTCTAAAATAAGAAGAAACCGATAATTTGAAGGACCTTCAGTAACTTTGATAATTCATATGTCAGAAACTGCACGGACAAAAATTATGAAAAAATTCAGAAAAATGGAAAAAAATAGCATCTTTGATACAGCTTAAAAAAAAATAAGGATTTAATCTTACTCGAATTCGCTGGGATACTACCTTGACTTTATCCTTCAGAGAAATTTGAAATTATTGGAGGCAATTGATAGTTCATTTTCTTTTTTATTGGTAAATTTTAATTGATTCTGTTTCCTCTTTGTTTCGGCCTTTCTAAGCGAATGAGAATAAATGATATTCAATTTCTGGGAATTGACGCCATTCTGAACAATACTCTCTGTGACAAAGCATCGATTGTGGTGACATTATTTAGTCTACTCGGACGACTTGGTTGCATCATTCGAATCGATAATTAAACTTTCTCTCTCTTTCCCTCTTTTTCATGCGCAATTGTCATTAAACTCGGTGAAATGTTTCATTTGCATGTACTTCACTAGTTGCATTGGTTTTTCTTCATTTTCGCACGATTTCTCCACGTTTTATAAGAGAAATTTATAGATTGAAATCAACAATTGTCAAGGTTTTAGATAAATTAATTTTATTTCATCACTTTTTTTTTGAAAATATCTCGGAATTTAAGCGAGATAAAGCCATTTTTTATTAACAAGGTCATTATAAAAATTGCTTTATCTCGTTTAGATTCCAAGATATTCCTAAAAAATGACAAAAAAAATTGATTTATTTAGAAATTTCATTAAATAAATCAATAAAAAATCAGTTCTTCCGATTTTAGGATTTTTTAAGAAATTCCAAAATATTTCAGAATTTTCTCCTAGAATTAAATTCCGGCGATTTTTCCTCTGAGAACATAGTTTCTCAATTATCAGGAAAATACGAGAAAATCCTTTCAGTTGATTTGGAGTAGTTAAAAAAAAGAGGAGGTCCCATAAAACCAAATGAATTCTCAGAATTAACCCAAAAAAAATTTATCATTTCAAGAAAACAGAATTGATAAACTTGAAAAGGAAAAAAAAAAAAAAATATCTGTCACAGAATTCGAAGGATACACACTATTATCTTGGTAATGTGTGTTTCTTCCTTCACAAACAGTTGGATATTCAGCCTTGGAATGTTTTTCCCATGAAAATCGATAAAGCGACATAGAGAAAGAGAGAGTATTGTGGGCTAGACCATCCATTTTTCCTACCTACCAACTGTATGCTTGGCTCATTCCCAAGTGGACACAGAAAAGCGATCGGTATTTTATTATTTTCTCTCTCCCCTACATATAAACAAGCACTCGTTTTTTTTACTCTCCCTTTTTTTTTTTTATTTTCAACGTAAAAAGCAAAAGAAATGAGTTAAAGCGATGAAAAGAGGAATGAAATCGTTTTTTTTTTTTTTTTTCTTTTAATTTTCCTCTTAAAAAATGCGAATGACGTGAAGAGTAGCTGATCCATGAGACATCAATTGCTCTGACGCGCAATTCCAATGAGGAGCAAATTACCTGCAATAAATATTTCTCTCCACGTTCACTCCTATTCCCATGGCGTCGTGCATATCAATTCTCCCCCCCCCCCCCCTTCCCCCTTTTTTTCCTCATATATTCCGTCTTTTTTTTGCATTGTGTCGTATAATATTTTCTCCATAGAAATATAGATAATGAGGGATTAATTAAGGGATTATACGCAGTTAGAAGTCCAAGAAAAGCAATTTTCCAAAAAAAATCCTGAAAAAAAGCATTTCAAGTGCTATAGATCTATACTCACGTCTTTTTGTTTCTGAGGTGACGTTATGATTTCACGAAATGCATTTTCTGTTGAACATCAGATTTTTAAGACAGAAAATAAATATTACCGATAATCATGTCTGAACAAAATTGACGAGTTTTACGAAAATCAAACATTATTATGTTTGATAGTAACTTTGAATATCCGATTGAGTTTGAATTTTGTAAAGATTTAATTTCCTCAGGGGTACTTTCACACAGTGCACACATAGCATCGATTCGTATCGAATTATCAGCTTTATTCCCTTGAATTCGCGATATCAGTACTATTCATTGCCAAATGGAATGAAAAAAAAAAAAATATGAAATTTAAAAAAAAAATTGTTTTTTTTTTTTTCATTTATTTGTTTTTATTTATTCAGCAGTTTTTTCCGAATATCTAGGGAATTAAGCGAGATAAGTTCTCTGCAGCTCCTGAAATTCTCAATAAAAAAGGATCTAGGGAAAAATCGCTCTATCTCGTTTAGTTGTCGCAAGATATTCAGAAAAAATTGGTGAGAAAATGGAATTTATCTGGAAAATTCATATTGGTTAAAATAATTATATGTTCGTTCTAGAAGAAAAAAGGCGTAAGTGCTATTTTTACCAATTTGAAGCATTCTTCATGAAAGGTTTGGTGAAAAAGAGGCGTCTGTTCCGCACAAATGCCTTTTTATTATTATAGAACTTCAAAAAGAAGAAATTATTCGAAATTTGTCAAATTATTGGAAATTTCTCCGAATTGTTGGAAACTCTCCGAATTATTCGAAATTCTCCAAATTATTCAAAATTCTCCGAATTACTCGAAATTCTCCGAATTATTCGAAATTTTTCGAATTATTGGAAATTTTTCTAATTATTTAAAAATTTTCAAATTATTCGAAATTGTTCAAATTATTGGAAATTTTTCAAATCATTCGAAATTTTTGAATTATTCGATTCGCATGATAATATTTAATTTGATTCGATTCGAACGCTATTCTTCACTAAGGACCAATGGTATCAATTTTTGATAGTTTTAACTACTTTTTTTTGTCTTTTTCAGTGTAGTGCCATGATATTTATTAATTCAACACTGTACAATTTATCCTAGATCACAATAATTGAGATTTCATGATTAAATTATTTTGTTGATTATGAAAGGTATTTAATAATTCTCAGAAATTACTGCAAGCTGCTCATTAAAGTAGTAGCTCATTGATAGTATTTTCATTGAAATAATCACGCAATTAACATCACAATGCATTAAACTTTGGATTACATAAACTAAATTAATGGTATTTAATTATTACTCGAGATAAACCAAAACACAATTAATTTTGTAATGATTGATATTCAGAAGAATATCATTAATAATTCAGGAATCTTTAGAAATCCATGTAATTTCAATTAACCACGAGTCCAATTAGCCACTGAAATATGGAATTTTCGGAAAATCAACATTATTCTATGTAAAACACGTGGAATACGTGAAATTTTCGAGGGCACGAATTTGTGGGAAACATTTAGATCGATTTTACGTGCATTATCGCCAGATTTTGTTACACACGTGTTAGCGAGGGAACAATTAGGGGAAAAAAAGGGGAAACATAGTCAGATGGGTTTTATGCTTTTGATTGGCTATATTTATCTTGTTCTTCCAGGGTTTCTAGGTCGTCTGCGTTTGCTTGAAAATTACAAGCGGTTCGATACTCACCTGATTGTGGAAATTCGATGGGAATTAGGGGGAAATAAGAATTATAAAGGAACTAGTGGAGATAGAATTTTTCTGATGATTCCAGTGAAAAGCTGAGGAAATTTTAGGTTGAAAACATGTGTCAGAATTAATTTTTCAAGATTTGTAGAAAAATTCTAAAAATTATGCTAAAAATTTAGGATTAAATTTCTTTCTTTTAACTTTTTTTTTGGTAATATCCTCGGTTCGAATTGTTGCAGCATAAAAATTCTGAATGAAGGTTGAAGGTGAGATCATTTCAGGTGGAAAATATGTGTTAGAATTGATTTTTTGGCAATTTTTAGGAATTTAAGAATTATTGAAAACAAAAATTAGATTTCAAAAAAAAAAATTTCCATTTTTCTTTGGAAATATTTGCGGTTTCAATTATTGAAGGGCAAAAATTCAAAATCGAGGCCAAAGATGAACTCATTTACAATCAATATATGGGATTTCTAATGAATTTTTATCAATTTTTCAAGCACTGATCACTTATTTTAAGAAAATTAGTTGATTTTCTTCATGACAACTCCAAAAATTGATAAAAATGAGTAAAAAGTCCCATAAATCGATGGTAAATCATCTCAGCTGTCACTTCCAATCAAAATTATTGTGCTTCGACCATTAAAACCGCAGATATTCTCAAAATAAAATAGTAAAATAATTGAATTTCCCCAAAAAATCCCCAAAAAAACAATCCCAATCCCTGATTTCTGCCTCAAATTCCCAATTAAATCATCGAACAGCTCGTATATCTCAAATTCTTTCACCCCAAAAAGTAATTTTCATCGCCTCCACCATTTAAGTTCCACCAGAAATCCCAATATATCCATTTTCCCCTCAATATGACTTTCCCCTTATCCCATTTCAATCACGAGTCTCCTCAATCTATCATTTGCCACAATCGCAAAACAATAATATTCCCTGCAAAAAGTTGAAATCACGTGACTCTACAAGTTTTTATCAGTCCACTGAATTGAATGAAATTCTGTAAAAACAAAAGTTTAAAAAACCTCCCCCCCCCCCCACAAATAATATTTTATTTAGTTTAGTTTATAAAAGCAAGAGCACGATGAGAATTCAGGGCAAAGAGAATAAAAAAAAATAAATAAAAATAAATAAAAAATAAAGTTTGAGGACGAGGACACACAGTTAAACTGGGACATCCTCCGGGAATGTCCAATTCTCATCGTACCAATGCTTTTACTCTTCATTTTCTCTCATTTCATCTTTTTTTTTTTTTTTTTTTTTTTTTTTTTTTTTTCATTCTCCTCTACAAATGAATGATACGTGGGGAGCATAAGATTAAGATTGGCCACAGTGTCTTGGTTAGAGAGCAATACTTCTTCTTTAAATTTATTCCCTGTATTTCATTCCTTGGTTTGACTCTTTTTTTTTATCCTTTTCCCTCATCCCCCTCCCCCTCTCCAATGAGATGAAAAACAAAAAGAGCAATGTTTCTTCTAAATTTTTATTTTTATTTCTCTTTCTTTTTCTTTCTCACAGGCAGCCTATTTATTTAAAAACAATCCGGAGGGTAAAATGGATGAGATTTGTGCTTCTTGGCTGCAAGGGGTGGATCAAGAATCGAGCAGCAACGAATTTTACGAGGAGGGATCGAGTAATAACGAATTCTAGAAGAACCCCTTCTATTTTTGAATATTTATTCATCCTTGGGAGAAAAAAAAAAAGGAATGACTCAAACAAAAATAAAAATAAATGTTTTTTTTTTATTAAAAAATAAAATTATTGTATTTTTATTATTGTTATTATTATTGTAGATGTTTTGGTGTGTTTATGAAAAATCCTAGAAGAGAATTTTTATAGAAATTTCTTAAAATTTTTTATAGAATCTTTTTTTCTTCAAATTTTCTATAGAATTTCCTTTAAAAAGTGAGAAATTTCCTTTCAACAGAGAAATTAAAAGAAAATTTCCGAATTGTTATTATTATTTATTTATTTTTGAAGAATTTTTTTTCTGAAGAAATTGTTATGAAGATTTTTTTTTCCTAGATTCATTTCCACGAGCTTAAAATTTTATTCTAATAATATTTAATAAATTATTTTTCAAGGGAGTAAATGAATACGTAATGTAAAAGCATTACGTTACTCTATTATGCACTTCAATATTTTCCGCAACATAAATTATATACAAAAGCTTGAATTCTGTGAAAAGTTTTGTGGGGAATTTGTGTAGCATCAGGCTTTTGTTAGTGGTAGATTATCTGTGGAGTTAGAAATCGTTGCTCATGAAGCATCAACTCTGGGTTCTTTGGACCAGAAGGATATTGAATTTCCATGGAGCCCAGGAAGATTCAAATTACAAATACACAAAAGCAATGTTTAACGTTTGAAGGATAGGAAGTTTTCAAAAGTTTGAAATTTCATTGACAACACTAAAAAAAACAAAAATCTGATAATTATACAGATTTTTGTTTTTTCTAACAAATAAATTATTTGTAAAGAAAAAAAAAATTAAAAAAAATATGCACGTGCTGAAAATTCAAAAAATTGATAATTGCGAATTTTTTGCAATATTTTCTCTCATTTGTTTAAAAAAATCCAAAAAATTTTCATATGTCTGCTGAATTAATTATTATAATTAACTGCATTAAATTCAATTCGATTAAATTCATCGCAAAATAACAAAAATTCGTTGAATTTTTTTATTTTTTGCCTTTGATCCTAAAAAATATGGAAATATTTAAAAAAAACCCAAAAATTTCTAACGAGAAATTAAATGAGTTTTTTTAAAAAAATTCGCTGATTCTGCCCTCAGGATAATGCGAACAATGTATGCAGCTCAAAAACTAGACACGTGTATGATAAAACAAGTAAAAAAAAAACATGTGTAGTTTATCCACAAAAGAATTCATTTAGTCTCATATAGAGTGTAAATGGTGTTGCGACCGTGACCCTACATCTGTACCCAGGTCGTATGACGTGTGTACCAGAGTATTGCACACTCTCAGTCCAGTCATGAATAGAGAGTTTCACCATCAGACCCCGGAAGTGCTGTATTGCAAATTTCCATTTCTGATTGCAGTGGAGGGCTTGAAAAAAAAAATGGGAAGGAAAAATAAATGGTTTCCCCTACTTTTTAGATTGACATCAAAGAGGCATTCAAGTTCTGATGAATCGATTTCCCTATTTTTTGCCTCTTTTTTTTTTTTCACTGAAGAGAAGAGCTTAGCTGTGAATTCTTGATGACTCGAGAAGAAGAAATGAGTAAAATTGCTCGATTCTATTAATTTTCCAACGTTCTTTTGATGATCGAGGATTGAATTAATCTTTTTCCGTTCTAATTTCAGGTGCAAGTGGAGAGAAAAAATTGCGGAGCATCCATTATCGTGATTGGAGGGTTATTGATGAAGGAATCATTGGAAAAATTTTTATATTATTAAATGTGACATTGAAAATTGCAGATATCTAACATTTTTTTTTAGAATAATTTTTTTTTTAATTAAAAATATGCACATGTAGAAAATTCAATAACATATATTTTTTACTCAGTTGAAGGAAAATTATTTCACTTCAGGAAATTTCAATATATGTAGATATAAAAATTGTGAAGAAAAATTTTGGTAAAAAGCAATTTTTCTTGGTACAAGAATTTTTTTTCTCAGTGTATAAATTCCATCGTTTTAAATAGAGGAAAGTAGGGGCAAAATGGACCCAAGTGACAGTATAATTTAGGAATTTTTTTTCGGAATGAAGGACTTGCATAAAAAAATCTTAAAAAATTTGAGAAAATGCTCCAATTTATGAAAATTGTTTGTGAATTTTTTTTTCAAATTTTTACGTTAACGCTTTTACTCTTAAAAAAACATGAATCTTTTTGAACCATAGGTCCATTTTGCCCCGGTCTTCCCTATTTTTTAAAAAATTATTTATTTGTTTAAAGGATCCAGAAAAAATGTGAGATGTTTACTAATTATATTTAAAATATCAGACATCTGTCACTTAGTATTTTTTTTTACAAATAAATTATTTTTGTTAAAAAAATGAAAAATAAGTGCAAATTTTTTGAATATTTTTTTAATGATAATTTATTAATTTCAAAAAAATAGTCAGATATGTGCCAATTTCATTATCATTGTTAATTTCGTAATTATTATTAAATTTCCTATTTCGCGAATTTCAAAATAAAATATCCACTTTACATCTCATTTCATTTTTTTACACTCTTTAAATCTGTTGGAATTTTCAGTTTATACTGTTTTTTAAACGCATTAAAAAAACAAAATACTCTGTAATTTACCGAATCTCATTAAATCCATGGAGTAATTCATAATACACGAGTCATTAAGTAACAGAATCATGAAGTAAAAATATTTGATAAGCGCATGCTTTAAAATTTTCAGTTTTCACAAACCGCACACACCATTACCACAAGGCTAAAGCCCCTGGCTGTATTGAGCCACCGAGGGCGTTCTTATGGTCTCCCATCCCTCGAGCCATGGGTCAAGGCCAAGTACCACCCATTGTTTTTTTCCCCTCATCTTAAATACTGTCTAAACTATTTGCACTTTTTTTTTTCATCATCATGAAAAATCCATTCGTGGGTTAATTCAGGTTTTGATAAATTTAATTATTCCGAGGGTTTTTTTATTTAAGGATTATTGGGTGGTAATTGGAAAAAAAATTAAATTTTTGGGTAAAATCGTTAATAACAATTTATACAAGATGAAATTCTCAAATTTGATTCAGTGAATCTGTAAAGAATGTAATGAGAAATAAAATAAGCCTTAGAAACAAAAAATTAATTGAAAATTGCAAAATTTTTTACATTTCTTCAAATCTTGAAAAGTTTGAAAAAATTGAAAAAATAATGACAATTTTTCAATTTTCAATCAATTTTTTGTTTCTAGGACTTATTTTATTCTTCATTACATTTCCCACAGATTCACTGAATTTTTATCAACGATTTTATCCAAAAATTCAACTTTTTTCCCCGATTTTACCTTCCAATTATCCTCAAATGATAAAAATCCATTTAGTTATTAATTCGAGGCACTCAAGAGTGCGTTACTCTATATTGATTGATTGAGTGTTTTTCAATGTAATATCGATACTTCCATTTCCTGCATAATCCATCAATGTCTTGGTAAAATAATATTTTAATATCCTCGAAAAAAAAAAAAAGAAACAAAACTTGAACCATTTCAATCAAAATTTAATAACTCAATGAAGAAAAAAAAAACACTAAATAATAAAATGCTAGTCTTTTAAATAAACTCATTCAAAAAGAAAAATTTACGACCACTAACTTTGTTTTTACTACATTTTTTTTACCCAATTCTCACTACTGCACTATATACCTGTATCTCCAAACACCTGTTAGCTAGCGCCCGTGTGAAGAGACAGAGAGCTTGGCTACATCAGCTTTAAACCCTCCACCACAATCATTGCATTATCTCAGCCATTTAAAATTCACACAATCGCACTTTATTTATTTTCTCCTCGAAAAAAAAATAAAAGAAAAAACCATTGAATTTCCCATAAAAAAACACAGATAAAACCAAAAAAAGGCATTTTTTTAAATTCTTTGCCTTTGAAAAAATCATAAAAATAAGGAAAAAATATGGAAAAACTCACCAGCATGACCCTGCAATGAATAATTAGCCTCTTCACTTGGCAGGACAGTTTCCTCGATGATGCTCTCGGATGCTGTCTTCACCACTCCCATGACGCGGAGAACCCGCCAAAAAAGTGAATTAAAAAAAAACCAATAAAATCCCGAAAAGACCTATTTTTCCCGAATTTTATACGTAAATACTGTATTTACTAAAGTAAATCAAGAAAAAAACCTGAAGATGATAGTCTCGTGCACAGATTTAAATCAGAGGACCTATCCACTTTTCTCTTTTTTTTCTATGTATTTTCAATGAGTGTCTCTGTATGTGTGTCTGTTTATGACTAATGGAACAATTGGAATGAACCCTTAGGACTCGATGATGCCGACACGTCGTCTGGCGTAAACTCGTAAAGAGACGAAGATTGGATACTGTGTGTATGGGGGTAAAAACTCATCTCGCGCGCTTGCGTCACTCTCCCTCCCCCCCCCCCCCCCCCTCCTTTGCCTCTCCTTTACCCCGTAGACTGAAAGCCCCGTGTATAACACACAGACTTTGTTGGTCCTGTGGCTGTGATGGAGGCAACACACACACATATATATACACATCAGGGAAAATCATGTTGAAAACACACAGACACACACACAGACACACAAACTAGCGGCTGGTCTAGTCCCAAGTGTGTGTTTCATACGGCGGAGAAGAGCTTGATGGAAAGTGGAGGAGGGGGAGGAGGGGAGGGGAATGAGAGAAGAGACCCTGAACGTTCCTGGGGGTAGTACAGGGGCTTGGAAAACAGGGGCAATGTCGAAGCCAACTGGGTCTCGGTGAAGGTCTCGGGCTCTCGGGGCTATCGCTGGCTACTCTGCCTGCCGCGTGTCTGTCCCTTTTGCTACACATTTTTATTTTTACTCATCTTTTTCCAACAGCGCAGCAGCATCTGGACGTTTTTTTTTTTTTATATCGGTACTCCACCCGAGCTTCCAGGGCTTTGCACCACTATTTTTTTTTTTTTTGCAGATTTCAACTCATGCATTACGTCGAGAGGCTGAACAGTCTGTAAATAAAACGGTAAAAGGGAGACGATTATGTAATGGGCATGCTGGATTAACGCGAGTTTACTTGCGAAAGACGTGTTTTAAAGTACAGTGTTGTGTATGAAAATGAAGAACTCACTTTTTAACACTAAATTATTTATTAATTAACAAATTATTGGAGTTTACGAAATAGTACTGTGTTCTATACTTGACAAAAAATTTGACTTGATAACTTTAAGAAACAGAAGTTTTTATGAATTTTGAGTTTTTATGACGAAGGAATTTTCAAGATTAACTAGCATTTTTCAATTTTAGGGTATTTATCACTATCTGGGGTTTGGTGGGAGATGATCTTTCTCGAAGGGTATATGTATTTTGGATTTTTCTAGAACTTGGTACCTTTGGAGTAGGAATGGTTCGGTACCAGGGTTAGTTTATTTATTGACAATTCGGGACTTGTTTAAAGTTCTCAGGGAAAAGACCAATGGACGGGGGAAACCTTATCTTAAAGAATATTGTACAATAACTTGGACTCTGTTTACATACTAATATTGTAGTGAACTACGTATAACAACAGTCACTTTTTATAGGGAATTTTTGAATTATGTGGGATAGAGAAAAATTTTTTGGGAATTTATTAGGGCGAAAAATCAGGTTTTTTGAGATGATGCTGGATGAAAATCGTCTGACGAATGCAGCTTGAGAAAATGTAATCACATTATTACAATATATATAGTCTTTTTTAACATAATTTAAACTTTAGAAATAGATATCTTTTGAATACAAAACCAGCAAAATATTGGAAGTTTTTTTTTCAAAATTTGTAATTTTTTGATTTATCTTGCAATCAGTTTTGGAAAAGATAAACAGGGAACTAGGCGCTTTTTTTGATACTTCATTGTCTGCCTGTATTTCAATTATATGAATTTTCATTATGGATTTTAAATTAAATGGAAGATTATTTCCTTCATTTTATACTTCAATTTCATTAAATTCCTAAGAAAAGCCATTTTGCAAGTTAACTACCTCAAATTTGTACGAGAAAATTAAAAATGTTTCTACCTTAGAAGAGTGTTCTTTTTTAGGAGAATTTTTACACTGAGAAAAAAAAGTGGTGAAAATATCAGCAAATATTTTTTTTGAAATAATCAAAAAAGCTGTTGAATTCCCTGAATTTCGTTAATTCAACTAGTTAATCCGTTTGAATTACCTAAATTCAATAAATCCACCAATTCCTTAAATTACTCAAAAAAAAAAATTGCTAAAAATCAATTTCATGAATATTTCATAGTTCCCACCACTTTTTTCCTTTTCAGTCTAATTATTTCCAACTTAAAATTACCTCTGAATAACAAATTTTATTATTGAACATTTATTGTTGAATTATTATTGTTACATTTTACGATTTCTGATCATTCGTCATATTTCAATACTCTCACGCCATTCCGTTCTCTTTCATTCCTATTCTGTCCAGAAAAAACCCTTTTTTAATAAACCAAAAATAATACCTTAAATTCTTGCGTTCAATTTTCTTATCAGTTATGTTTACTCATAGAAACCCCGTGATTATTTAATTTATTTGATATCATCGAAAAAGGATAAAACCACTGGTAAAGATAGAAAGTACCTGCGTACTTGTACACACACTCTGTGTATTTACCCTTCTTCACTATAACTATCTCTTTCTATGCGTGTCTGACCTCACTCGTTCCATCACCCCTTACTATTATCACTGGTCTATTTCTGGCAGCGCCACGCGACCTCATGCACAAGCTCTACTCGTAAACTTGTTGCACGCAACTCAAAGAGCTCTCACCCACACACACACATATATATATATATATATGTATACACACACACACACATATATATACACACATTTGCAGAGACACGCGCCATCAAACTTTATTTTTCTTTTCCGGTTATTATTTTCATTTCCCCTTTCCCCCCTCCCCTTATTTTCCTTTCTTTGGTAGCCTCATTTTCCCACCCAACTGCTTTGATCTCGTAATGTCCACACGAGGAGGGGGGAGGAGGGGGGTTTGATGCCATAACTCCTGAAGTAGTGATACAATGTTGTGCGAGAGTTTCCGCATTGGGGAATGAAATGGGAATTGGAATCCGATCATCCCCTTCGTTTTTATACGATTTACTCGTGACCTGTTTCGTGACCCTAAAATTCTCCTGGCCAGGCATTTACACACACACACACACACACACACACACACACACACACACACACACACACACACACACACACACACACACACACACACACACACACACACACACACACACACACACACACACACACACACACACACACACACACACACACACACACACACACACACACACACAGTTTCACTTCCATTGTCATCGATTACACGTGCGCTCCATGATTTTCGAAGGACACAATGTGGATAATTTGTATTTGATACCTGCACAAGCAGAATTGATTCTTCGTAATTATTGGACACATTTGTAATGAGGGTTAATTAATGGTGGTGATAGTATATCATGTACTTCTGGGCTGTAAGGGAGTCAACTGCGAACAAAAATTTGCTGCTCGAGTGAAGATAGAGTGCAAAAATTTTTGGTGCAGTTGACCTTTCTTACTTTTGTGGTGCGTACGATATATTTCGTACTGAGGAAACAAAAAACAGTCCTTTTTGCAGGTGCAAAAAAATGTTTTTAGTTGATTGATTTGAGGATGTTCTACACCTACCGTAAGCGGGGGTTGTGCAGCATGAGAGGGGCAGTGATTTCGTCAGTGTTCCAATCCCTGAACATGAAATAATGATTTTTCAAATTCCTCATTAAAATGATTTTCAGGGAATTATGGAACGCTGTGGGTGTTCAAATATTATATTATTATCATTACATTTCATAGATATTTTTTTTATCCTTTATTTAATTAGTTTGAGAATTATTTGGAAAAAAGCGTTGAATTCTAGGGAATTCTGGCGACACAAGTTGGCAGCACTTACGCAAAATCGACAATTTTTCAAGCATTTTTATTAATTTTAATGCCAATTATTGATCCAATCGTTGTATAAAAATGAACAAATTGTGCGGGGGGTTATTTCTCACCTATATCCGAAGTTTCATCAAATTTGAACAATTTTTCGAAAAGTTTCTTAAGCTTTTGTGAATTTCCCATAAGAATCATGTTAAAAATGGTTTTTAAAAAATTTATAACTTTTAAACCAGGTATGAAAAAAATCCAAAATTTTGCATACGGTTTCTTTATAAATTGGAGAACCTTGGAAAAAAATTTCAATGAAATCGTACATTTTAAAATTTCATGAAATACCGGTGGAACATCCTTAAAGAATCAAGGGAGTTTGGAAGGTTATAAAAATCAATACTAAAGACACTATAAAAACAAGTATCGGTAAATATGCAGATTAGCGATTTGTCAAAATAAAATCAATATAAAATTAATGTAAAATTGCCTCAGGAAGGTAAGTGGAAACAATACACTGTAACAATAAATGTTTGAAATTAAGATACTTTTGTAGACACTTTTAAAACACTTTCGAAAAGCTATTGCTAGTGAATGGCAGTTTCATGATATTTTTTGATTTTAAGATATTTGTTTTTAACTAATATCTTAAGTTAAGATACTTGCTTTTACAGTGTAATATATCGGAATCAAAAATTCGAAGGTAAATAGTGAAGAATGTGAGTTCAAACCTTACTTGTGCATTCCCTATTTTTTCTGAAATTTGATTCTGAGATTATCAAATTTTATTAAATAGGCCTCTAATATTCATAATTACCCAAGTCTTTTAACTTAAGATATCATTTGGAAAAAAAATATCTTGAGACTGTTATTCACTAAGAAAAACCGTTCCCAAAGGGGTTTAAAAAATGTCTACAAAAGTATCTTGATTTCAAAAACTTGTTTTTAAAGTATGATTGTCAATTTCGCTCATAATTTGAACTTTTTCAGGCTCTGTAAGACAAAAACTACGGAATTATTTATTTGCTCAAAATAATAAATAATTATATACAAAAAAATCATTATAGACTCTTCATTCTTCCAAAATTACAACAATAAGTCTAAAATTCCAGTTATAATTACCAAAAAACAACGAAAATTACCTTAAAATCTTCAGTATTTTTAATTATTTTGAAAATTGCTTTCATCAATTGTGAAGAGGAAAATACAGTGAAAAGCTTTCACGATAATTTGAAAGCATTGGACTTGATTTATTTCACTTTTTATTCTCTTTATACGATTTTACGATTTAGAATAGAGAAAAAAAAGATTTAAAAAAAAAGTGCATCTCACTTCTCTTTTTCTTTGCTAATCCCCAGAATTAATAATCCATGGCTTTTAAAAATTTTACCAATCAATGTTCAAGGTGAGTTGGAAAAGCTCAAGCTCTTCTTTACTTCCTGAATTCTTCAAGGTCAACGAATTATCGGAAGGAATAACAATGTGTATACAAGAGGCATGCGTCAGACTTGTTGCGCAGGATCAAGTGGCTAGGATAGATCAGACTGGCCTATTTTTTCTCTCATTTTTTTTCTCATCTCCCTCTTTTTTTTATACGTCTGCTTCTTTTTTCTTTTTTTTTTTTTTTGATTCTGCGTTATAGTGTAAAAATTCACAGTTGGAAGCTTCTCACAAGTGGTAATAAAAAATCATGATACATGGTTATTATTGCTGAAAAAAGCAGAGGGGAAATATCAGGCCATCATTAGTTATCGCTATCGCAGTGTCTCCTGTATCGATTTAAACTTGTTGCACACATAAACCAGTGAAAATTCCGAGCTTCATCCCCAAAAATTTTCATCTCTATTTGTTTTTACGATTGAAAAAATCGCAGAAAAATTGGGATTTAAATCAGGATTACGAGTGAATTGACTATTCGCTACAAAAATTACACAGCTTTGATTATTAAATCTGTGTATGGACCATAAAATACACAATTTTCGTAAAACATGAAAGAGCTTGAGAATAATTGGGGAAAAAAAGTTAAATTTTTGTATAAAAACGTTAATAACAATTTCTACAAGATGAAATTCTCAAATTTGATTGAGTTCATCTGTGAAGAATGTAATGAGGAATAAAATAAGCCCTAGAAACAGAAAAAATTAATTGAAAATAGAAAAATTTTCATTATTTTTTACATTTTTTCCAATTTTTCAAGATTTGAAGGAATTTAAAAAATAATGAAAATTTTGCTATTTTCAATTAATTCTTTGTTTCTAGGGCTCATTTTATTACTCATTACATTATTTAAAGATCCACTGAATTACATTTGAGTATTTCATTTTTCATAAATTGTTATTAAAGATTTTATACAAAAATCTAACATTTTTTTTACCAATTCTACCTCTCATTTATCCTTAAATTAATAGGATTCCCGAAATATTTACAGTGCCATTGAAAACGATTTATTTTTGTGGCTCATATTTATGTAATTGAGGAGTAAAAATAGATTTAGCATTGAATTAACGAATTCATAATATATATATAAATTGATTGAATTTGAACAATTGGACAATTCAATGGCCTGTTACATCATAATATTACCATTGAATTATGTATAACAGTTACTCGAAAAAACATATTTATAGTTAAAAATAGATATTTCTCACCCTAAATTATAATTTTGTAACTGTAGCTTTAAATTTTCAATGGATTACGTAAAATGAGAGCTTCAGTTTAATCCGCATGATTGAAGTGCTCTTTAGCATCAAGTGAACTCGGATATTTTTGGAATTTCGTTATTATGCAGATATTAAATTCTCTCATTAAAGGAATTATAAATTACGTTATCAATTTAATAGGAATTAAAAGAAATAAAAAAAAAAAAAAACTCTTTCTCGTATTCATTTTATGAATAATAATTTTATAAATAATGAGGGAAAAATTGAGAGGATGATTGCAGGAATTTTGCATGAATAATTTAATTATCTTTTATTTTCTGTAAAATCTTCAATTGACATTTATTTAAACCACAGTATTTTACAATAATTTTCATTGTCTGAAATATCTTCAGAAATTATGAAAATTGTCAAGAAATATTTAGAAACACTTAAATTACTGTGTAAATAAAATAATAATGTTCTATTATTTCATAGATTGTCAGTATTTTAATATATCATTGCCTTAGAAACAAGAGGGGCTTAAGTACTGTGTATAAGCATAGTACTTAAGCCTATTTGCTTCTAAGGCAACGATATAACTATCATTGCATATTTTTTTCTGCTTCAAACTCGTAGCACCTTAATTTTAAATCACTTCTATATTTAATTTCAAATCTGCTTATTCCTGGAATATGAGGCATGTCACTTGCTTCAGATCTGCTTTGAGCATTATTCATTTAATCTTGTTATTATTTTTTTTTATAATTTTAATTTCAAGAAAAACATTTCAATCATTTTTACAGTATTGACAGCGCGTTAATCCAACTTCGTCACAATTCATGCATCTTAGTGCGACAAATTCATTCATAAAATTATTCCATCTTGGTGATTTTTTACTTCCATTGCATACTGAACATGGAACAATACCAGCACCACCACAACAAGGACAGACCTGACGTTTAGCAGGACACTAGAAAAAAATAAAAATTAAAACAATTAACTAGCTGCATTAATTAACAATTTTATGAAAAAAATTTTTTTGCAGTTGTCTTCGAATTCTTTACCCCCCCCCCCCCCCCTCCTTTTTTTTCAAATGCGTTTTAAAATAGGCAGTCTATTTCCCTAATTAGAAAATATTCCTTAGAAAAGTGGACCTATAGGGCTGAAGAATGTAGGATGTTTTTTTTAAAGTTGAAGGCCTTTACGAAGAAAATCAAAAAAATTCGGAAATAAAGTAGACATGTTCGAGCATCTTCTCAATTTTTTTTAGATTTTTCCGGGCAGTCCTTCCCTCCGAAAAAAAATTCTGAAACATTTCAACCTGAAAATTTCAACCTATATTTATAGGAAACAATTTTTTTTGCCGTTCTCGCTTTTGAATTCCCCCCCCCCTTTTTTTAAATTTTTCCTTTTTCTTATGCAATGCGTTTTAGACTATAGAGTCTGTGTCACTAATTACTAATTTTTTTTTTTAATTGATAATTTTTTTTTTCCATAAATATTATTGTATTTATGTGCATGTCGATAACAAATTTGTTTTTTTTTTAAATTTGAATCGTAATATTATATAAATTCATAAAATCACTGATTATTACAATGCCTTTCATACTCAGATTTTTCAATAATTCTTAATTCCTCTACTAATTGAAATTGATAGTGAAAATTAAAAAAAAAAAAAAATTGTCTTAAATTGATTCTATTAAACGAGTAAGTGAATATTTTAGAATAATTCATGAGCGAGTGAATGAAATTATTATGAGATAAAGTGCCGAACGACCTTTCCTCCTTTCAATTATTCGTAATGTAAAAATTACCTTCTCAGACATTGGAAAAATTTACGAGCTCATAGGCTCTGGAAACATTGAACAGAGATAGAGAGGGGCAAGTGGAAGAAATACTCTGTGCTGAATAAAAGTGAAAGGACCCAGGTACACTTTTGTATATAACCTTGCTAGTACATAATACAAAAAAAAAAAAACACCTATGTAATACACCTTTTCCTACGTATTTTTTTTTATTTCAAAGCCATATACAAGCACTCACAATGATCATGAGACATTCAGCAGTAGCTTTACATTTTTCATTACTCAAATTTCTGCAGAAAGGAGGAATTCCACGAAACATATGATGGCTCTTATTTCATTGACTCAAGAAAATCGGAGAAACTGAATAATTTACCTGAAGATAATCAAAGCAAGCTAGAGCTACTACCCATGATGTAGTTCAATTTTAAAACAGTTTGAGACGTATTTAAAGATGAGCTTAAGACGTATTTAAGACGTGTTTTAAGATGTATTTAAAGATGTGCTTAAGACGTATTTAAGACGTGTTTTAGGAAGTATTTAAAGATGTGCTTAAGACGTATTTAAAACGTATTTTAAGATGTATTTAAAGATGTGTTTAAGACGTTTTCAAGATGCGTTTAAGACGTTTTGAAGATATGTTTTAAGATGCATTTAAGACGTTTTCAAAATGTGTTTTAAGATGCGTTTAAGACGTTTTCAAGATGCGTTTAAGACGTTTTGAAGATATGTTTTAAGATGCGTTTAAGACGTTTTCAAAATGTGTTTTAAGATGCGTTTAAGACGTTTTCAAGATGCGTTTAAGACGTTTTGAAGATATGTTTTAAGATGCGTTTAAGACGTTTTCAAAATGTGTTTTAAGATGCGTTTAAGACGTTTTCAAGATGCGTTTAAGACGTTTTGAAGATATGTTTTAAGATGCGTTTAAGACGTTTTCAAAATGTGTTTTAAGATGCGTTTAAGACGTTTTGAAGATATGTTTTAAGATGCATTTAAGACGTTTTCAAGATGTGTTTTAAGATGCGTTTAAGACGTTTTCAAAATGTGTTTTAAGATGCGTTTAAGACGTTTTCAAGATGCGTTTAAGACGTTTTGAAGATATGTTTTAAGATGCGTTTAAGACGTTTTCAAAATGTGTTTTAAGATGCGTTTAAGACGTTTTGAAGATATGTTTTAAGATGCATTTAAGACGTTTTCAAGATGTGTTTTAAGATGCGTTTAAGACGTTTTCAAAATGTGTTTTAAGATGCGTTTAAGACGTTTTCAAGATGCGTTTAAGACGTTTTGAAGATATGTTTTAAGATGCATTTAAGACGTTTTCAAGATGTGTTTTAAGATGCGTTTAAGACGTTTTCAAAATGTGTTTTAAGATGCGTTTAAGACGTTTTCAAGATGCGTTTAAGACGTTTTGAAGATATGTTTTAAGATGCGTTTAAGACGTTTTCAAAATGTGTTTTAAGATGCGTTTAAGACGTTTTGAAGATATGTTTTAAGATGCATTTAAGACGTTTTCAAGATGTGTTTTAAGATGCGTTTAAGACGTTTTCAAAATGTGTTTTAAGATGCGTTTAAGACGTTTTCAAGATGCGTTTAAGACGTTTTGAAGATATGTTTTAAGATGCGTTTAAGACGTTTTCAAAATGTGTTTTAAGATGCGTTTAAGACGTTTTGAAGATATGTTTTAAGATGCATTTAAGACGTTTTCAAGATGTGTTTTAAGATGCGTTTAAGACGTTTTCAAAATGTGTTTTAAGATGCGTTTAAGACGTTTTCAAGATGCGTTTAAGACGTTTTGAAGATATGTTTTAAGATGCATTTAAGACGTTTTCAAGATGTGTTTTAAGATGCGTTTAAGACGTTTTCAAGATGCGTTTAAGACGTTTTGAAGATATGTTTTAAGATGCGTTTAAGACGTTTTGAAGATATGTTTTAAGATGCGTTTAAGACGTTTTCAAAATGTGTTTTAAGATGCGTTTAAGACGTTTTCAAGATGCGTTTAAGATGCGTTTAAGACATTCTCAAGATGCGTTTAAGACGTTTTGAAGATATGTTTTAAGATGCGTTTAAGACGTTTTTCAAGATGTGTTTTAAGATTCGTTTAAGGCGTGTTTTTCAAAATGGTTTAAGACATGTCCAAAACGTCTTCAAACCAAAGTTCCTCCATATTGAGATAAAAGTGAAGGGAACAATTTCAATATTTTGAAGGTTTCCAATTTTCTTTTTCTCCATCATAATCCAAAAAAAAAAAAGAGGAAATTATTGGCCACGCCAACGTCCATCCGGTTTGATGCAACTGCACTTTTATTCCCTCCCGATAAATTCACATATATATCTATATTCCTTTTTTTTTCCTGCAATGGTCTTACCTTGTAAGGTTTGAGCATAGGTCGCAATTCCCCGGACTCGTTGAGTCGTTCGACCGCGTCGGCGTCCTGTAAAAATAAGAGGAAAGCAAAAAAAAAAAAAATGAACTCACATTAGAAATACGATACAGTGTGTCTCACGTAGCGGTTTATTTGCTGTCTCCTCGCGCCCATTCCCCCTTCAGACCCTCAGTTTGTTTTACCACTATTCCCACCCTTTATTTACCCACTGGCTCACGATTAAATTTATATCCCTTTATCTCCCGAAAAATTTTGTCATTCGCAAAAGGAACAATGGGAAAAGAGAGAGAGAGAGAGTTCGTTAAAGGCAATGTTAATAGGCTCATTTTTTTTTCCTTCTTTTTCATTATTCTCTATTTATTTTTTTTTTTTTTTCCAGTCAAATAATAATGTGACGCAGGTAGATTGGAATGCAGTCTCCCTTTTTTCATTGCAATTCAAGAAAGAGAGAGAAAATGAGAGAGATAGGGATATCAGGGGCTATGTAGAGATACAGAATATACGAGAATAGCTGTTTTGCCTTCTCTACACTCTCGTGAATGTTTCCTTGGTCGTCCTTGGATCGAATAGCTTGACATTTCACTTACGCGTGTATCCGTATCACTTTGTCATCTACATGAACAATATTGGTTATGTGAATGAAAAGAGAAGGAGCAGAGAAAAAAAAGAGAGCTTGAGATGAAAGGAAAAAAAACTCTTGAAATTGTAGAGAAATTTGAGAAAAAAAAATTGAAGTGAAATTACTTCATTATATTATGATTTATTTGAATAATTAAATGTCAGGAGTCTTATGCTTTGGTAATTAACTTTGGTACTGAAGAATTTTGAAGGATCCTGAGAAAAAGAAACTGTTGGAAATAAGCCTTGTGCATAGTTAGGAAAATTCAGTTTCATGCAATTATTTTCTTTGATGAAGTATGAAGTTTAATCTAATGAGATGAAAATAACTTCAATCATTCAACGTTTGGGGCATTTTATGGCACTGATTTTTTAAAATTTATTCATTGTGAATATATGGTATTGTGAGAAAATGAAGATTTTTAATTACAAAATTTATGAATTTTTGCACTCTGGTAAAAATTAAGTGTTTTTTCTATATAATTTTATGATGTTTGAGTCATAGAGAAGAAACGATAAAATCTGAAGTTTCCAATTGTGAAGAAATTTTCTTCTGAGCAATTGCAAAATTTTCTATGGAAGGAGAATTTTACTTTATATTAGTAGATTAGTTTTAATCTGTATGATCGAGTATTGTATTCAATCAATTAATTCTTCAAAATAAAAAAATTCAATGAACAGAAGAAACATCATGCCAAATTTTTTTTAGCTATCTCGTCGTTCTTTAGAAATAATTTGATAAAGTCTAACAGAAATTTAGGTATTCTTCCTGCAAAATTGATATTTTATGAAATCGAACGAGAAATTAGTTGACTAAGATTTTTTTGATTGTGAAAAATTTGAATTATTCACTTGCACATAGCAAATTTCATTGAAAACAGTTTTTTTTTACAGTGTAGAGAAATTTGCAAAAAAATTGGTGCAAAATTGCTTCATTATATTATGATTTATTTGAATAATTAAATCTCACGAGTCTCTCACTACAATAATTACATTCAGTGCTGAAGAATTTAAAAGTAGAAGGTGAATAAAAAAAATCATGTACCTTTATCCAGTTACGTTAAAACCTGTTGACAGTTATTGGATAACTTGGTAGACGATTTCATAAAAAAAAAAAAAAAAAAAAAGGAGAAAGAGAAAGAGAGAGGGATAAAGATATGCTGGAATGAAAGGGAATACCTGTAACTAAATTGACGCTCTTGTGTCTACGTCAATTGGTGGACAGTGTAGGTAGTTTTGTACTGGTGATGCAACACCAGAATAACCCGAGTACAAGGTAGAATTATTTGTGACTTAAATTTGACACTAGAAAAGACATTTTGTTCTATTCTTTTTTTTTTTGCCTCAGGTGAGAATTTAACAATTGGAACGATCCATTTAATTTAATAAAACCAGTGAATTGCAACTTCATCACAATTGTTTTGTACTTCTCACGTTATTAACTTTCTTTCTACAGTCAGAAAGAAAGAAAGGAAAGGTAAAGTGACAAATTCAATGAAACTAATTAAATCATCAGAATTCCTGTGATACAAATGAAAGTTGAATAAATGAATTTTTAATAGCTTTCAAAATTAATTGCACATTTTTTTAATACTAACTCGATGATTAATAAAATGTTTTTAACGGTGAAACTTCAGAAATTGGTTAAAAATAAATTGCTTGATTTAATCGAACGTATATATAGACTCCGAAGAGACTGGGGCAAAATGGACCTCCAGGGTAACGAGATTCATGAATTTTTTTCGGAGTGAAGGACTTCGTAGAAAAATCTGAAAAAATTCGAGAAAATGCTTCAATATGTGAACATTATTAGTGAATTTTTTCAAATCAATCGAAAGAAGCTTTTACTCCTAAAAAAAATTCCGAATCATTTTGAGCTGCAGGACCATTTTACACCGGTTTCGCTTTAAATGCAATTAAAATGTCATGAACTAAAGGTTTCTAGGAAAAACTGTTTAATTTATCAATAAATATCGAATTTCATTTGTTCATTCACTGGTATCTGACGAATCTTATCCGTTTGAATACTAGATACGACTCCCCCCCCCCCTCTTTGTTCGTTCACAAAATAATAATAAATAAATTCTCCAACTCTTCATATTTAAAATATTTAGTCAATTAAAAATTTTCGATAAATTAATTATTTCAAGTGCAATAACAATAGAATAAATAATTTTGAAATTCCTTAAAATCAATAAGATAAAACAATGGATAAATCCCCCCTCCAGTGAACTTGCGCAACAAAACGATTTTGCACGTGACCGAGTGCTTCTGACAGTAGATTGTGTCTAGTTCGTTGCATTTTGAACAAAAGCTTCAATAATTCTAGCATATTACATTTTCAAAAATAATCACATTTCAGCCTTGAAATGAAATAAAAGGTCAAGCTCAGATTTTCTCCAATCATTTTAATTCATCTATCTCACTAATTTTTTTCTATTTACGTAGAAATTCAATTATTCCCCTTTTTTTTTCCATTAATATCTCGGAGAATAAAAGAATGTGAATGAAAAATGTAAATAACAATAAAAAAAAAAAAATGAAAAATGTCATAAAATTCTATGCATAATAATGTACATTATTTCCTTTTTAATATATTTTTTTTTTCCATCCAATTATTACTTCGGTAATCGACGATAAATTGCGTTATAAAAAGGGATAGGTATGTGGCAAGGATGCAGCAGAGGATAGAATCGATTATTGCATTTCGAGTATAAAAGCACACTGGGCGTTAAGGATTGACGTTAAATGTCAAGAGATAAGAGGCAATGCGCTATCTTCCAACAGTCAAATAAACGTTCGTATAACAGAAGTTTATGAAAAAAAAAAAAAAAAAAAAAATTAAGATGATAAAAGAATGAAAATAAGATGAGACGAAAAAAAAAAAATTAAAAATTGTGGAGATTATAACGTGACGAGGAGAAATGCAACGAATGGAATCCCATCGTTTTCATCGCTTAATATGTATCCCCCCCCCCCCCTCCCCCTTTTCCTACACCCCATCTCCCATTTATTCATACACGTTTAAATATTTAGAACGTGTGAATTATTTCTATCAATGGGCATAAGAAATTTTGCTACTGTTTTATGCAGAAAATTATTCGCTGCGTATATATCATGACTAGTCACTGAGGATTAACCTACTTATAGCGTTCATTAATCAGTTTTTTTTTTTTTTTTTTTTTTTTTTTTTTTTTTTTTTTTTTTTTTTTAGGTGAACAGGATAAATCAAAATATTTAAATTCACCGATAAATTTCACATCCGCGTGAAATTCATGGAAATTTAAATCTCATGATTTCTATATTTAATTAATTAATTTCTTTTAATTGAGCAATTTCTTACCCCAATGTGTTGTCCATCGATGAAGAGTTGTGGTACATCAACTGTTTCAATTCCAAGTCTCTCTTTTAACTCATTTTGAAATTCACGACTTGTGAATAAATCACGCTCCTCACATTGGACCAAGTGTGTACCGAGAATTCGCAGCATCTTTACGCATGCAATTGTTGTTTTTCTCACGACCCTCATTGATGTTGTGTAAACAACCACTTTGCCGGCATCCTTTTGTTTGTAATTCTGGAAATTTACAAAATGGGGGGAAAAGCAATTTAAGTTACTGTTTTTTTTTTAATTATGTTGTTTTTTAAAGGTAGTTGGAATTTTCGAAAATTTTCAGGGAAATGGCTCGAAAAGGGCTGAAATATTTGAAACAGTGTTTTTTCAATGAGTTCAGTGAAAAGCTGAGGGGAATTTACATTAAAAACGTGGGTTGGAATTAATTTTGTTTTAATTTTTCAAAAATTTAAGAAAAAATGGGATTTTTAAAAAAATCTTGAAAATTTGAGAAAAAATGGGATTTTTCAAAAAATTCTTGAAAATTTGAGCAAAAATGGGATTTTTTAAAAAAATCTTGAAAATATGAGCAAAAATGGGATTTTTTAAAAAATTCATGAAAATTTGAGGAAAAATGAGATTTTTAAAAAAAATCTTGAAAATTTGAGCAAAAATGGGATTTTTTAAAAAAATCTTGGAAATATGAGCAAAAATGGGATTTCTTAAAAAATTCTTGAAAATTTGAGCAAAAATGGTGTTTTTTCTAAAATTCTTGAAAATTTGAGCAAAAATTGGATTTTTTAAAAAAATCTTGGAAATATGAGCAAGAATGGGATTTTTTTTTAAATTTTTGAAAATTTAAGAAACAAATGGGATTTCTCAGAAAATTCTTGAAATTTCAAGAAAAAACTGGGATTTTTTAAAAAATTCTTAAAATTTCAAGAAAAAACTGGGATTTTTTACAAAATTTTTGGAAATTCAAGAAAAAATGGGATTTCTTAAAAAATTCTTGAAAATTCAAGAAAAAATGGGATTTTTAAAAAAAAATCTGCAAAATTTAAGAGAAATCGGTATTTTTTAAAAAATTCTTGAAAATTTAAGAAAAAAATGGGATTTTTTTTTTAATTCTTGAAAATAAATTTCAACAAGGGTTTTCCAACGAAAATTCCCTCAGCTTCTCAATGGAATCACTTAAAAAAATTTCATATCAATCCAATTCTTCCAAATTTCCATAAATTAATTATAAAATGAAAAACAAAAATCTTAAATCTCCAACTTCACGAAAGTGAGATACTTTTAAAATCTACTCTCTTAAACTTTTAAATAATAAACGATTAATATAAGTCAATTTATGCGTTCCAGTTTCGCGGTTCGCACGCCTCGAAAGTACGAGGCTATATGATAATTACAAGGAAAAGCACCAGGTGGTTCTCGCTTTTGTGCTCATTTTTTTTTCTTTCCGCACAGACACATACACACACAAATACACAATTTTTCTCACTTCTTTCCATTTCTTTCATTCTACGCATCTCCGGTTGATTTCATGCTTATCTTCATTTACAACATTGAAACACATGGGAAGTGTGTTTACAAATTACACAATCCTCATTAATCACAGTAAAATAGAATTTAAATACCAATAAATGAGAGACACTCTGAATTACCCTTTTTTTCTCTCGAACATTTCGAGTTTTTTGCGTGCTCCAACTTTTTCGCACTTTTCCCCTTTTTTTTTCTCGAAAATTTTATTGCGCATAGACGAATGGGCGAGAAAGAAAAAAAGCGACTGAATAAACATTCACAGGCCATGAAGGTCGTGAATATTAGCACCCATAAAAACAATACTCAAGTATACATTACGACTTTCGATAATCCGACTGTCTCAAGGTAATATTCTCTTTTTTTCTACTCCTATTCTATGATTTTCTTCGAATGTAACTCAACTTGAAGGAAAAAAAAGAATGGAAAAATTTCAATCACAGGATTTTTATATAAGGAAATTACTGAAGTTATCTTTGAGGATAAAAAATATAAAATAATTCATTCCTTCATCAATTTTTTTCTCTTTATAGAACTATTTCCGTTCTTATTGGATCTTTCACCTGTAAATTATGTTGAAATGAAAAATGAAGAACTATGTCACGAGGTTTTGTTGATAATTATCACATTCCTCTCGTGAATTAAACCGAGACAGTTGAGGATTTTAGAGTATTACGAGGGGTTATTCACTCAAAGATTGAGTGACATCATGACTTCAAAATGAAGTCGACTTTACGTGAACTCAGTGTCTGATTTCGATGGCTTCAGAAAAATATAATTTCGATGATTTCAAGCACTGATATCATTAAGGTTCCATGATTAATTAACACACGGACAATTCAACTCAACATTTGGACAACTCAACATACAAACGAATTAACACACAATTAAACTAAACGGAAAGACAGCTCAATGTATGAAAAAGTCAAGGCATAAAAATTTTCAAAAAAAGTCCATTTCATTACGGAAAATATTTAAACATCAGAGAATAAATTTATCATATTGAAATCATACCGCTTGTACTACTTGAGTCCCTGCTTTAAAACACCTCTTATTATCCACGAATTGTTGAATTGTTCAAACGTTAATTCAATTGAGGCTTTATTTTATTTCGCACTCAATGCTTGTCGCTTCAGAGCCTTTCTCCTCAATGAATGATTGTGCATCTCTTTTGATTCTATAATTTTTATGTTATTCTTATTCTTTACTATTCTTTTTTTTTTTTTCTTTTTCTCTATGTCATGGAGCTAAATACACGTTTATAACTTTGTATACTTATGTATGTTCCCCTTGCTATGGGTACTGTACCTTTTAAGCAATAAAGAATATCTATCTATCTATCTATCTAATTTATCATATTGAAAAATACTATTTCTTTCCAAAAGAAAAAACGATCAAATCAAGTTTAAATGCGAAGAATATTGAGTAAAGGTAATTGATTTGATAATGTATTAATTTAATAATGTAGTAATTTAAAAAGAGTATTGGAGATGATCTGTAAATTAAAAAATGTAAATGTTCAATTCCTCTATTTTTGTGTTGAATTTGTTATATGATTAATTTGCGGTGTATTGAATTGTCCATGTGTTGAATTGATGTGTTGTGTTGAATTGTCCGCGTATTAATTAGTCATGATACCATTAAACGTGACTTCATGACTGCAATTGATTGCCAATGACTTTATCAATTTATAGTCAGTGACTTCAAACAGAATTGAGTCATTGAAATCACGATAACTAAAATTTGACGAATAGAAGAGGGTGGAACGACGGGTTTTCATCATATTGATACAAAAACTTTTTATATAAATTGACACATTACAATATTTAGATGTTTTTCATTGGAAATATTTTTTAACAGCCTTAAAAATATTATTAGATAGTTTTAAATCCCATTATCAGTTATGACAGGAGGGAAAATAGTTTTTCGATACTGTTCAGTATCGATGTACCCATGTACACTCATTGGCTCTTATTTAAAACAATTTGTACTTTCATCCAAAATATACTAGTGGCAAAGAACACCAATTTTAGTAACTCCAATGATTTTAGAATTTTTTTTTTTTTTTCTTTTTTATTAATTGCCCTTCAGCCTTTTTGAAGGCTCATCGGCTAAACGATATATTACATGATAATTTATGTATTCAGCATAGATGGATAAAAAATACAATATCTAATTCTAGGTACATTGCTTGGGTTTCATATCTTTTTTCTATTCTTTTATATTATTATCGGAGGGAAAAATTGAAAAAAAAAATAAAAAAAAATTTTAGAATTGATTTTTAAAAAAATGAAATCATTTGACTTCAGTGATTTTTTCCGGAGTAAAGGAAAAAATGTTGTAGAAAAATTGGAAAAAATTTGAGAGAATGCTTCAATATGTGGACATTATAAGTGAATTTTTTTTAATTTTTTTTTTCGAGAAGGAGGCCTTCTCGAAAAAATTCCCAAATCCTTTTAATCTGCAGGTCCATTTTACCCCAGTCCCTTTTATAAAAACTTGAAAGCCTCCAACGCTAACATTTTCTTATATAAAATTGTCTTCTCCAAAGAGTCGAATCCTTTCTTTTTCTCCTCTCATTCCATACTTTTCTCCAAATGTATCTGAAGAAAAAAAAAACAATGAATACAAATCAATCTCAACTTGAATTGTATATAATTCCCTGATTGCCAAACACACACACACACACATACAAAAAAAAATGTAAGTCGAATTCCCTTTCTATATTTCTTAACAATTTCGTTCTCTTTTTTTTTTACACCAAACTTCTTTTTATCCATTTCTTTTTCAACATTCTCGACAAATCAAATCTCAAAACACGTATTGTGAAATATTTTGTTGATACGTGCAAGTGCGTTCGTGGTATTAAAACACAAGGCATGTGAATAATTCTCATTGGCCTAGCATTTCTATATCCCCCCTCCTCCTCCCTGCCTCCTGACAAATCGTATATCTCCTTATGCAATAGCGCGAGAATCTTCAATAATTCCCCGATAATATTTAACATCGACATTTCATTAATTTTCACTCGAATGCTGTAAAGCATTAACGCTCACTAGACTGAAGGGAGAAAAAAGAGGCAAAAAGAAATGAGGAAGTATTACGATGAAATTGGCAACGAGAGAAGTTTTTTCTTTCATTAAAAAAAAAAAAATTAGAAAAAAAAAGAAATGCAGTCATGCAACTTTTTGCAGACTTTTATATTTATCTGTTAATTTTTTTCCTTTTCCCCACTTTTTTCTCTCTCTCTCACTCCTTCCCTCAAGATCATATATATATATGTATATATGTACGCACAAAACTATCAGAGCTACTTATATTTTCTCGTACAGTGTGCCACGAATTATTACGTAATAAAGGGGGAGTCCTGGTATAACTTCACCAGTAGTGCGACAGAGCTCGTGATTTTGTTGAATTAACTTTCACTGCGTGCATGAATTCCAAGAATAGCTGATACAAAATTGACACGACTACTTGAATAAAATGTATTTCCTGAATTTTTCATTCACACACATAGATGTTGTTAATTTTATTCAACTATTTTTTTTTTTAATTTCTTTTTTTCAGCACACGTCAATGTGAAGGACAATCAATAATAACTGTATAAAAATTCCTACTGCAAATATTGTCAGTGTCATATGTGACAAAAATAAATTCTATGAATAATTTAAAATTAAATAATTCCTCCTTTTTTATCAACTTTTGCCTATTTTTATTTCTTCAATGACAAATTTTTTTAAATAAAATATTTGTTTTCAACAATCAAAAACTTGTTAATTTCAATAAAATTTCCAAATTTAACGAATTTTTGAATTTTTTACAAAAAAAAATTTGTTGAGGATTGTCGAAAATTTAAAAAAATTTTTTTTTGTGTGTATAGAAAAATTGTGCGCAATGAAATTGTAGTTATATGCACCAATTGCTGTATTTATTGGGTCAAATATTATGATAATATACAACAAATTAACATATCCATTAACGCCTCTCACTCCAAGAGAAGCCAAGAAGCATATCGTATTTCTTTCTCAACTTTATTATTATCATTATCAATAATGATAATAATAATCAAATTAAAAAAGAATAATTATGCATTTAATTTCCACTAATTCATCGTGCATTAATAAAACAAGAGAGAATTTGTACAGAATTGATTGAAATTAATGAAAGTACCACTGATTCCTATACTTTCACGTGCAAATATTTGCGTTCAAGTGTATTAACATTACCGATTAAATGAATAATTGAATATTAATTTTTGTGACTAGCATCAGTGTATCAAAACACAATGTGCCATAATTTTCAATCATTCACCATATGGCAATTACGATTATTACAAAATAAACTTGAGTGATGATAATGAAAATTTGATTGATGGCAAGTGTGTTATATTGTGCTGTAGTGATTCTCAATTTTAATTATGATTACAAAATTGACAAAGGAACACTAGTTACGATGGTATCATCAACTATCCACTTCATGGGTATTTTAGAGGGAAATATGTTTGGTAAATGATTACGGTGTATTTATACACAGAGATATGAGGAAGAAGAGAGAGAGAGAGAGAGAGACCTGTTGAACCAGGTGTGTTGAACGGAATAAGCAATAAAAACTGATGATAATGTATAGCTCATAGTGTTCAAGGTCTTTCAGGGGATTTTCGTTGCGGTTAAGTGCAGTTATGAATTATCATTACTGATAAAAAAAACCGGTAGTTACCGAATAGATTGTTTTTTTAAAGAAAAGAAACATCTTATTTTGGTAAAGCTTAAATTATTTGGTAATTTCTGAAAGTGTTTTTAGTGGAAGCAACAGTTTGTTGAATTGAGGTAGTGTCTGAGTGGAGTCGAGTACATTTGACCCCTTTTTTTCATGCCGTATTAGAGATGATATTTTTTTAACAAATTTTTTAAGATTTTTTTTGGATATTTAAGATGTGGGCTTCAAAACTTACTCGAGATCAAATCCGAACTCCTCCAATATTTTCCAAACTTGTGCATAAATTTTAAGGATTTAATTCTTAAAAATTGGATGAATTAATTTGATTATTTAATAAATTCCCTCTTTTGACGCGATAAATTGAGTCTGGTAATTAGCTGAGGGAGTGGGAGGAAAATTCTTCAAAGTTTATTTGGGACCTCGGATTTCATAAACGAATGCGCCCTCTCTATGACCACGAAACCGACTAAAAATTAAAAATCTTACACAGAGAAAAGTGTTTTCTTGATTTAAGAAAGTGCAGGTCACTTAAATTAAGTGACTCTTCTCACTTAAATCAAGTGACTTTTTCTCTCTTAATTTAAGAAAGTGAAACTCACTTAAATCAAGTGCGTTTTCTCAATTAAATCAAGTGACTTTTCTCACTTAAATCAAGTGCGTTTTCTCAATTAAATCAAGTGACTTTTCTCACTTAAATCAAGTAACTTTTTCTTTCTTAATTTAAGAAAGTAAAAGTCACTTAAATTAAGTGACTTTTCTCACTTAAATCAAATGACTTTTCTCACTTAAATTAAGTGACTCTTCTCACTTAAATCAAGTGACTTTTTCTTTCTTAATTTGAGAAAGTAAAACTCACTTAAGTACAGTGAGTTTTCTTACTTAAATCAAGTGACTTTTGTCACTTAAATCAAGTAACTTTTTCTTTCTTAATTTAAGAAATTAAAAGTCACCTAAATTAAGTGACTTTTCTTACTTAAATCAAGTGACTTTTTCTTTCTTAATTTAAGAAAATAAAACTCACCTAAATCAAGTGAGTTTTCGCACTTAAATCAAGTGACTTTTCTCACTTAAATCCAGCAACTTTTTCTTTCTTAATTTAAGAAAGTAAAAGTCACTTAAATTAAATGACTTTTCTCACTTAAATCAAGTGAATTCTTCTTTCTTAATTTAAGCGACCTGCACATTCTTAAATTAAGTGACTGCACATTCTTAAATTAAGAAAACATTTTTCTCAGTGTAAAATTAATATTGAACGGTCGATAAAATCAAATTCTATATTTTTTTAAGTTTTTCTGAATTTTTTCATAATTTTTGTCCGTGCAGTTCATGAGACATGAATTATCAAAGTTACTGAAAATAGCAGTGGTGGGGATGAAACGCCCTAAATCGGACAGAAATAACGGAACTACTAAAAAACCACAGGGTTGACCCATTATTTAAAAACTATTGGCGAAGAGAATAGCATTTTAACTAAATAATAGAAGAAAAAAATATTCAATTCACCGTATAGTTATTGAGAAATTTCAATTAGAAGGTAGTCGTAACTATTTGCCTCTCTCTCTATCTCATGCATGTGATAGGAGATTGATGCAAAAAAAAATTCGAGAAAAAAAAATTATATTCACAAGCTGAAGATGACTTTCGCATAGTTTAATCACTTTTTCGGGTAAATTAAAGCACATTTTCCCGAATTATCAGCAATTAATTGGAAACCTACAAGTTCTCATTCTTTTCTTTAGGATACAATTATGAATTGTCGCTACTCATAAAAACCAGTTGTTACCGAATAGATAGTTATTTTTTTTTAAAGAAAAACACCTTTTCATTTCATTCAAATTATTTAGTAATTTCCGAAAGTGTTTTCACCGAAAACAATAGTTGAATAAACTGAGGATAGAAAAAGGCTCGTGCAGATTGCATAGTGTTCAGCGTTGTGTATCGCGGTCGTCTAATTGTCCAGATCTAATCAGAAGAAAAGCACGAAACCTACTGAGTATAAATCTACTATTTTTCTTTCTCTCTCTCCCTTTTTTTCTTTCTTTTTTCTGTCTTCCTCTCCCTCTTTCTCTTTTTCTTTCTGTTTTGGTTGAAGTTCTAGGTCCCATAAAGCCTCATCAGTGTTGAATTTCATGAAAAAAGGTGATAATTTGTGGTAGTGCTTCATTTCTAGTTGAAACGAAAAAATAAGAGGGAAAATAAAATAAAGGTAAAGAGGAAACACGTACAAAGGTGTGCCAAGGGCGATATTCTTCTTTTGTTGATGATGAGCATTGAAAAGAGAATGGGCAAAGGATTGAATGATTTTACCTGACATTTAAATGAACATAAAAAGAGAAATTTCACTTCAAACCTCGTAGTACCATTCATTTTGTTTCAACAAAAATAATTAAATTTTTAATTATAATCTCATGATTATGGGGCTATTTTGATTTCACTGCGGCAACAGATCAAAGAGATTCTTTTGATATGTAATACGTGGGGTATCGATGAATAATGAATCGATTACGTGACAGGTGAAGTGAAATTATTAGAGTCAAAAAGTGACATTCGATTGGTCGTAATAATTCCTGGTGGGTTCGAAAAAAAATAATATATCAGTACCGTTAATCCTTTTGATTTACACGTAAAAAGTTTAATGATAAGGGTGCACGTGTACCTACACATGATAAATGAGATTTTGCTGATAAATGCTTTTTTCATCCCTTCCGTATCATGAGAGATGGCACTGACTTCGTTGCATATCGATTTTTCAACGTAAAATAAGGTAATTTTCTGTGATAAACCCATTTTTCCATTTTTTTTTCTCTGATAAAGTAGTTATCGATGTCATTAAAGTATTATCTCAGTGAACTCGAGTACAGTTAATCCCTTATTTTTTTGATGCCACATCAAAGATGATATTTTTTTAAATTTTTCTGAATTTTTTTCAATTTTTTTTTGAATATTTGAAATTTTGAAATTTTTTCGAAATTTTCTCAAATTAAACTCCAGCAACCTTCCTTTGTCCATATATATTACAAAAATCAGTTTTATTTTAATATTTGAGATTTTTCAATTTTTTCAAATTTTTTTGAATTTTACAAATTTTTGTTCGTGCAGTTTATGAGATATGAATTATCAAAGTTACTGAAAATAGCAGTGGAGGGGATGAAACGCTCTAAATCGGACAGAAATAACGAAATTACTAAAAAACCACAGGATTGATCCATTATTTAAAAACTATTGGCGAAGAGAACAGCATTTTGACTAAATAATAGAAGAAAAAAATATTCAATTCACCGTATAGTTATTGAGAAATTTCAATTAGAAGGTAGTCGTAACTATTTGCCTCTCTTTCTATTTCATGCATGTGATAGGAGATTGATGCAAAAAAAATTCGAGAGAAATAAATTATATTGACAAGCTGAAGATATGACTTTCGAATAGTTTAAGGATGTTCTACCGGTATTTTATCAAAATTTAAAAATGTACGATTTCATTGAAATTTTTTTCCAAGGTTCTCCAAATCATAAAAAAACCGTATGCAAAATTTTGGATTTTTTTCATACCCGGTTTAAAAGTTATAAATTTTTTAAAAACCATTTTTAACATGATTCTTATGGGAAATTCACAAAAGTTTAAGAAACTTTTCGAAAAATTGTTCAAATTTGATGAAACTTCGGATATAGGTGAGAAATAACCCCCCGCACAATTTGTTCATTTTTATACAACGATTGGGTCAATAATTGGCATAAAAATTAATAAAAATGCTTGAAAAAATGTCGATTTTGCGTAAGTGCTGCCAACTTGTGTCGCCAGAATTCCCTAGAATTCAACGCTTTTTTCCAAATAATTCTCAAACTAATTAAATAAAGGATATAAAAAATATCTATGAAATGTAATGATAATAATATAATATTTGAACACCCACAGCGTTCCATAATTCCCTGAAAATCATTTTAATGAGGAATTTAAAAAATCATTATTTCATGTTCAGGGGTTGGAAATCACTGCCCCTCTCATGCCACACAACCCCCGCTTACGATAGGTGTAGAACATCCTTAATCACTTTTTCGGGTAAATTTTAATGCTGCAAGGACTATCGAATTTTTTCCTACGCATAAAAGACCCTAATAAATATGTGCATACAAATTTCCAAAAAAAAATTGTAAAAAAACTGATTTTCTTGGGAACGTCCTTAAATTCAAATACATTTAACGCACTTTGAAAAGCAATGAGTAATCGAATCATGCGTGTCCACTTTGCCGCAAAACGCATCTGCTGACAAATGCGGAAAGAAGTACAAGCTTCCGTGGACGATTTCTCCACAACTGGGATAATGTTACGGGAGATCAGGTCGTTGAATAAAAAAAAAAAAAATGCGCGTTTTCCAACGTTTAATACCGTTACACTTGAAGCCTGGCAAAACGATGGCTGTGTGTAATTTTATTTACTCGATAAAACTTGAATTCACTGTACAAAATAATAATCCACAATAAAATACATCTAGTCATTGCCAGAGTTGAATGATCCAAAAAGATTATATTTTTTCTCACCAATTTTTTAAATAAAAAAAAAAAATACAATTACTATTTATTTGAATTTTCTAGACCGTGGATTTCAATGTTACTTTCATTTGTTACAACGCTTCATTGAATTCACTGATATATTTCAGTTGAAATCATAAACCATTTCTGATGGTAAAGTAAAAAAAAAAAAGAAAATAGAATAATAGGAACAAAGCACCTTGCTACCAAGGGGAAAAGTTCGTTTCATTTTGTGAAACTGTGTAAATCAAAAGAAATTATTTATCATAAAATAATAATAATTAATTTAATTTTATTCGAATAATTATGATGATAGTTAATGTGATTTACTTCACTTTATAAAGATGAAAAAGAAAAAAAACGCAGACTCGTGACTCCTGTTTAGTGTACATTCCGTGTTTGAGTTTACTGTTTAGCACATTTGGTTTCAAAAGAGATGGAGAGAGATGTAATGGAATTCGTAAGTTTTGTAGTCTGTAATTTGGGATAATAACAGGAGAGTTTTGTGACTTTTTCTTTTTATTAAAGAAAGAGAAAGAGTTAAAAGAAAAAAAAAAAAAAGAAGACTTCTTACTGTTACTAGTGCAGAATAACTTGAATTTCACATGATATTTTAAGGTGAAATTCCATATTTTTTTTTTTTAAAGGTAAAATAATTTGAATAATTATCAAATTCAATGATCTATCAAGAATTTGATAATAAATAATTTTTTTTTCTGCTTTCTATCTCTTGAAAAAAATAAATAAAAATAAACCACAAGATTATTTGAAATTTATTCATACATAAATACTTCTAAAATGAATTACTGAATATTTTTTTTTTCGTTAAACCAAGAAATAATATTCTTTAATTGTGGCTTTAGCGACGCACATTCCAATGGAAAAAGGAAAAAAAAAAATTACTCAGATTTAATCTGCGACGAAGTATTTCCAAACACATCATCGCTAATAATACTGAAATAATTCTTTCTACTTCGCAAAAAGAATCAAGCCCTGAAATATAGTCTGTTAATAATGAAAAAAAAAAAAAAAAAAAAAAAAAAGGAAATCCTGAGGATCTCCAAGAATTAATTGACAATTAGTCAATGTCTTGGAGTTGGATAATTTATCGTCGATTAAGTTGAATGCAATGTGCATTATAATACAAAAGCGTAATCATTTATAAATGATAGAACAGGTTGCATCAGTCTCAGATGAAATTTGCGACTCTCTGAAGTCATCTCCAGAATGAGATATAAAAGAAGGAGAAGAGAAAAGAAGAAGCATTATGAAGAACGCACGTGAAATGAGACTTTAAGGTAGTATCACAGTGAATTAGAAAACAGTTGATTCCTCATTTTTTTTACATTTTTCTGAATTTTTTCATAATTTTTGTCTGTCTAGTTTATGAGACATGAATTATCAAAGTTAAATCGGACAGAAATAACGGAATTACTGAAAAACCACAGGGTTGACCCATTATTTAAAAACAATTGGCGAAGAGAACAGCATTTTAACTAAATAATAGAAGAAAAAAATATTCAATTCACCGTATAGTTATTGAGAAATTTTAATTAGAAGGTAGTCGTAACTATTTGCCTCTCTCTCTATCTCATGCATGTGATAGGAGATTGATGCAAAAAAAAAATTCGAGAGAAAAAAATTATATTCACAAACTGAAGATATGACTTCCCAATAGTTTAATCACTTTTTCGAGTAAATTAAAGCACATTTTCCCGAATTATCAGCAATTAATTAGAAAATAATCTACAAATCCTCATTTTTTTCTCTGTTTTAAGACACTGCAGATGATCTCTGATAGACTATTTTTAACTTTTATCCACTTATTTTCAACAAAACTGACATGTTCAATGGATGTTTTGTATTCCTCGATAATCAATGCATATTGCACTATATTTGAACCATGTGAAGGGTATATTGTGCAATATAAACAGACATGGAGCTCCCGGGGGGCCATGATGTCCCGACATATCGAGTTTTCCATTTACTTTAACAAGTCACCCGATAAACCTAAAATTATCAGTAAAAAGCTGAAGAAAAAAAGAAACTTTGAATCCAGAATTTCTCTTTTTAGATTTAAAATTTTTTTAAATTTAAAGATTTTTATTAAAATAAATAATAATAATAGTAAAACGTATTTGAAAAAAAACCCTAATTCTTTTATGTCATAAGTAAAATGCAGAAGATATTCACACCTTTATAAACTGTTATTCATCCATGAATTTTCCTTTCAATTTGTCGAATTATTCACAAAGCTTTTCTCCTCGGAATTTCAAAGCCAAGGATTCCCCCAAAAATTTCACGTCCATCCTCTCAAGCTGGCGAATTAATTTATCAGAGAATTAGAATTTGGAGAATAGAATGAAGATAATGAGCAGCGCTTTGAATTGGATTTTTCATTATCATCGGTTATTGTATCAGTACGTGAATATTATTTAGAATATTCAGTGAATGCTCGGAAGATAAACACCATCATGGATTATTCAATTAATTGAAATGAATACAAGATGAATGAACCCCAAATTTTCCCCTAGGTATGTTTCAGAGTAACAATTTTCTAAGAAAACCAAATGCGCATAGCAGATGACAGTTTCTTTATGACTTAGTTACAATTTCTATTGAAAATTTTGAATGGGATCCTTCTTCATTTCAATATTCATATCAATTTAGTTCAAGCAATTTAGTTTTATTGAATTGCTTTAAAAAACATTTGACTTTAAAAAAACTATAATGTGTTGAAAAATTTATTTTCCTCTTTCTCTATAAATTAAATAAAGTGAAAATGTTAATGACAATAGAATTAGCACACATTGGACATTTTTTTTTTTTTTTTTTTTGATGAATAAATTTGATATCAAAATATAGAAAATAATTGATTGAAAATTAATTTAATATCTAAATTATTGTTAAAAAAAAATAATATTTATAAAATTTGCACTTATCGTTCTTTTTTCTCCAATTTTTGTTCATGTGCATATTTTTTCATTTTTTTTTAATAATTTATTTTTTAAGAAAAGAAAGTCTAAAAATCGACAGAATCCTGTTAATTTCAGTGTCATAAATGTACATGTTTCTCGATATTAAATAAAATTTCAATCAAAGATGAAAAAAAAAAAAAAAAAATCCGTGAAAGAGAAATAGTGTAGAGTCTCATTGCTCAATAATCTTGCGCAAGTTAAAAAATCATTCTCAATTGAGACACGAAAGTTGAACCTCTAAAAAAGAAAACTACAAGACTAGAATTTTAACCTGAAAAATACAAGTTTTTCCAGTGAAAAATAACGTGCGTGAATAATACGATATTCATGAGTTGATCGATGAAATGAAAGGAAAATTAAAAAAATTCACAACTCTATAATTTCGATAAATTCAATGGATTTGATGGGAGATTTTTTCACTACTTTTTTTGCACACAATTCAGCAAATGACTGTCTCGTAATTTAGAGAGGTATTGAATAACATTTTACATTTTTCTCCTTTTCCGTTTTCTCTCATATACAAGTATTATTCACTCGTTGAATAATAAAATGCTCATTTCCGCAGTATTTTTCTCGAGTGTAAAAAACATTTCCTATTTATTTAAAATGATTTCTTAAAAAAAATTTACAACATGAACTATAACTTTTTTCGATTCTCTTTAAATTAAAAAAAAAATTTTTTTTTGTTATTTCAATTTTTTAAATTTTTATCAATGAAAATTAATCCCGAAATAAGTAGTGCAAGACGGAAGTCAATTTAAAGTCCCAATTTAATGTCAACTGAACAAATGCAAATTGTTTGACGCATAAAATTCCGTGATAAGCGATCATTAAACACTGGAAAATACAACAAAAACAATATTAAACCAAAGGAAATTAGAAAAAATAACAAAAAAAAAAACACAATTGACACAAAGAAGTGAAAGGCAGACACGATTCACATAATGTGAAATTTACGTGTGTTAATTTAGTATGCAACGTGTGTAGGCTGTATTCAATGTCGTTTCACATTAGTAGAATATTAGTTCGTCGTACGTTAATTATGCATTTTCGACCGGTTGACACGTGGATGTTCAATTATAAGCTATTAAGGTATTTATCGTAGCATTTATGGATTGCCAATGAGTTCATCGTGTGTCTCGTTGATTATCGTTTTCTGCAAATTTACATTTCTCCAATCTTCATCAGTCATAGAATAAAAAAAAGAAGATTATTAAAATTTTTTAATGTTGTGCTTCAATCTGTGCATCGATCAAATGAAGTGTACAGTTTTTTTTTCAATTATTCATCACATATAATCACGATAGACTCTTCTTTTTTTAATCAACTTGACGTTATTTTGTCATTTGTAATTTTTTTTTGTGTTATTTCGTTGTTGGTTTTTTTTTTTCATTATTATTCTGGTTTTTTTTATCAAGTGAAATTGAACTTTATTCAATTAATCAATTTAATGGACATACAGAAGACGAATTGTGGGTGTGATTCGATGAAATTTTGAAAATTGACGATCACGTTGATTCATTTATTTATTAAGTTTGTTGATGAACTTTAATTTTCAACAATTATTTTATCCATGATGTTTTGACGATGTTATTTTGTCATGACTGTATTATTACATGAAACTGTATTCATGATTTGACAAATTCAATTAACAATAGAGGAAACTACCAAACACCCCAAAGATATTCGTACATCTTATTCTAATTGTTATTTCCATTTTTTAAGTTATAGCAGAGTTAAACTTTTTACTGTGTTATTATTTTGAAAAAATTGATTTTATTTCAGTTATGGTTTGTAAACAGATTTAAGGATGTTCTACCGGTATTTTATCAAAATTTAAAAATGTACGATTTCATTGGAATTTTTTTCCAAGGTTCTCCAAATCATGAAAAAACCGTATGCAAAATTTTGGATTTTTTTCATACCTGGTTCAAAAGTTATAAATTTTTTAATAACCATCGTTCAAGGATGTTCTACCGGTATTTTATTAGAACTTAAAAATGTACGATTTCAATGAAATTTTTATCCAAGGTTCTCCAATTTATAAAGAAACCGTATGCAAAATTTTGGATTTTTTTCATACCTGGTTTAAAAGTTATACATTTTTTAAAAACCATTTTTAACATGATTTTTATGGGAAATTCACAAAAGCTTAAGAAACTTTTCGAAAAATTGTTCAAATTTGATGAAACTTCGGATATAGGTGAGAAATAACCCCCTGCACAATTTGTTTATTTTTATACAACGATTGGGTCAATAATTGGCATTAAAATTAATAAAAATGCTTGAAAAATTGTCGATTTCGCGTAAGTGCTGCCAACTTGTGTCGCCAGAATTCCCTAGAATTCAACGCTTTTTTCCAAATAATTCTCAAACTAATTAAATAAAGGATAAAAAAAATATCTATGAAATGTAATTATAATAATATAATATTTGAATACCCACAGCGTTCCATAATTCCCTGAAAATCATTTTAATGAGGAATTTAAAAAATCATTATTTCATGTTCAGGGATTGAAACACTGACGAAATCACTTCCCCTCTCATGCCGCACAACCCCCGCTTACGGTAGGTGTAGAACATCCTTAAGACTGTCCTCGACTGATCAACCTTATTGTTTCATGTTTCATACTTTCATTGTAAAAAAACCGAAAAGGCTATATATGGAAAAATAAATAATAATAATAATAATAATATAAATTCTCTTTCTCAGTATAAAAATCACGAAATCAACCGGAAATTCTTCATATTCCATTCACCAAAATGCCACTTTTCACCTTCAAACGATTAATTTATTTCTTCCATCTTTAATTTCTCTCCCTCTTTCTCTCTTCACCTCAAAACTCTCACCATCACTTCAGTAATTTCTGCACAAGATCCACCGTTTGAGGTCGAGTCATTTCGTTCAAACTTCAATTCATATAGTAACGAGTCAACCCAAGATCGAGAGAATGGTCCATGGTGTGAGATAATTGGAAAAGTGAGTGAGTGCAAAACGGAAGGGGTTACGTGATCCGATTGAGGATAGCACAGGTTCATAATACCCCCCTATATGAAGTAGTGTCTCTCTCTCTTTATCTCAAAAAGTTGCACTTGATATTGCAGTCTCGAAGTACTTGCTAAATAACTTTACCACAAAACTCAATCCAGATGAAATTTTTCAATTTCCATTTAAAGCGAAAGAATAGGAAAAAAAAGGCAATTTTAATTTTATTCCGTGAGGAAATAAAAATGAAATGACTTGGGGATAATATTTTTTGAAGAAAAAAAAAATAGGTAAAAGCTTTCATTTCAGCAGTTGTGTCGTATTACCCTGGAGCGATTTATAGTTGAACGAACACTTTGGCTATTGGCAGAGTTGAAGAGTTAAAGCGAGAGAGAGAAAAAAAAATCGAAAAGCTCGTGAAAAAAAAAAAGAAAAAAAAGGTGAAAAGCTTCGCAGAAATTGAGAGGAAGTGGGGATAAAATCCGTTTTTAATTGGACAAAAAAAGTGAGTGCGAACGAGGCGCAAAGATTTGTCGAGTGGAAGAATCAGGTCGTGATGAGATGAGATGAAAACGTGCGCGACAATGTTGCACAAAGTTGCTAATGCCATGAACAATAATTAATACATTGTTGAGTGAAATAAAAATCATTTGAACAAAGAAATGAAAGAAAGAAAAAAAATTACGATGGAATTCAAAGAGACTGAAGCTACTACTGTCGTCGTGGCGGGCTCTTTGACCCGCTTTCTCTTTTCCCACCCGATTTGTCCCGTGGACATGCTGTCGTGTTTTCTTCAACCGGGAAATTCACAGTCTTGCACGTATATATATACATTCAGAAGAGCATCACCTGTCCCTCACTTCTTTCATCTTTTCTATTTGTATGAGACGACCTCACCTGTTCAACTTGTCCTGGTATAATTGCAAACGCAAACTTCTCGACTAATGAAAGATGATGATTGCGGAGAGAGAAAAGGAGGGGGGAGGAGGAGGTGAGGAAAGATCGGAGTTTACGTACATGTGCGCACAACGAGTCGTCACGATCTTGGTGAAGTAGGCCGTTTGCGATAAAACACGAAATTCGCACTTTCCTCATTTTTTACAACAAATTAATTTTTTTTCGGACGGAAGAACTTGGCGAAAAAATCTGAAAAAATTCGAAAAGATGCTCCAGCATGTCTATGTTATTGTGTAATTTTTTCAAATTTTTCCAAAGAACGGCCTTTAATTTAAAAAAAAAGTAGTTTTCACATTTTTAATGTCGAACATTTTCGAGTGTACTTCCGGTTGAGCCACCAATTTTTTTCGGAGGGAAGAACTTTGTCAAAAAATCTGAAAAAATTTGAGAAAATGGCCGGACATGTCTGCATTGTTCTGTAATTTTTTCAGATTTTTTCGTGGAGGGGCCTTTAATTTAAAAAAAAATTACGAGTTGTGCATTGCAATGAATCAGTAGAATGGAAAATTTATGGGGAGTAAATGGAGATACCGGTGAATATCGGTATTTGTAATTATCGGTGGTATGAAACGTTCTTGCGAAACATTGATCGAAGGAGGGGGAGTCACTCACAGAGATTGTGCTCAAGTACAACAGCTACAATCATCATGCACTCACGAATATTCTTCATTTTCCCTTCTTTTCAATTTTCTAAAGTAAATTTATATATTACGATATTCATGCAAATCGGCAAAATAGGTGTGTTACGTTTGAGCTCTTCGGTTTTTTCCTTCTTTCCCCTCTTCGAGATGATTACCCCGAAGGCAATTTCGAAAGTTCGTGTCGTTTACAAACCAAATTTGTCGCTGAGTGTTTTCGAGTGGAAAAAATTAGCGTTTACGCCTACTCCATGAGACTCTCTTGACTCAACACATCTGCAGATTTCTAACGACGTGGAATTAACAGTTATTCACTTCATCATTCGTAAAATTATTCTAGAATCATCGTATTTTCGGGGAAAAAAAAAATATTCTTATCTTGGGAGAAAAAAGAAACGTGAACGATAGTAGAAAAATTTCGTTGACCACAAAAAATTATTTTAATTATTTTTGAGAATTTATAACGATTTTTTCTTCAAAATTTCCTTCAGTTGAACTCTGGCAACCTTCCTTCCTCCACATTTCTCCTTTCAAAATCAGTTGTTTTTACCTGTTTGAGACTTTTCCAGAATTTTAAGAATTAATTTGAAAAAATACAAAATTCTAAATAATTCAGTAAATTCTTATAAAAGAAAATTTCTACTCTTTTTTTCGAAATTTCTTCAAGTTGGGCTCTAACAATCTTTATTTGCTCACATTTTCTCTCAAAAATCAGTTGATTTTCCTTATTTGAGATTTTTCCAGAATTTGAAAAATTAATTTGAAAAAATAAAAAATTCGAAATAATTTAGTAAATTCTTATAAAAGAAAATTTCTATTATTTTTTTTCGAAATTTCCTCGAGTTAAACTTTAAAAACCTTCATTTGTCCGCATTTTCCCTCAAAAATCCGTTGATTTTCCCCATTTGAGATTTTTCCAGAATTTTAGAAATTAATTTGATTTTTTTTCCAAATGATTTCGAATTTTTTTTCGGAATTTCCTCGAGTTGAACTTTAAAAACCTTCATTTGACGGCATTTTTCCTCAAAAATCAGTTGATTTTCCCTATTTCAGATTTTTCCCGAATTTTAGAAATTAATTTGATTTTTTTTTCTAAATGATTTCGAATTTTTTTTCGAAATTTCCGCCAATTGAACTCTTACAATCTTCTTTTACCCCCATTTTCTCTTAAAAATCAGTCAAATATTTTCCATACGAGTTTAACGCTCTAATCATAGAAAACCACGTGTGTTTACTCTTGACACAACTGTTAGTACAAGAAACAAGAATAAAATTTTGATAACGAAATAAAACGATTAAAATGTCCTTGAATTTTATTATTTTTTTCTGAGCTCTATTATACAAGAACAAGAAAGTGTCTCGCAACATTCTATTCACTCGTTAAAAAACTAGTTAACCACGTAATTAACATTTTTCGTAACAGGCCAGTATATATGTTATAACGAAACTCATTGAAAAAGACCTGCCGATCACTCTCCACATCTTTGATTATGAATAAATAATTCCCAAGGATATAAAAGTATTCTTCTCCAACGAAAGAATAAAGAAAAAAAAAAAAAAAAAAAGAAGGTGATTTCGAAAAAGAAACGACTTAATACCAGAATTACCATATTATGAACGATTTCGAAAGATTCTCCGGATTTTTTCGGTGAAATTGTTCGAAAAATCGAGAGAATTCACGTAATTGAGCAAAAAAAAAAGGCATACAATGAGAATCGCCCCAAAACGATCAAGTACAGATAATAAATAAAAAAAACCAGCAATAAAATCCTTTTTTTCCCACGAAAATAAAAATAAAAATAAAAAATTATGAGTTTCTTGCTATCAAAACCGTTAACAACAGGAACATTTTCCAAAAAATAAAATCCCTTTTTGCGCTCTTTTTTTGAGGTCACATTAAGGCATATATATGCCTTATGCACGTGTCTGTGTGTGTCTGCAGAAAAAAAATACCGGTCCTCAAAGATACATTTCCCACACGGAATTCTCCATATATCTGAGGTCAAGTGAACTTTCACATGTCGTCATCAATTCAGCAGGTATTTAGCTTTGAATGGTTGAAGAATTTATCGATGATGAAGAGTAACACTCCCATGAAGCCAGTGGAACACACACAAACACACACACAAACACAAACACGCCCCGGAAGTCTTCATGTGAAAATGATTTTTAAAAGGAAAAAAAAAAAAAAAAAAAAATGTTACCTGTCTGCCACCACCTACGTACATCGACCTTGAACTCGTAACACTGACGTGTAGGAAGTCACTGATGTAGAAAGGAAAAGAAGTTAAAAAAAAAAAAAAAAATAATAAAATCGAGAAAGAAACGTTTAACAAAGTGGAGAGAAGATGACACTGGAATCTGGGTCATGTGACATATATATACTGTGCTCTCCGGCATGTGACCTCAAGTAGTTGTCACTTTATGAATATTATTTCATATTTTTTTTCACTCTTTATCTCTTTTTTTTTTTTTTTTTCTTCTCTTCTTGTCATTCGCGGTCACGAACCTCCGGGATATTGGGTACTTTCTATAATCACGTGGAGCCATACTTAATTAACTGGTTGAGATCGTTTGAACTACTACCAGTGGCCCGGAATTATTCAGGGGTCTGTAGGACAAATTTTTTTAACCGCGATTATCATGAAGAAAACCAGTTTTTTTCTTCTTTTTAACGTTTTTTTAGCGTTCTCACCTACTATCCTGATTATATTCCAGAAAATCTGCATATTTTGGGACAATAAAGTGCGAGGAAAATTTAATAAAATCGAATCACGTTTCTTTCGCACTTTCTAGGTGAATGTATCGTTGGTTTAGAGTTAAAGGGGCGTAAGTAATGTGTTTATCCACTTACAGCACTTACGCCCCTTTGTTTCTGAGGTGATGATGTTTTTTTTTATTGAAAGGGTGAAATGGAGATATTTTAGGTTTTGATGGTTTATGTTATGGAAAACGCTTGAAATGAGTGAAAATATTCAGAGATTTTTTCTGATGATTTCATTGAAAAGCTGAATGAATGATAGATTAAGATAGAATAAGAAATAAGGTGAATAAGATAGAATAAGAAACAAGGTGATGTAAGCCAAAAAAGAAAAAGAAAGAAAACATATATTTGTTATAAAACACTGTAATACTATACTGTAATAAGTGGGGGAAAAAAAGGGAAAAAGGGGTTATTGTAAAAGGCTGAAAAGTCATACAATTACGACAATAAATACATACATTGAAAAGCTGAGGAAATTTGCGGTGGAAAAAATATGTCAAAATTTATTTTTTTGGATTTTTTAATAATTGGGGTTTTAGCAGAAAATCAGTTAATTTGACAAAATTTCATTTTTTTGAGGAAATCTCCGGTTCTATTGATCGCAGCGGTCTGGGGTCGATCTTAAATGGAAGCTGAGATCATTTGTCATGGATTTTGGAGGTTTTGAAAAGAAAATCATCGATTTTTGAGGTATTTATGGGGCTAAAACTGATTTTCCCAAAATGGCCAATATTTGAGTCATTTGACTAGAAAATTTGTAATTTTCTTTTCAAAACTACAAAAATTTGAGTCAGATCGATTTTTTTCCATTCACGATCGACTCCAAGTTATTACCAAGAATAGAACAGGAAATCTGCTCGAAAAAATGAAAAAAAAACGAAAATGGAAAGTGTTCGCCTCCCAATTTCTGCCCAGAACCGTTGAATTTTCAAAAAAAAAAAAATCAATTCTGACGCATGTTTTTCACCCGAAATTTCCTCTCTTCTTCAATAGAATCAATAAAAAAAATACATCTGAAGCCGTTACATTAGAATATCCCAACGTGATTTTTCGAAGTCAACGGAATTTCTCATTTTCGAGGAATTCAATAATCATTTTATTAATCCCAGTACCGTTACCCAAGTGATTCCTCGAACACAGTAGAATCTATATATATTACTCATCTTTTCTATCAATTCATGTGCATTATTTTAAAAACAAAAAGTAATTCCATACTTTACTGGCGTTCGATTGCAAAAAATAGAGTAAAATAGCTCTTAATAATTCTCGATTTAACTGTAAAATTCACCAAACTGCTCACAACCAGTCTGACAAAATTCACGCACTAATGATTACATGATCAATTCGTGCTGTCAATTTAACGTCTTAATGTTGGAAAAAAAATTGCCATAAAATAAGAAACTCCCCGAACATTCTCTTTCTTCAATAAAATAAGAACTAAATTAATACAAGAATATCATTGCTAATATTAATTAAATTTCCTTCCAAGAGTATTAAACAAAACTATTACTTTTGCATCAAAAAAATTTAATACTTCAATTATATAATTTTTTCCCCCATTTTTCTTCTATTTTTATTTTTCATTTCTTCATTTTCATATGTAACATTTTTTTATGATTATCATTATTATTTCCCTTTTTCTCTACAAAGCAAATGTTTAGAATTTGTATTACTTTGGTCTGATCAACTCATTAGTCGAAGACATAAAAAAATTTCATCTATCTATATATCCCATCCATCTTTATAGGAAATCATAAAAATTCCCATAAAAATTTAAATACCACTGATTTTCCAAATAATTAACTAATTACCGTACCTCCAATTAATTAAAAAATATTTTCAATTGAACCAACCTTAGACGATGGATTCTGTAGAAATGTAGCAATTCCAGCACGTACACGATTCTTAACTCCCCTAACAGTTCCCTTGGCACTTCTTATGGCTTCTCTATCGCGTATCTTGTAACCAGCAAAATATTCATCCATCTCATTATCCTCATTGCCAATTTTTTCAATGCCCTCATTCTTTTCATTGAATTCATTGATATGAAATTTATAAAATCTATCATCCTCATAAACATATTTAGTGCCATTATCACGATTATAATTAGCATAGTGTAAAGCAGCTGCATTTTCATGTTCAATTCTGTCTAATTCTTTTTTTCTATCCTCGTATGTGCACTCTTTAACAACTGGTGATGTTGACGTTTGCTGGTGTTGTCCGTTAGCCAACGGATTTGGACTACGTACACGAGGAGTTGAAGAAGACTTTGACAACGAGGAAGTACCAGACTGTGACGGTGAAATAAATGGTGATGTAACATCAATCAGTGATAATTTATCATTGCTAATTAGTGTATTTCTATCGTCATAATTTTTATTAACATCCTCATTATTATTGTTCAAACATATGCGTTCAAGCTCATCAGCAGTTGTTTCCAGGTCCCTTTTTATGCGCTGATTGTCTGTTTTAATAGTGTCTTTTTTAATAATGCAAGTGTCTTTAACAGTAGTTAAACTGTTGTCAACAGGCTGTTCATTGATTCGACCTGATAATTCACCACTGTTTAAAGAATCACAGCTCAAATTACTCTCATTATCATCACTGTCAATATCAGCACTGCTGCTTGTTAAACTTCCTGTTCGTTTGTGCTTGACTCCAGAATTTCCACCAAGTAATATTGTACTTGAATTTTTCTTTTTTGGTAATGGTGGTGGTGTACCATCAAGATCACTGCATGTACCACTGTCTAGTGTATCACTTGGTGAACATTGGCCACTTGACATAACCATTGTGCTTATTTGATTCTGATAACCGTAATAAAAGCACGAACGATTATTACCATTCATACTATCAGTTTCGACCTTCTGTACCATTTCGTTGTGATTCTTTTTATCAGATTCTTTTTCTGTATCATTCACAACACTTATACGTACACAGCTGTCTAATTTTGTTCTATCATTAGCAATATTTTTGTCATTTATTATCTCATTATCCGTTAAATTTACACTTTTTTCCTCGTTATTTTTACTATCATCTGGTGTTAGATGTACGCTTGATATAACTTTGCTATTTTCATACTCTGGATTTATCTTAATTTTAACAACATGTGCTGGATAGTCAATTTTTGATATACCACTGTAGCCATTCGATGGATGTACTTCCGTAATTGTTGAATGCCAGACTGATGCTGATTCTGTTTTGCAGGTATTGCTACCTGCTACATATACCGTTGCTCCGGCCTCACTTGGAGGAGACTGTGACAAAGTGGGGGCAATGGCCAGAATCGACACAGTCTGACGGCCACTTTGGCTCTTATGATGGGACTTAACTTGTAGTCCTGGTGGTAGTGTCATTGTCGTTGTTTCTGCCATTTGATCATTCGTTATTTTTGTGGACAATCAATTCAGAAGAATATTCATTCAGTTAAGTAGTGCTTCTTTTTTTTTTTTTATTTATTTATTTGGTGGTTCTTCAGTTTTTTAGGATTTTTAAGGATTCACTCACAATGGAGAATGCTTAATCGACTAATTATAGCTTCTTGGAACTCACACCTTCGCAACTTTCGTACGGACATTCCTCTGCCAATGGCAAATCGGCACTTTCGAATAGCTTCTTCCTTCACTTATTCATTGGGAGGGGAAAAAAAGAGAAGCATTCACAGGCAAATTCTTATATTAATCAAATTGATAAGAACATTTGCTGGTTTAACATTGAAAACAGGATTTCCATAGAAATGTGAGAATAAAAATTCCGTTATAATTCACAGTAAAATCAGATAAAGAGTTGGGAGTCAATTTGACATGAGTCTGTGGTAACCGCAAAATACCACTTTATCTACGACAAGAAGATAACGAGTTAACGATCCACGGGTTTTCTTCTTCTTCTTCTTTCTTCTTTTTTTTTCAGACTCTTTTATTTACTTCTCTTGTTCCTTTTCTTTATTCTCTTCTTTTTTTTTTTTTCACCCACCTTTTCTTCCACTTCAATCTTGTATACGTGCCTCTAATTACGCCTTCGCCGGTGTTCCAACACTAGGCATTGGGGATATAATTGAGAATCTCACTCTTGCCTGCAATTCAACGATAACACTTCGGTATAGTACACGAGATATATGTACTTCACTGTATATATTTGTATGTTTTTATTTTTTACGAGACAAGTAATGTGTGAATAATAATGAAGAAAAGAGATGAAAAATAAATGAAAGGAAAATCCTACTCAAAATGAGTGTTAACGAGCTGATATTAACACTGCAGTATTTTATGGGTTTTTTTTCAGCTGAAAAAAAAACCCCATTAGACTACCGAAGAATTGTAAAACTTGAAAAAAAATAAAATAAAATAAAAAAACAGCAAAATTTGCCGAAAACAAGTGACTCTCAACTCGTTCTCTCTTTTGTATTGAAGCAAAAACGAGTTCTTTTTAGGACCGGTATCTGCTAAACGTGTGCGTGAGAGACTCGTTTCTTGGGCACGTTGAAAATGCACCTGTTGTAAGTCAGGTTTTTCGAGATAACCGGTAAAAAGTCACTGAAAAATATAGTAACACAGTCACAGTTGAATTAAAAATAAATCCAAACTTCTGGAGTAATGAGTCACCACATGTTTTTAAATACAACTTTTATAAAAAAAAAAAAAAAGAAGGAAAACAACTTCTCCTATATATTTATTTTTTATTTTTATTAAAGTTAACAAGTCCACCTTCTTTATCGTGATGAATTCACGGATGTGACTATGGAGTCACGTTTCACAGTATTAAACGTGCAGAAGACGGTAACTGTACTGAGAATACCGTGGACAAGTCGCAAGGCTCATGCCGCACACGATTCCCTCCACTACTACCAATTCCGCTGAGTTTATTCTTTGAGGTCTTTGGAGGTAGAGTAGGGGACTCACTCAAACGTTAGTGCAACAATGGTGGTGAGGGTAAAATGGGTCTTAGGCGAGTGTGGGCAACCGGCTGACTATCTTCGGTAAAAGACGAGGAGGAGGATGTAGTGGCGTCCTCTGCCGTTTCTACAACACACAAGTGACTATCCGGTTTTTTTACATTTAAATACCTGTCCATTACCGTTTCAACAGACGCACCAGAGACTCTCTCACGGTGTTATATGTTTGTTACCAATACAAATGATGCTTTGAGATATACACACACACACACACATATATACATCATATTCACCTGTCGAAAAATATTTTTTTCAATGGCCCACCGGCTGCGGTGCCAGACGGAATGGCATTGATTCATGGCGCGGGTTTTGGGACCTCGAAAAATCTTCTGAATGAAACAATGCGGATATTTTTCATGTACTCAGCGCATTGCGATGAGAGAGATAATGTCATTTACATTGCAAATTGAACAAGGGGTTACTGCATTGTAATGACGATCTTGAGAGTTTATCATTAAGGCAGGATTCTACTTTGAAACTTCGAAAAAAATGTTTTTTTTTTAATTTTTTTTTTGAGAGAATGAATAAAGATATTCATGTAGGGTTTGTGGAGCTCAATAAATACACTCTTGAAATACGTTAGAAAATTTTTTTCCATTTATTTTATGCACTTTTTATACCCAAAAATATGACTTTAATCCAATGTTTCTATTTATAGGTGGGTATACGCCGGGACTCGAATTTTGAAAATGGGCGATCCGAAAAAAAAAAAAAATTGTTTTAGGCTCAATGTAACTCCAGCAACCGCCTGAACTAGGATTTTCAATGTGCATGCAAAAATGAAGGAATGGTGGCGAAAACGAAAAAAAAAAGAAAAAAAATTGCCTTTTTTCTAACTGTTTTTTGCAACAAAAAATTAGTAAAACTCAAAATTTTGAGATTATCCTAGTTCAGGCGGTTGCTGGAGATATATTGAACCTAAGACAATTTTTTTTTTTATTTCGGATCGCCCATTTTCAAAATTCGAGCCCCGGCGCATAAATTGAGGGTATTGTATTAAAATGATATTGTTGGCTATAAAAAGTACATAAAATACATGGTAATTTTTAAAAAAATGTATTCCAAGAGTGTATTTATTGAACCTCACAAACCCTACATCAATATCTCTATTAATACACTCATAAAAAATTTCCGAAAATAGTTTTTTTTCAAAAAATTTCAAAGTAGAATCCTGCCTTAAATAAGAGTACACTGAGAACAAAAAAACTTTCGGAAATAAGCCTTGCTTGTGGCTTGTAAAATTCGGTTTCATGTGATTATTTTCTTTAATGAAGAAAATTGATTTAGAGGAATTAACTATGAAGTTTGAAAATTTATTTTTTGGTAAATATATGGTATTGTGACAAAATGAAGATCTTTAATAGCAAAATTTAAGAATTTGTGCACTCTGGTAGAGATCAAGTGTTTTTTCTATATAATTTTATGATGTTTGAGTCATAGAGAAGAAACAATAAAATCTGAATTTTCCAATTATGAAGAGATTTTCTTCTGAGCAATTGCAAAATTTTCTATAGAAGGAGAATTTTACTTTATATTAGTAGATTAGTTTTCATCTGTATGTGTTATTTGAAAGAAAAAAATTTAATGAATAGAAGAAATTTTTTTTAGTTTTCTCGTCGTTCTTCAGAAATAATTTGGTAAAGTCTAACAAAAATTTAGGTATTCTTCCTGCAAATTAATATTTCATGAAATTGAACGAGAAATTGATTGACTAAGATTTTTTTGATTGAGAAAAGTTTGAAATATTCCCTTGCACATAGCAAAATTCATTTAAGAGCATTTTTTTCTCAGCATATAACATCATTAAGCGCAGTATGACATTTGAATATCATCAGAGCATTGGAATGCTTCATTATTATCTCTCTATTGATCTACGTGGAGTTGATTTCAATTAAGTAGGTTTTAGAAGTTGATGCTTATCTTTTTGTGTTCTCATTGTATTTTCTTTTTCAACCTCACTGTGTTTTCCCTCCTGGCTAATGGAGAATTCGAGGGAAATTGTGGATTTTCGAGTACTTCATAATCCACTGACCTATAACTGCATGCCAATGGAGGACAGTTATAAGTGGTGGGCTTTATGCATTCCTCAACGGGAGGCACTTTATACTTCCCCCAGGCATTATTACATTCATATCCATCGTGAAATCATACTCGCGCTTCTTACAAGGTGAAGCATAATTATTCCTCCATGTTTTTAGTTAGTGTAAACTAATTTTTCTCCTTTTTTATTCTGCAACTGTATAGATTAAGTGCGAGATTTATATGCAATATTTTGAAATTATTCACTGAATTGCATTGGCAGAGTAAGTGGGAGGGGTCGAAAAAAAACTGGTTCCGTTGCACCTTCTCAAAGCCAATACGCATTCCATCGGTTGTCCAGTAATGCCGGTTTCCTTCCTTCTTTTTTCTTTTCATCTTTCTCCTCCTTTCCTTTTTTTTTCTTCGTTTTTCATTCAAATTTTTTCTTTCTCTCTCTCTTTAAAGTTCTTTTCATTAGGTACTCGACATTGACCGATGGTATTCGTAGTGATGCTTCAACAAAATTTTATTTCACGCAAAACTTCGGACGAACAATCATGATTACATTCTCCACTTCAATATTTTTTTTTCTTTTATTTTCATCTCGTGATGCAAAACTTCTTCATCTTCATCTTCTTTTTTTTTTCTTCGCTACGCTCTATATAATAAAATTACCATCAACCGCAAAGTTTTTTCGAGTCAAATATTACAGGGACTTACTTTTAACGCACTACCGTTATACATACAAAAAAAAAAAATAAAAAAAAACTTAACATGTTAGCATAAAACTCCCCTTTTTTTTTTGTACATCAGACATTATTTTTTATTATTTTGTTTCATTACAGTTTTTTTGTAGTGGATTCTTTTTTTCTTCTTCTTTTTAACCATTTCTTTTTCATCTTATCGTTAATATCTTTAATTTCATCATCGTTTATTGCTATTGTGAAAGTTTTTGATCGCACAATGTTAATAGGTCATTTTTTAAAAGATCCGGAGAAAGAAGTAGAATTGTAATGAGAGTATTTTGTCATTTATACAAACACTTGTGATTTTCATTATTATTATTATTATTATTTCTATGAAGATAATTCTCTTTCTCTTGATAGGAACCACACATTCATTGGATCAGATTTTCCCTTCATTGTAACGGGCCCACGATACTCCAACAGGAACTGCGGATCCTGATTCTCGGGCATGCAGAGATATCTGTTAAAAAAAAATGTTTTTGAATAATTATTAAATAATTTACTGTGTATAACATGAGCATCAAATTTATAATCATATCATGTTACTTAATGTGAAAGTCATAAGTCTCAAAAGGAAGTATTAAAAATAAAAAAAATAAATAAATCAAAGGAACTTAGGAATATGATTATGTAAATAAACTAATAATTCATGATTTATTAAAAAAATTTAAAGAAAAATAAATAAAATAAAATAATCTACTTGAGCCTCGTGCGAATGTCAACGTAACTCTCACTAGTTCCCTTCAGTAAATTGAGAATGAAGCCATTGCACTTCTAACTTATTGCCTAATGAAATTAGTCCAGGCCTCACTGGATTCTCCCTTGTTTTATTTTCAAAATAGTTTTAAAACACAGGTTACTTCATTCACAGCTAAATTATCAAGTAAACAAGACGCTTTTGTGTTAAAAGAAAAAAAATTCAAAAAAATTTACAATAAAATCAATAAAAATTTATTCAAAAAAGAAAATAATGGAAGTTTTAATTGACTGTTATTTCGATCGTTTATTCGAAGAAATGGAGCGTAATTGTCTTGTATCACGTCACAAAAGACGTCAGCTCGTCAAGTATTTTTCAGACGTGATAAACAGTGTTTCTGAAGGTAATTGATCCATGATTGTATAAATTCCCCTTTTTTTTTGCCTTTTCGTGGCTTTAATTTTAATTCAAATAACCTGATCCACTTGCACCATTGAAATTAAAAATTACAAGAAAAAAAGGCAAAATATGAAGAAAAGCCAAAGAATAAACATATGATTAGATTCAACTAAATTATTATGTACTATGTATGTTTATATCATTTTTTTTCTCATTTTCCCATTCTCTATATATATTGAAGCTGAGAGCCTAGATACTGGAGATGTATGCGAGAGAATAGTAAAATCGGCCTTGCGTTACCACAACATCAGTATGTCAGAGAATGGCTCAGTATGCCTTCTGGGTAAATTCCACAATGTTTTATATATTGCTGCTAAATTGTGCTATGACTGGAGTCTAAATAATAATCGTGTTGTATCACGTTTATTAAATGACATTTATTACTGTGAAAAAACATTTGAAAGAATATTTGTTGGTGCTATATTTGGTATACGTGTTACTCATTTTTTGTCTGGTTGGAAGAGTGATTTTGAGAATAGAGATGAAAATATAAAGGCACTTGTCTATTTTTTGGATCATGCAGTTGATGGAAAATTGGAGTATTCGAGTGAATCATCTAGTATGAAGAGACGTTTTATTGATGTACCAATGGAGTCTTATGGACAAGTACTACCACTTCGTGTTGCTGTTCAGCATGGTGCACCTGATATTCTACTTGTTATGTTACGTTATGGTGCATCAACAGATTCCGATAAACTTTCGCCATCACCACTGGAAATTTTACTATCAAAATTGAGCGAATACGAGACTGAACGCGAAAATGAACTTCCAGTTATACCGGAAAATTTAATTATTTGTCTGAGATTACTACTGAGAACAGTGACAATTGCTTCTGTTAGAACACCATCACATATTGCTGAAGTTTGTGGAGTTGAGAGTGTTACACTGTGGGAACAATTTCCGGAATTGGTTGAAAAAAATTTAATAAGAGCAGACAGAAGTGGCTATTGTCCAGCTGAATTGAGACATTTGTGTCGATGTAGAATTAGACAGTCTTTGTATGATAATTGGGCATTGCCACATGGTATTAGAATGTTACAAATACCACAGACACTACAAAATTATCTTGATTTACTTTATGATTGATTTTTTTTTCTATTCTAGAGAGTTTTTATATGGTGAATTTAATGCTAAAACTTTTTAAGTTTTTTTTTTTCATTCGACTGATAATTGTTTAATTCATAAAATTCATAAAATCATCAATTAGATGCAAATTACAAGCGCATTACTGAGAAAGAAAAAATCCTGGTCTCAGATTAATGCATTTTGCACAAATAAATATGGAAAATTTTTCTCAAAAAAGCATTGATCGTCTATATCTATATTTATAAAAAAATTATTACATCTACTTGTGTAAAATACATTGATTTGAGACTAGAATTTTTTTCTCTCAGTGCATGATGCATGTATTTTAGTTATAATTTAAACCATTTTTCAACAAAAATTTGAAAAAATCAAGAAAAATTTTTAGTAAAATCTCAAAAATAATGGCTGATTTCATGAATTTATGAAGTAATGCTAAAAAATTTACGACTATTCCTCATTTTTCATTGGTTGACCAAAATTGAAACACTTTTTTAAAGTAATTATCGATCATTGATAATAGTTATCAATTCAACTGAAAGGTATAATCATCAAAAAAATTGAAAAAGACATGAATTTTAACGAAAAAAAAATGATGAAATCATTTTTTGTGCACTAGAGTGTGCGATTGGTCTCGTAAAAAAAGGCATTCATTGCGAGGTTTTTACCTTTCGAAGGAATTAATTGAGTGAATGTATGGCAAATTGGTAATTTCAATTTTTTTCCTTTTTTTTTTTGCCTTTCATACCGAAAAAAAATGCCACATTGAAACGGAATGGAAATGAAGAATAATTTCCAGTAGATAAAACTCGCCTCGTTTGGCTACATTTACCCATTAGAATGTTGTCCATATGTTTTTTTTTTGCTATTTATGATTGTAAATTTTTTTCATCCGATTTTTTCCCATTTTTTTTTTAGGTTCAATAAACTTTATGTAGTTTTACACCGAAATACTCGAGAGTGTAACAGTCATTTACGACGTACCTAGTATTATAAAGGTATTCAAACTTTTTCCATATAACTCTTTCCTTTCACCCCAAGCCATCAAACCAAAAAAAAAAAAAAAAAAAAAAAAAAAAAAAAATTCTCTTCATTCATATTTATTTAACTGCAATAGCAATGTAGTAGCACTATGTACATATATATTCTCGTTAGAAAAATTTTAAAAATCATTTATGTGTAATTTTCACTTCAACGTCAGTTTATAACAATGCGTAATAAAAAAATAATGGATAGAATAGAAAGAAGAAAAAAATGAAGAAGAATTACTAATAAATGTCATTGTTCTCGTATTTATCGGTGAAAATTTTTGAATAATAGGAAAAATAATGACTGTTTGAATGAGAAGGAATGGGGACAGTGAAAAAGCGTTTGGAAAATTTAATAAAAGTCTCATTTAAAATTCCAATTCCCCCCTCCCCTCCCCCCCCCCTCTCTTATCAACGTGCAATTTAATCGTGAATATGAAAATTTGTTATTCAATTTTTTTTTTTTTGTAATATAAACGCTGTAACGTAATAAAATGGACCGATTATTAACGTGTTATGAAACTAATTGACTTGATATTTCTGTATAAAATTTTGTTATAAAATAAATGTATCATTATGATTTTAATGAGAAGTGAAAAGTGAATATAATGTAGAGTCTTTCATTCGTAACAATCATTTTAACGTGAACTGAATCATAAATTTTTTTTTTTTTTTTTTTTTTTTCGTTACTCAATGTGTAATAATATGAAATAACAGGGTATAAAGGAGAAACGAAAAACAGTTTCTAATAGCAGTGTGTATGAGCCTGTGAATGTTTCTGAGAGATAACGAATCAGGGGGGGGGGGCATAATTCCAATAAAACAAAGCACAAAAGTAAAAGGACAACAATTAAGATACTTGAGAAAAAAAAGGAGAAAGAAGAAAAATTTGAATAGAAAAAAAAAAAAAAAAGTGAGCAAAAATGAGATAATTCGTGGCACTTACCTATAGGCATCCTCTGAAACATTTATTTTTCCTGGTTCTCCAGTTGTTTCAGTTCTACTCGTGAGATTTACTGTGTTACCAAAGAGGCAATAACGTGGCATACGATGTCCAATAACACCAGTAACAACTTCACCGCTGTGAATGCCAATTGTGATTTTCTGTTGAAATCAATCATTGAGTTACAGTAAAATATCGATTGAGCTTTTTTTTTCCTCATTGTGCCTTTTTCTTCTGCCAACTACCCAAGTTACGAGCAATAAAAAAAATGTAGGGAGTAGTAATAAAAAAAAAAAAAAAGGATACATACATAGTGCGTGGGAAAAAGGCAGAATTTTCTGAAATTGGTGAAATGATTTATTCAGCTTGAATAAATGATACTTACAACAGGCTCACCATCAATCTGCACCTCATCTGCAGCCAAATCCATCATATCAAGTGCTAATCTAGCTATACATCTAGCATGACTTCTGCATGGTTCTGGAAGTCCACTAACAGCCATGTACTTGTCACCAACAGTTTCAACCTTTTTTTTTTTTTCGAAAATATTAATAGATTATTCATTTATTCACTTTATTTACTGATTTATTCATTCAATTGACCTCAAGATTTATGATGTATTTAAAAAAAACGATTTTTTTTACATCTTCTCACTCTCTTAACGGACTATTAATGGAATATCAATAAGCTAAGAAAATTATCCACTTGACTGTGTATAGACAGGCCTGCTATTACCTTGTAAACGTTTGGATTTTTCTTTGGATCCGTGAGAACGTCGAATGCAATGTAAAGCTGATTTAGCATATTTACTATTTTCATAGCACCACTTGAGTCTGTATGTGCAGCACAGTAAGCTCCAAATCCAACAATACCAGAGAATAATAGAGTTACACAGTCGTATTTTTTAGCTGGTACTGGCCTAGAATGTCGTAATTCACTTGCAACTGATATTGGTAGTACTGAGTAGAGTAATCTGTTGAAAGTTCATTAGCATTAGAATAAAACTCAAGTACTTGAGTCACTGATAAAAAAAAAAAAAAAGAAAGTTTTAGTGACACAATGTAAATAGAAAAGCCGAGGAAGATAATGAAATAAGAAAAACATATATATATATATATATAGTAGCTAGTACATTCACGAAAGAATTTCTTTCATCTGCTTAAGGATGTTCTACCGGTATTTTATCAAAATTTAAAAATGTACGATTTCATTGAAATTTTTTTTCAAGGTTCTCCAAATCATAAAAAAACCGTATGAAAAATTTTGGATTTTTTCTATACCTGGTTTAAAAGTTATAAATTTTTTAATAACTATCGTTCAAGGATGTTCTACCGGTATCTTATTAGAACTTAAAAATGTACGATTTCAATGAAATTTTTTTCCAAGGTTCTCCAATTTATAAAGAAACCGTATGCAAAATTTTGGATTTTTTTTCATACCTGGTTTGAAAGTTATAAATTTTTAAAAACCATTTTTAACATGATTCTTATGGAAAATTCACAAAAGCTTAAGAAACTTTTCGAAAAATTGTTCAAACTTGATGAAACTTCAGATATAGGTGAGAAATAACCCCCCCGCACAATTTGTTCATTTTTATACAACGATTGGGTCAATAATTGGCATTAAAATTAATAAAAATGCTTGAAAAATTGTCGATTTCGCGTAAGTGCTGCCAACTTGTGTCGCCAGAATTCCCTAGAATTCAACGCTTTTTCCCAAATAATTCTCAAACTAATTAAATAAAGGATAAAAAAAATATCTATGAAATGTAATGATAATAATATAATATTTAAACACCCACAGCATTCCATAATTCCCTGAAAATCATTTTAATGAGGAATTTAAAAAATCATTATTTCATGTTCAGGGATTGGAACATTGACGAAATCACTGCCCCTCTCATGCCGCACAACCCCAGCTTACGGTAGGTGTAGAACATCCTTAATATTTTCTGTTGCACTTAACTTTTTCCTTGACCATCAAGTCTAAGGTACAATGAACAAAGTTATTGACAAAATGAGAGAGAGAGAGAGTTAAAAAAAAAGAGATGAAATGCTCTATTTCCACTTTCAGTATTCTGTATTCGTATTACGAGCATCTGTATCGAATCGAACTACCTAGGAAACTCAATTCCACGAGCAATCGTGTAATCAGAAATTTCCTGCTACTGATAGTGATTCTGCTTCCACCCTACTCCCCCTCCCCCCCCCCCACCTCTTCTCCTCCCTTTTTTTTCTCTCTGATTTTTATTGCATTCCCATTTATGATAGCATCAGCAGAGAAAAATTGGATGAATACTTGCAGTATTTACCTGTCAGTTTTTTGCTTTTCACCGTCTAATTCACGATAAGTCTGTTGTAATTTGTCAGTTAATAATTCAAGATTTCTCGTTAACTTGTAATCTGCTTCAAATTGTTCAGACATAAGTACAAGATCTCTCGTTGCATCGTGGAGGGGCACGTCACTCAGATAGAGGCCACGTCTGTAAATTAATTAGTGTATTTAATAGTAAATTGTTATTGAATTTATGGAACTTCAGGAGTTATTAATGGTCGAAATTTTAGTATGTGGGAGAAATTGCCTTGAGAAAATTTTCCGGTAAAAATCATTTTTTTCATTAAAAATCTCTTCAAAAAAAAATTCTTCGTGAAAAAATCCCTTTTTTTTTTATTCTCATGATAATTTTTTGAGTTATAATAATTTTAAATAGTTTAATTACTTTACGTGAATATTTTTAAATTTCATTATGGAAATAGAGTTAAAGGGGCGTAAGTGCTATGCTTATACGTAGCACTTACGCCCCTTTGTTACTAAGATGACAATATTAATTTTTTCAATATTAAAATTTATTTTAAGTCCCTTTTTCGTATTTCATAAAATGGTAAATTCAGATTTTGATGAAAAATTTATGATTTACTTTGTAAAAATCCTGTTTTTTCTTTCCTGAGAAGAGATATTTTTAGGCAAATTTTTAAAAAAGATGTTTTTTAAAAAAAGGATTTTTTAAAAATATTTTTATACCGAGAAATTTGTTGTAGGAGAGTAGAACACATTAATTGAACCTTCATTGATCATGAAATTGATGCAGTAAAAAGAGGAGAAATTTTCGTTATTTATGGGAAGAGTATATGTTACTCTTGATATATTGGATGCGGTGGGATGATGAAAGAGAATATCGAATTATCATGCGAATCACTTTAGTACCTCATCGAGTTACAAATGATATTGTATGAAGCAACAGGCCAAACCATAATTGTAATTAAAATATAAGGGTTGTAGGTTGATTCATTTAACAAATTTAATTTGTTTGTGAACGTTCTACTGCACTTTACACAGTTGTTCTTTACTCTCAATCGTCTCTTTTATGATCTCCCACAAGTGAAACCATAAAACATTACATCCCATTTGAAATTGCGAATGTGTCACATAAATTTTCGTCAAGAATTTAATGTCGACAAATGAGTTGTGCTATTTTCAAAATAAACCTATTACATTTCAATTTTGAAATAATGGGAAAATAAAAACATTGACAATGCTAGACCACACATTCATTTTAGATCGAAATAATTTAAAGTGTCATTTGATAATTTATTTCAAATTAAATGTCTACCATTATTTGTCGGTTGAATTGACGTGAAAATATAGACAAGAAAGAATAATAAAATGAGTGAATTACATGGAGTGAGAAAATTACCTAGTGAGATCGTCAAGGTTCATTACGCTTGGATAGCACAGGAAGATAACTAAGTCGGATTCTGGTATATACAGCATTTGACCCTGAAATAATAGAAAACTATTGAAGATTTTCACTTTTTTCAATTAGAGATAAAGCAATTTGTAAGAGACAAATGTGGTTTTAAGATAATTGTTTATACGTTTTTTTTTATTGTTTCATTTTTCTATTGTCTGAATTTTTTGATGAAAGGCAAAATGGACATTATAAAAATTCTTAAAATTAATTAAAATGAAAATTAATTTGAAGATAGAAATTTTCGTTTCATTCGCAATTCATAAAATTTTAAATTATTTTGAACAAAATTAAATAATAAATTTACTGATAACGAATTATCAGTAAAATCATTAGAAATTTTGTAAATTGGAAGATTACTGAAGAGATCTGCATAAACCTGACGCAATGTCGATTCAAATAAATTCAAATTTTCCATCTTTAAATTAGTTTTCATTCAATTTTGTAACCATAATAGTCCTTTCCTTTTAATAAAAAAATGGTTTACAAAATTTTCAAACTTCAAATTAACACTACCTAAAATCAAAAAATCGATCAGCTAAAAAAACGCATATTATGTCGCAGTTAAAAACTTCAATCAATTGCCTAATCATCTCAAAATATTAAACTCAAATAATAAAACGATTAAAAATAAGCTCAATCACTGGATAAGTGATACTATTTGTTTAAAGTAAAAAAAAAAAAAAAAAATTTTATAAGCTTATCATTGTATTTTCTATGTCAATGCTAATTTTTTATCTCTACGGAATATTATTCGGAATTGAATGAATAAAAAATAAATAAATAAATTACCTTTAATCGTAAATTTGAAAATTCTTCGGAAGCCTCAACCTTCATTACGCCTTTTTTTGTCTTGAGCACATAAACAGTATTAATGTGCGACAATATATTTTCAAATGTTAATTCCAAGTGCGGCCTGACCTGAAAATAAAACAGCAAAATACGAAGGTTAATATCATTGGGTTAAGTCCAGTTCATGAGAGAGAGAGAGAGAGAAAAAAAAAGTGCATGATCTGCGTATTGTGAAAAGCTTTTCCATTTCTTTCCCCCCCCCCCCCTCTTAATGCGGTCGTCGATATTTGACCCGTTGAAAGACACAAATGGAATCCTTGACACGTGTCACCAAAGAATAGACACCAAAACGTCGCCACAAATTCACTCGTTTTAAAGCCATTATTGGCTTTATCGAGTGAAAATTCTAAAGAAAAATAGAATTGTCTTGTATTTTCTGTACACGAAGCCATTGTAGAAGGTATTATGCCAAGAATTTTCCTCCTCAATTTAACTTTTCCACACAAATTTATGGCTCAAAGATGATTTTTTTTTTTTTAAATCCAACCAGTTCGAGTTAATGGCTCTCTTCCCGAGGGCTATTCAAAAGCACAATAAAAAAAAATACCCAAATAGAAGAAAGGAAAAAAAATATATAAAATTCACTGACTTACTGTGTGAAGTATATCATTGAGTTTACAATTGCCTGAGGATACTTGGGGAAATACACGGGTTATCGTGCAACCAGTCTGCACTATTTTCAGGTCACGATTGAACATCAAGTGAAATGGAAAAACTCGACAGAATGTAGCTGGACTGACTTTTGGTTCTGAAAGAAAGAAAAGGCGAAATTGCATTTTCATTGCTCAATTATAGGGGCAATTTTTCTTTTATAATGTTTAATAAATCGTAATTATTTAATTTTTTTTTTATAACTTTACCAACTGAGAGAGTCTCAAGGTCAGCTGTAATTGGCTTTGTCGCAACTCCAGGAGCCGATGTGTCTGTGATGAGAAATTGCACGTGATCACACTCATCTTTGGTCTTTAGTATCTGCATATCGACATCGGTTCCATGCAATTTTTTTGCCACTGTCTGTGGATAAATTCCAATTTTTTAATGCCGTATCAAAGATGATATTTTTTTAGATTTTTCTGAATTTTTTCATAATTTTTGTACGTGTAGTTTATGAGATATGAATTATCAAAGTTACACAGAGAAAAATATTTTATAATTTAAGAATGTGCAGGTCACTGAAATTAAGTGACTCTTCCCACTTAAATCAAGTGACTTTTTCTTTCTTAATTTAAGAAAGTAAAACTCACTTAAATCAAGTGCATTTTTTCACTTAAGTCAAGTGACTTTTCTCACTTAAATCAAGTAACTTTTTCTTTCTTAATTTAAGAAAGTAAAAGTCACTTAAATTAAGTGCCTTTTCTCACTTAAATCAAGTTACTTTTTCTTTCTTAATTTGAGAAAGTAAAACTCACTTAAATCAAGTGCATTTTCTCACTTAAATCGAATGACTTTTCTCACTTAAATCAAGTAACTTTTTTTTTGCTTAATTTAAGAAAGTAAAAGTCACTTAAATTAAGTGCCTTTTCTCATTTAAATCAAGTGACTTTTTCTTGCTTAATTTAAGAAAGTAAAAGTCACTTAAATTAAGTGATTTTTCTCACTTAAATCAAGTAACTTTTTCTTTCTTAATTTAAGAAAGTAAAACTCACTCAAATCAAGTGAGTTTTCTCACTTAAATCAAGTGACTTTTCCTTTTTTAATTTAAGTGACCTGCACAGTGGATATTTTCGCATAAAAAAATTACTCAATATTGTTCAATCCATGCTTAATAATGTTCGAAAGGTTTCAATAAATCTGCTCAATCTATACATCTAAAAAAAATCGTCAAAAGAGTGTTTTTTTCTCACGCGTAAACCCTTACCCCCTCCCCCCCTCTCTTAAAGCCCATTTACCCGAATTACTTTATCAGTAATTAATTGGAAATAAACCTAAAAATCCTCATTTTTTTCCTGTTTTATCGACCATACTCTGGGATACTACCTTAATAAAATCCTTGCGGATTATGAGGAACTTACTTTGACGATTCCGATGACAATGTACTCCAGCCCCGGACGATCAGAGTAGTAATGAAGAACAAGGGCACCATCTTCGGGTCGTTCTGTACAACGAAAGGAGGGTGCTCTCATTCCTGGATAAAGTGTACCCAAATGATCATGAAGAGCATCCAAATTCTGGAGAAAAAAACGAGAAAAAAATTCATGATAAATTTGTGAAAGCGAAATCCTCTCATTCTCCCTTCAAAAATTGCTCACTCTTCTCTTCTTTATCTGCCATTCGACAAATTTATTGAGGATAAAATGAATTTTATTCTCAATTCCAGAAAGGGCTCAGTGTGATTAAAGAGCTTACACCATTGAATTGACAATGAAGCTTTTAGAATTCTCTTGAAACATTAACACAGATGAATACGAACTGCCCTTATTCCCTTTTCTTTATCCCATCCACTTTAATTTTGATAATAAAAAAAGAATACTAAACGGGGGAAGATGAGGTAAAAAGGGCATAAAAAAGGCGTTTTTTTACACGGAGAGAATTTTTCGGTGTCTAGAACTAAAAAATGTAGTAGAAAAAGACCTTGACTATAATCATATAGTTAGTAAATATTGTGATCAGAAATATAAATTTTTTATTCTAAAAATGAATTTTTTGCTTCAAGTATAATTATCAGATAGTAGACATGAGTATCAACTGTTGGTTTTCGTTATGTGAAATTTGATTTTCATAGCTGTAGTACAAAATTAGTTATGATACCCAAAAGAAGACAATTTTTAATTTTTTTCTTTTCTATAACTTTCAAAGTTTTTTATAATTTTATTTCTGCTAGGAAACTCTTCAGAAAAATCGGATATCAATGACAAATTCACACAGATAGAATTTTCATTTAATCAATCATTAGTGAATCACATATGATTTAATCGATTCTGTTCTATTGCAGTCGAGCAATACTTCATAAAGTGTGGGTTATGATATGGAAATGGCTAACAGAACTAAAATATAATAATGCATATGTTGTGCGTCTTCATTCAATGCAGTGATCTCAAATAGTAATCCTAACATTATAATTCTGGGCGTGATAACTAGTTTGAAATAGTTGATTTTGACCTTGACTATAAGCAGAAAAAAAAATTACATAAATAAATAAGTAGATGAATAGCGAATAAGAAAAATGATAAATAAAAAATGGAAATAAATAACATATGAAATATAAAAATTGTCAACCCACATCAGGACTTTCACCTTACATACATACTTGTATTGTTATCCATGATTTTAACGTATTTTATTTTAATTTTTTAAATGTTCAGTTAACCACGTGACATTGTTCTCGTAACTTTTGTAGATAGAAATGATAAATATATGTAATCTGACTCTTTTTTGTATGGAATAAATAAAGCTATAATAATAATAATAATAATAATAATAAGCAGATAGTCAGGGCAGTATGAAAAAATTCCCTCAGTGTAGTTTTTGATGGTTTATACTATGGAAATGGTATTTGTGCAGAAGAGCGCCCATAAAATTTAAATAATTATCAAAGTCAAATCTTCGGAAAAAAATATGGAATGCGCAAGCAGAATTTGAACCCACGACCCTCTGATTACATGTAAGGTGCTCTGACCACTGAGCTATTGCGAATTCCTATACTTTCCTTCAAATTTTTGACCAAGATATATTACATAATTTTCGCCCCCTCCCGTCCAGTATTACCGTGAGGTAATTTAAGTTAATTAATTTTATTAATTTTATTGTGGGCTCTATTATACACATTTACCATGGAAATCGCTAAAAAATCAGTAAAAATATTTCTTCAATTTCTCAATAGAATCGTTTAAAAAAAAATCTATCTCAAACCATTTCTCCGGAATGTCCAGTTAACATTTAATGTATTCACCCCATGTTCCCCTATGATTCATTCATCCCCTGATTGATCTCAGTTGACGCAAAGTTCTCTCTCCCTGCCATATTTATTGCTTCACAAAGATTGAATGAAATAAAACCACTGAAGTTTATTTTCTTTATCGCAATGATTTATTGCCTCGCAATTTATGCAAGCTCACATTCAGTTGGTGGAAAGGTCAAAGGGAAAGAGAAACTAATGAAAATGGAAAAAAATTGGAGGAAAGTTTAATCTTTAATCCGGGCGTCTATTTGACTTGTACATAAGAAAATCCTGTGGTTGCGAACAGAAAGCTTTGCTCTTATTGACTTTCTATCTCCAACGGTTCCATTGCAATTTCCGTTTTATCCCATTTTTCCCTAGGGAACTGGCCTAGACATTCTAAATCTCTCATTTTCACGTCACTGGACATTAGATCAAAGCATTCGATATTTACAATTCAATAAAACTGCGGAAATTTGTCTTTATTTGCTATTTTTAATGATTTTTTTTACTTCATTCATTACTATTTTTTCATTTTTTTTTCATTAAAGTTGATTGATTGGAGGAGATTTTTCGAGAAAATCCGAAAATCTGCTCTTCCTCTCTCTTTCGAGATGAGAAAAATGAAGTCAGCACTCTTCTGCTCTACTTCATTGAGAAAAATAATGAAAAACTGCTCCCAATAAAAATGAAAACTTGACTAAATTCTTTATTTTACATTTTTCTAGTTTTTATAAGCTTCGAGAAGAAAATAAGCATTCTCATGACTTGAAAGTCGATGGTTTGCATCGTGCTAATTCAATTTCGATGACGAATTCAGTAGTGAAGTGGTAAACAAGGTTAAGTCATGTAGGATTACCATATATATGCTTAACCTTGTTTACCACTTCACTAATGAATTTCTTTACGAATTTCTTAATATTTGTGATTTCCCAAAAGACATGAAGTACAATGTGTTACGTTAAAATTCTATTAGTAGGGAAAACCGGGGCGAAATGGACCTGTGGAACAAAAAGATTCTATATTTTTTTTAGACTGAAGGTGTTTACAAAAAAAATTGAAAAAATTCACCAAAAATGATCAAATATTGGAGCATCTTCCCAAATTTTTTGAGATTTTTTCACAGGGTTCTTCACTCCAAAAAAAATTCCTGCATCATATTACCATAGAAATCCGTTTTACCCCACTCTCTCTTATATTATAAATATATTATTATAAATATAATATAAATTTGCAAAAAAAAACCCTTAAATGTTCAAGTTCCATCCAAAAATATTCTATAGAATTCTTTTACTGTTCGTTACTAATAAAAATGTTGAGTCAGATTTTATGCAGACGTCAGACCTAGAAATGTCTCAATTAAATGGAGAAAAGCATTGTTCCTTCCATTTAATTATATTCCAATAAAATGAATCCCAAGTATGTATACCCAGCTGTTCCATGTGAAATTCAATATGTGTGCAGACTATTTCCGTAATTGCAATAACGAAATGGAGATAGTGAGCTTCATAATCTCATCTCACGTATGCAAAGTAGTGCCGTTCTCTCTTGCGGCTTAGGTTGACAGTTTCTGGTTTCATAGTAGGAAAACGTAAACCAACAGTGGAAACAGGAAGAGAGAGGGAGAGTGATAGAGAGAGAGAGAGAGAGAGAGAGAGAGAGAGAATGTCAATGAGATATGTGGAGGCAACAGCCGTAAATGTGCCTATGGGGGTTTCAAAGTGATTACGTCAGACGCATCGTAGTCGTAATGGGGTTACTAGGACTAATGCAGGAAGATTCTGGAGTAAATTACTCTGAATGACAGACCAGACAGAGTTTACGATTGAATGCGTCCAAATGCTACGATCAATCCCCCCACCCCCCCCCCCCCCTGCGTGAATGATCGCGGCCTTGATTATGATAATTAGGGTTGTTCAATTTAGGATCGATCTTCATTCGAATTGATTCTTCTGTTGGCAATTCTCGATTTTTTGGATCGATCTTTGACAGTCGATGAATCGGCTGAATCGATTCCTTCGTGGCGAGATCGATTCAATTCTTCCTTGCTAATTTCAGAGCTGAAAAATATAAATTTTCAGCTTTGAAGATTGGCACTTGGAAGTTTGTTGATCAATCTTCCTTCATTATTAATAAGATAGAAAAATCGTTGAACATTTTATAATATATATTATCATATAAAGAATTTTTGTACCAAAGTTAACAGGTAAATTCTGTGGCAATTTACGAAAACTTAATGAACATGAATATTTTTTCGTGACTTCAAACGATTTTCTTTATTTCATGTAATGAGTATTGGATAATAAAGATATTGAATTGAATTTTTCAGGATTTTATTCAGATACATTTTGTGGGGAATAGTTCCTCAGAGTATTTTTTTATTCTGGGTATTTAAGGAAAAGATTTTTAGTTTGAACGATTTTATAATTATATGATTTTATAAAAGAATGATATGAAAATCATACACTGAGGGAATTTTTTCATACTGTCCTGACTATCTGCTTATAATCAAGGTCAAAATCAACTATTTCAAACTAGTTATCATGCCCAGAATTATAATGTTAGGGTTACTATTTGAGATCACTGCATTGAATGAAGAAACACAAACATATGCATTATTATATTTTAGTTCTGTTAGCCATTTCCATATCATAACCCAAACTTTATGAAGTATTGCTCGACTGCAATAGAACAGAATCGATTAAATCATGTGTGATTCACTAATGATTGAGTAAATGAAAATTCTATCTTTGTAAATTTGTCATTAATATCCGATTTTTCTGAAGAGTTTCCTAGCAGAAACAAAAATTATAAAAAACTTTGAAAGTTATAGAAAAGAAAAAAATTATAAATTGTCTTCTTTTGGGTATCATAACTAATTTTGTACTACAGCTATGAAAATCAAATTTCACATAACGAAAACCAACAGTTGATACTCATGTCTGCTATCTGATAATTATACTTGAAGCTAAAAAATTCATTTTTAGAATAAAAAATTTATAATTTTGATCACAATATTTACTAACTATATGATTATAGTCAAGGCCTTTTTCTACTATATTTTTTAGTTCTAGACACCGAAAAATTCTCTCCGTGTATAATTCTATTTTTTTTTCAATTTCTTAATTTTAATTTATTACGATTTAAAAAAAATAAAGAATTGAAAAAAAATCGATTAGACAAAAAGTGATGAGTGATAGTTCAATTCGATTCGATTCACATCGATTTTTTTCTTCTTCTGAGAATTAAACAACTCTAATAAAAATATTTAATGAATTAAATCGAATGATTTGATCTTACCTGTAGAAAATCCCGGGGAGTTGCTCCGAGAACTTGCAAAATCTTGTCATATCCAGAATCTTGACAGAATTCGAAGAACATACGGCCAAAAAGTTCGAGTATTTGATTTGCAGGGATCTCTGGAGGGAGAAATATAGGGGTTGATTTAATAAAACATAGAAGTTGAGATAGAGGCTATTGATAAAAGAATCAGATCAGTCAATATTTATACGAAATATTAGAGTTTTTTTTTTTGGAGTGATGGAGTAGGTGCTATTTAGAATAAATATTTATCATCGATTGTTTCACTTACTGAGAAGTTTTTCCGCTGCTGAAATGATATTATATGTTATTTCATCGTCGTAAATTTGACGAACGAGGAACTGCCCTTCCATATTGACAGCTGCCTCTTTCCTGGAGAGATAAATTGACTTATCAGTAACATTAATCTGAAAAAACTGTCAAATTAAGGAGATTCAATCGCGTACACATGGCTCAAATAAAGTGTCGTACCAAAAATTTGACAAGTTGAATAAAAATATTAATGAAAAATAATAGAATTTGAAAATGAAGGAATGCCTGAAAAAATAGGCGATGGAAAAAATAGACTAAAAAAAATTGACAAGGAAAATATATCCCAAAAAAATGGCTGAAATTCCCCAACAATGTCAACATGCTGGAGCCTGCTCTCAATTTTTCCCAGATTTTTCTATGATATTCTTCACTCTAGAAGAAATTCATGAATACATTATCGTCAAGGTTCATTCTGCCCCAGTCTCCCCTAACTATATAATAATTTTGCATTTGCAATGAAATGTTTCAAAGGAGAATTTAAAGAGGCAAAAAGCTAAGAGTATTTATGTGAAAATAATATCATCCTTCGGTGGATGATGCATAGGAATATAAAATGAAAAATTCATTGCAGACGAGACCGAAGAGACCGTAAAATATGTCATATCCTTCAGAAAGTCCAGAGTGTTACTTTATTCAACAGCAGAAGCTTTTGAAGTTTATGTTCATCATGAAGTGAGTGAGACTCGCATTTTTTTCCTCAAGAATTGCAATTTATCCATCCTGGGTAAATGCGTAATCCGCTTTTCAGTACTCATTGGTTTTCTATTTACAAGAATACTTCAGTCTAAAATCCCTTAGATAACTGGTATGAATGTATATATGTACTTGAACTCATTACACCAAGAAAAAACAATACTGCTCTCAAATGGATTTTACTATGTGCAAGTGAATATTTCAAATTTTTCTTAATCAAAAAAATCTCAGTCAACTATTTTCTCGCTCAATTTCATAAAATATTAATTTGCAGGAAGAATACCTACATTTCTGTTAGACTTTTCCAAATTATTTCTAAAAAACGACGAGAAAGCTAAAAAAAATTGGCATTATGTTTTTTCTATTCATTAAATTTTTTTCTTTCAAAGAATTAATTGATTGAATACAATACTCGATCATACAGATGAAAACTAATCTACTAATATAAAGTAAAATTCACCTTCTATAGAAAATTTTGCAATTGCTCAGAAGAAAATCTCTTCATAATTGGAAACTTCAGATTTCATCGTTTCTTCTCTATGACTCAAACATCATGAAATTATATAGAAAAGACACTTAATCTTTACCAGAGGGCACAAATTCTTAAAATTAGTAATTAAAGATCCTCGTTTTCTCACAATACCATATATTTACGATAAATAAATTAAAAAAATCAGTGCCATAAGATCCCTCCAAATCAATTTTCTTCAATAAAAAAAATAAGTAAATAGAACCGATTTTTTTTTCCCCCACGTTTTTCTTTCCACAGTAAACTAAAAAAGTTTTCCATTATGAAATATAAAGCATTGAAGAGAGTAAAAGTGCCTCTTTTTATCAAACACAAAGTATAAAACTTTGAAATGAAAACTTCCCATTAATTATTTATTGGAATTAAAACAGAGAAGTGGGGGAAAAAAAGTTAATTCCATACTTTTTTTCTCTTTATTTGTATGTCTGGACAAACTTTTATTAGCTCCAACACAATTACCGCCACGTCTGAGAAACAGAATAATATTCCTCCAATTCAATGTGTTTTTTTTCTCCTTTTCTCCATCTCATTTGAAAGTCAATTCAATTTTTTATTCATTCCATATTTTTTTACTATATGCGTAAATCTGATTTACGAACAAAAGACACACCTCAATTTTCTTTTTATTATCATTTTGAAGAGAAAATTTCATCTGCAAATATAATATGAATCTTTTCTATCGTTAAAAATTGGAGAAACGTGAATACACAAAAAGAATCATGCTGCACTGAGGGAATTTTTTCATACTGCCCTGACTATCTGCTTATAGTCAAGGTCAAAATCAACTATTTCAAACTAGTTATCACGCCCAGAATTATAATGTTAGGGTTACTATTTGAGATCACTGCATTGAATGAAGAAACACAAACATATGCATTATTATATTTTAGTTCTGTTAGCCATTTCCATATCATAACCCAAACTTTATGAAGTATTGCTCGACTGCAATAGAACAGAATCGATTAAATCATATGTGATTTACTAATGATTGAGTAAATGAAAATTCTATCTTTGTAAATTTGTCATTAATATCCGATTTTTCTGAAGAGTTTCCTAGCAGAAACAAAATTATAAAAAACTTTGAAAGTTATAAAAAAGAAAAAAATTATAAATTGTCTTCTTTTGGGTATCATACCTAATTTTGTACTACAGCTATGAAAATCAAATTTCACATAACGAAAACCAACAGTTGATACTCATATCTACTATCTGATAATTATACTTGAAGCTAAAAAATTCATTTTTAGAATAAAAAATTTATATTTCTGATCACAATATTTACTAACTATATGATTATAGTGAAGGCCTTTTTCTACTATATTTTTTAGTTCTAGACACCGAAAAATTCTCTCCGTGTGATTGTGAAAAATGAAAGATGAGCTTTTGTGCTTTATTGAGGTCACATTACCATTATCAAAGTACAATAAAGGACTCTATCCCCTTTTTTTTTTCGCCACGAAAGAAATGTATCATTGTGTTAGCTTTTGGGAAATGGAGAATTCAAAGTGCATTGATGCCTGAATGGAGGGTGAATAGAGATGGGAAATGAGAGACAAGTGTATCGTTTCCATTAAACCGTTGAATCAATCGATATTCGTGGTGACCCGAGATTTTCAATGATCTGGTGATATACCAGTTAATGGCAGGAGTGAAACGCCTCGAGCCCTTTAACTGATGGAGAAAACGTAATTTCCCCACCGTTATCTCGTCTGTTTCATAAAATGAGTCAGATTTTCCGTGTTTTAGACTGAGGAAAAAGAAAATAATGACAAAAACAATGAAATATTGATGCCATTGCCCTGAAATTTTTGGAAATACTTTAAAAATGCGATAAATATGATATAAAATGGTAAATGTGCTGCATATACTGATTAAAAAACTTCTGGTCTCAAAAAAGTGTATTTTGTGCAAGTAAATATTTTTGAAATTTGGTCTCAAAAAAGCTTCGACCATCTATATCTATATCTATATCTATAGAAGATTAGTAGACATTTACTTGCATAAAATACATTTCTTTGAGACCAGAAAATTTTTTTTTAGTGTATTTACAGTAGAAAAAAGGATCAAAATAGCAGGTTTTTCTTTTACCCATCGAATTGCGGTATTAATGCCATAAATACGCTGCATATTTACACTAGACAAAATGGCCAAAATAACTGAAATAATGCGGTAAAAATATGGTCATTATACGGTATGCCTAAGGAATTTTTGCAGCATTCCTTAAAACCCTTAAAGTGATCCATAGCAAATATTTTTTTTTGTAATAATTTGAAAAATTGTTGAATTTACTAAAAAATTTACTGAAAGTCGTTGAATTCAGTTAATTCAAAAAATTAACTAAACTCAGTAAATTCAACAATTTTTTTAATGATTTCAAAAAAATATTCGCTAAGGACTAATGTCATCAATACTCGATACTTTTTACCGCTATTTTTTCTTCAATAAAAATTAGAAAAATTAACAAAATCCCGATAGAATAGCTTAGAGAAGAAAGTGTATTGAATTAACGCGAGTAAAAAAAAAATTTTAAGCACGTGGCTGACTACAATCTCATTCAGAGTAAACTCAACTGAGTAAACAGAAGGGAAAATCTCTAGTGAATTACAATTTTTTATTCTCTCTCCAGCCACCAAAGTAAACTACTTTTATCCCAATTGATAAAACACAAGTAGTGACACTGAAAAAAAAAAGTGAATGAAAAAAAAACATAATTACTCGTGTATTTACGTACTTTATAGCTTCCCATGTCTCGTTGTCGAATGTCTTAACAACAAGGAGCTCCAGTGCATAATTCACAAAACCGTACTGCACATATAACCAGAAAAAGCTCAAATAAATTAAGAATTTTCTCCATTATCCCAAAAAAAAAATTTCATAATTTTTAAAAAATATTGAATAAAATTCTGCACAATTTGTACATTTAATTTATTACTATGATAATTTTTTTATAATAATAAACATACCATGATCAACAATGAGAAACGAGTATTTCGCTCTTGATGCCTCTCTCACAATTATTATCATTCCATTCTAAATGCTATTTGGTATTCAATGGAGGGGTGAATTGTTGAGCTTTCAAGAAAGAGAGAGAGAGGGATAAATAGATAGAGATAGACAAGAGCGTGTTTACCTCATGCACACGAGACGCGTACTGCAAGTGAGTCGACTGCTCGCGGTAGACGATAAGTATCGATTTTACAAGAGCTAACTGCGCCACCTACATACTACTCCGAGGCAAAAGCTCTATGTTTCCCTCTCTTCTCCTCTTATTTTTGCAGTATCTCTCTCTCTCTCTAGCACATTCACCGAATTTTTCTGCCTCTTTCCCTGTGTTCGGGGGTGCCAATCCGCTTTTACACAGCGAAAAAACACGTAGTACAGGTAACTGTGTGGCAAGACCAAATAGTATATGTATATTTTTCTGTTTTTTTTTTTATTTACACACTGGTAGAGTGGCTTTAGGGCATTTTAGAGAATTAATATGCCTTTGTGACACTTGGAAAAACTCGGTTTTACTGTTACTTTGTGCACTCAAAAGAATTCGAATTATTTTTTTCCCATTTTTTCTCTTTTCTGTCGAATTTGGAGGAAAAAAACTAGACGTCCCGATGTTTCGCAGCTTTTTTTGCTTGAATTTTGGTGGAATTGGAGTCATTCTGGTTCATTCGAGAATATCTGTAGTTTTATATATATTTTTTTAACTTCTGAAGACTACTTTCCTGCATAAAAAAAGCTTAATAATAGAAAAACAGGAAAATATATTCAAAAATATACAAAAATATGTGATATTATGCAGCTGCAAAATTATATCATTGACTTAGAAGTAAAGGGGCGTAAGTGCTATGCTTAAACACAGCACTTACACCCTTTTGTTTCTAAGGCAACGATATATATTGTAATGAATAAGCGAGGAAATTTAAGAAAAAGTCGTATTTATTCTTCAATTAACACAACTGACGTGTTTTTTCTGTTCTTCTATTTTTTAATGACGTGAGGTTAATAATTTTTAGAAAACAAAAACATACACACTCATTTATTTATGCATAAGTAGAGCACTTACGCCTTTTTGGTTCTAAAACGACGATATATTGTATAATATAAAGTTCTTGATTATAAGATTTTATAAAATTTATTTTATTCCTCAAAATATATAAAACAGTATTTAATTTGTATACTGAGAGGAAAATAGTGGTTAAAACTATGAAATATTGATGCCATTGGTCCTTAGCAAATATTTTTTCGAAATAATTACAAATAACTGCTGAATTTACTGAATTTAGTCAATTGAACTTGTTAATCTGTTGGAATTAACTAAATTAATTAAATTCAACAGCTTTTTCAATTGTTTCAAAGAAATATTTGCTGAGGACCAATCGCATCAATATTTGGTAGTTTTTACTACTATTTTTTTCTCAATTTTGCAAAAAAAAAAAAAAAAAAATTTGGCATTGAAAAGCCTATTTGGTATTTTGTATTCGTAATTTTCGACGTTTTTCCTCGCAAAAGCTCATTTACTACTGACTCACTCACGCTGCATGAATGTAATTCAATAATATTTTCATGAATACATTGTTGTATAAATGGAATTAGAATTTCCTTTCCCCCTTTTAGTATGATGTATTAGTGAAGAGACGAAAATTACATGGCTGCTAGGAACTGATGTTCAAAACAAAATAACAAAGTAACATGGGAATGATCCCTCATTAAACTTGGATTAATGAGAAGTCACAACTCTTGTACTAATGATAAATCCGCCTAATCCCTTTTTAATTGTGTTTGTGCATTTATTTGGAGGTAAACATTTTAATATGATCTAATATACACTGGAAACAATATATTTAGCTTTATAATTGTTTGATATAATAGAAAATATATGTTTAAATGTAGTGAACATATATTATAAATATGTGATTTAAAATATATTATTAGAAAATTTTCGCAGTAAAAAAAACAGTTTTATGCTAATATTTGAAATTTTTCAGAGTTTTTAAAATTTTTAAAATTTTTTTTATAGAATTCTTATGAATTTTTTTTCGAAATTATTTTTGATAATTCCTCAAATTTAACTCTGGTAACCTCCCTTTGCCTATAGGGGAAGGCGGGAAAAAATGGACATCAGGGGTAAAATGGACACATCTAAATTTTTAGGCAAATATTATGGAAAACTTTTGGAATCAATAGAAATATTGGCGGTAGATTTTTTTGATGATTCCATTGGAAAGCTGAGGAAATTTTAGGCGGGAAATAAGTGTCGGAATTGATTTTTATGAATTTTTAGCGATTTTGACTTTTTTTGGGTATTTTAAAAGGGTAAGCCCCTTTTTTTTTAAACTTTCAGTTTTTTGAGAATATCTTCGGTTCTATTTGTCGTAGCGTAAAAATTCTGACGGGAGGTGAAAGGTGAGATCATTTGCCATCGATTCATAGGGTTTTCAATTGAAAAATATGGATTTTTAAGGTATTTATGGGCATTATTGGGAAACATTTTTTTGAAACCATTTTTGGCCTATAACTATCCCAAAAATTGATATTTTTGAATTCAAAACCCCATAAATCGATGAGAAATGAGCTCACTTTTCATCTGAGACCAACTCCAAATGGCTACGACCAATAGAACCAGAGATATTTGCAAAAAACAGATTTTTTTTAAAAATCAAAGGCTTTTACCCCTCAAAAATGCCAAAAAATATCGAATTTTCCAAAAATTAAAAAAAAATACATCTGACACCTATTCTCCAGCTAAAATTTCCTCAGCTTTTCAATAAAATCATCAGAAAAAATCCACCTCTAACCATTTCATTACAGTGTCCATTCTGCCCGACTCTCCCTTATACATTTCAAGAATCAGTTTTATCCTGATATTTGAGATTTTTCAGAATTTTCGAAACTTTTATGAAATTTTTATATATTATTCCATACATGGTCATACACAAGCAATACAGTTTTTCCAATATTTTCGTCAGTATATGGTTTCTTCCATGCGGCTTATTAAAGCTCACTTGTTGAGATAAAAAATATTCTATAAAAAGTAAAGGGAAAAAGAGGAAAAGAGCATAATTCGAAGTTTACCAAATAATTTGTCGATATGTCCATAATTTTTTTTTCTCTTTTAATAAACTATTGTAGCTTTCATTAAAGCTCATTTACCTTCAGCATAGCACAAAAATTTGAATTTTCACATATATACATTGTTTCTCAGTCATTTTAATTCAAGAATTTTTTATTTCCCTATTTTTACGTTCTTCAAGCAAACCTTTTTTTTCATGGCTCTGGAATATATTCAATGGTTTATAAATACTCAGATATAAAGGGTAATTATCCATGCTCACAAACCCACTGATAATATGCGCGAATTCACCGTGAAAATTTAACGACTATCGCCTCTTGCCTCTTTTATCAGCAAAAAAAATGAGAAAAGTAGTACAAAAGCTATGAGCGAAGAGAAGTAAATGATGAGAGAAAACGGAGGAAAGCACAGTTTCCTTTATACATTCCCCACGGGTATATATTTGAGGGGTGGTGGGGTAGGAGAAGGGGGGGGGGGGTGGAGGTGCTGGAGGACATAGAAAAGGACACAAAAGACGAGTCTTTTCCTTTTCGTGAAAGTTTGCTGGGGCGCATGAGAAAGCTTCGGTAATCCATTATTTAGTGGTGACCCCGTTTTAAATTTACCCTGACGCGAGAAAGAAAGTGTTAGAGAGATGAAGAATATTGGAGAGAGTAGAAATGAGAGGAGATAAGGGAGAAGAGAGGTAATAATAAAGGATGATGGTTAGAGAGGCTGTGAGAAAATAAAAAATGAAAATGCATTCATAGACATATGAGAAAAAAAGCCCGAAAAAAAGCATCAAAGCAGATGGCAGTCATTTCTGCGATGAACATGTGTCAAGTATACATGCATAAAAACTTGCGGGACATTTTTCATATTTATATATATATAAAAGGAAAAAAAAAAATGTATATGTGCATGTGGATGGACCATCATGTAGGGTAGGAAATAACGCTTGGCCGCAGTGAGACGTTGAAAATGGTCGAGTGGACCCTTGGGAATAATTAAAAAGAAAACTCATGTGTGCAGTTTATTTCCAGCGGTTTTCTCTGGTTCTTTTACTTTTTTTTTATTTCATTTTTTTTTCCTTCAACCCCTGCGTTACATGTCCCGTTGGACGAATCGAGGTCATTCGGCTGTGGTTTTTTTCATTTCTATTCCTGATCTATCTGGAATCACTTTGGCAGAATGATTTTACTGAATAGAAAAGCGACCAATTCCCATCTGAATTTACTTCTTCACGTTCTCCCCCCCCCCCCCCCCCTCCACGTTTCCCCAAGCTCGAGTGAAATAATAGGAGAGAAAGGGGGAAAAAAAAGACGAGACATGATGAAAAATGTTTCTATCTTATTCAACGTTTCAAAATCTTTCACGAACGAGTTAGAGATGCTTTTACAATGAAAGGATAAAGCTATTTCAAGGTAAGTGCTTTTCGTATCCATTCTGGATACTTCCAATGTCCCTTCAGAAACTGTATATAAAGACAGGGAAAAGTGGGGCAAAATGGATTTGAGTGTCAAAATGATTTGGTATTTTTTTTGAGAGTTGAGGAGTCTTCAAAAAATTTTGAAAAAATTCACCGAAAATATTTACATTTCGGAGCAGGTTCTCAAATTTTTTCAGATTTTTTCATCGAATTCTTCACTCTTAAAAAAAATTCTGAATCGTATTGCCATGGAGTCCATTTTGCCCCACTTTTTTTTAACCTTCCATGAAGAGCTTTTTAACTGGACGAAAGAAAAAAATGAAAAGCCCCACAAGAATGCTCCAATTAAATTAAATTTGAAAGCTTTCAACAAATTGGGCAAGAAGAAATTCATCAGTGGAAATTTCCTTTTCAATTATTAATTAAGCTAAAAAAAAGGTGGAAAAAAAATTCCTGAATTAATTTCAATGTAGAGGGAACGGGTCAAGATGTCCCTTGTGTATTGTTTGCAGGAATGTTGGGCTTTCACAAACACACACACACACACACAGTCACTGTTCGTGTGTGTGTACAGTGTGAATTCTCAAGAGAGTTAACCGACAGAGAGTAACCAGTTGTGTATACATACATGTACATGTTTCACGAAGACAAAGGAGAACTGGAGAATTTTGTGAAGGAGGCCCACAGAACCCAGAGTGGACAGGAGGGGTTATTGATTTTGACTATGGAATTGCATCAGTACAATACACAGTACCTGGCGGTTTGGCTGCAGGCACAAGTTGATAATTGCCATGATATATATATGCACAATTCAGTGGTTAACTGTTTCTGCGTGTATTGTGGGCTTATTCTGATTTTAGAATAGGTTTTGACTGCTGAGACTGCTGGATTACTGATAAAATATCAAAAACAAACATTCGCTTTTTGAAATTATTATGGTGCGGGTATTGGCACGATGTTTTCCTGGAGTTGTAAATTTCAGATATAACGATTTTTTAGGTACACTGAGGGAATTTTTTCAGAGGTCAAAATCAACTATTTCAAACTAGTTATCACGCCCAGAATCATAATGTTAGGGTTAGTATTTGAGATCACTGCATTGAATGAAGACGCACAACATATGCATTATTATATTTTAGTTCTGTTAGCCATTTCCATATCATAACCCACACTTTATGAAGTATTGCTCGATTGCAATAGAACAGAATCGATTAAATCATATGTGATTCACTAATGATTGAGTAAATTAAAATTCTATCTGTGTGAATTTGTCATTGATATCCGATTTTTCTGAAGAGTTTCCTAGCAGAAACAAAATTATAAAAAACTTTGAAAGTTATAGAAAAGAAAAAAATTATAAATTGTCTTCTTTTGGGTATCATAACTAATTTTGTACTACAGCTATGAAAATCAAATTTCACATAAGGAAAACCAACAGTTGATACTCATGTCTACTATCTGATAATTATACTTGAAGCTAAAAAATTCATTTTTAGAATAAAAAATTTATATTTCTGATCACAATATTTACTAACTATATGATTATAGTCAAGGCCTTTTTCTACTATATTTTTTAGTTCTAGACACCGAAAAATTCTCTCCGTGTACTTCAATTATTTGTTGGGTTTTTCTGTGAAGCTCTTCTTTTTTTACGGTTTTTTTTTCTTTCCAGTTGCATTCCACTACACTTTTTTCAGTACATTTCAGTACTGGACCACATTCGCAATAGGACTTTGGAAAAAACTCTATGAGGAACTTTTTTTTAGAAAGGATATTTCCTGAAAATTAGAGGTGGATTTTAACTATCATTGGTCAAGAGGATTTATGTGTGTTTGTGTTTGTGTGTACACTGTTAGAAAAAAATGGAAATTTCATAGACAATTTGATGGGAATTTTCATAAACGTGATATTGAATTTTTTTTTAATGGGAAGATGGTTTTGAAATTCCTGAGCTTCAGAGGACATTCAAAGGAATCTATGAGTCTCAAGTAGAATTGAGACGAAAATTCTACAACTTACTTGAATTTTCAACTGAACATGAATATTCAGAATCAAAATGACGAATTTTCAATTTTTTTTTTTAATTTTCCTATTTTTACTTAATTTTCAAGAAACAATTAAACTGAAATTCACAAATTTCATTGATATCCAGGCGTAAAATTATTTGAAAATCGATGATGTGTTCATTTTTCAATGACGTGATTATCTGAAATTTCAGTAGAAATGTGACTTGTTAAAAATTTCCGGGATTTTGCACGGAAAATTCAGACGGAAATTTTTAACAGTGTATGTGTGGGGGAAGTCCTAAAAATTGGAGAGAAAAAGATAGAAAAATTGGTTTATTCTGTAAAATGTTTTACAAAAGACAAGTGAGCATAAGAATTTTTTTTCTTATTTTTTTACTTACATAAGTACTTTTTTTGTGTAATTTTATGGCTTGCACATGCAGCAGTTAAGAATACCTAAAAATTGTCCTTTAGTTTGTTGAATTTCTCTATTTATTGCCCTTTTTGACTGTGAATGAATGAATGTTTATTTCTCCTGCATGACTTATCGCTTTTTACAGATGTCGTTACATATTCCTTAGTTTAAGCTAGAGATGTGAAATGACGTTCAATTTTGAAATTGGTGTGGTCAGTCATCAACTGACCATTTTGTGACCTTTTCTGACTTGACCGTAAATTTAATTGGAAATTGATCGTCAAAAATTCAAATGTTCAGTCAGGGGAAATGAATGTCGAAATCCATCTATATTGATGAAAATTGACCGTCAATTTTATTTTTTGTCACTTTTATGATCATTTTTATGATTTTTTTAAAATTCAATGCAAATACTCATAGAAATCATTTATTTCCAAAAGTCGTGCAGTATTTATCATTTCTGCTAAAATATCTGCGATTAAAATACCCACTTCAAGAATAAAGAATCAAAATCGATATTAAAATCCAACTATTAGATGGAAAATGACAATCAATTTGTTCTTGGGTCATTTTTTTGTCATTTTTAGTGGAATCATATATTTTTAATGAGAAAATGGTCTATGGTCTATTTAGATGAAATTTGACCGTCAAAATTATGTTTGGTCAATTTTCTGACCCACGATTTGGTCATTATTTTTTTACCAAAATTGTCAGGTATGGCCAATTGGTCACTGATGGTCAATTGACCGTCATTTTTTTGGCTACAATTTCTAGTTTAAGCATACACTGTATTGCAGCCCTTTTTTAATTTTTTTTTAATTTACCAGAAATTTTTGGCCATTTTTTTACTTATCATTTTCCTCCAACTGAAAAACAGTCGAATTTCAAGTGTCAACCCCGAACAACGACGAAAATTATTATTTTTCCTGTACCAGTAATGCTGAATAAGTGGAATTGTGTCAAACTGTCTTGTAGCTAGAAAATTCATGAAGCATTAAAACGTACGTTGAATTTTGTGAAATCCCTGTAAAAGCCACGAGAAAAGCTGAGAAATTTATGATTAAAAAATGTTTGTTTACTGTGTTTCTATTTTATTTCAACATGTTTATCTGAGTCGAAGCTTTTGCCTTTTATTGAAAATTATGAGAGATGTGATAAGAGCAAAGAGGAAAAGGAAAAAAAAAACCATTAAAAGAAATGATATTTCATTTTCATCTTTTTTCACTCTCTCACCTTCTCTTTTCCTATTTGATTTGATGCTTCAGACTGACACAGCTGATTTTATTACGAGATACGTTGTCATTTGAAATTTTTTTATTTTTTTTTTTTCTGTCATTTGAAATTTACCAAGATATTATCAAATGTGTACATCAACGGAAAATCGTGTAATGAGAAAACCGCTCAGGCTGATGGGGGGATAGGGATGCAGGTGGATAGGGCAAGAACGTACTCCATATACATATATACATATATATATATATATATATATCCACAAGAGTAGATGTACATAGATCTGTGTAGGTATAATACGTGTCGGCATGCCAGTGGGTGTGAAACCGAAGCCCTCTGGGGCACATTGCCGTCACGTAAACCACTTCATTTTATCCCACAGGGGGAGGTGGGGGGGGGGGGGGGGGTAGGCTTGATAGAACGAGAGGGAGGGGTTAAAGGTGGATCGTAAGAAAATTACGAGAATAACGAAGAGAGCCAGTGGCAACGTGAATTAACCCAACGACACTTTTTGAATAATAAAATTAGTTTGAGGAAAAAAAAAAAAATATAAAAAGTTTCGTTGAATTTCATTCAGAGGAGTGGTACTATAGATTCGAAGAACTGCGAGAAATATCTGATGTAATTAAAAATACCGTCACACCTTTCAACGTCGATAATAGAATTGCAGAAGGGAGGAAAAAAAATTAAATTGACGGGTCTCTCTGTCTCAGTAATGGCAGCAATATTATATAGAAGCAATGCCCTTATCTCGCAGCTTTTTCCCTTTTTTTTTTTCATTCTCTTCTTGGATGCCACAAGAAGAGTGGCGCATTATATTGATTTTATATCACTAGACCTCAACATTCCGTATTTAATTTTTTTTTTTTTTTTTTTTAGAATTCTTCTCTCTTTCAGTGCTTTAATTCTCCTTTTTTCTTTACTCTTATTTCAAGTCTAGGCACTTTTTATATCGCCTTCGATTTTTATAATGAAAGACAGTGGAAAAATGTACTTAGCAGGTGAACCAAAGAACCGGTGAACTGCGAGGGGGCGGTTAAGGGGGCGGACTCAAGTGCTTTAACAGGGATGGATGGTCATCAATTTTATTCTGCACACAATCTCCTGTAACTTCAGTAGAAAATCTTCTGGTTCAACTCGTCTAGCACTTCCGGTTGTGTAGGAGGTGATTAATATGAGCTTTGAGGGTTTATAAGTGTTTGTATGTGTGTATATAGCACAAATGCAATGCATCTTAGTTTCTTATCGATACACACTGTACTCATTGATGTCATCAATAATAAACAGGTTAATTGGGATATTGGACAATTAGATAAATATTCGAAGTCAATCTTCATATTTATTATATTTATATTATGACAATTTACATTAATCTAAAGAGCCTGAAGAAACTCCTAATCAGGAGCGAAATGTCGCGATTTTAGGAAAATAAATGTCTACACTGAGGGAAAAAAATATTTACTAGGAACGTTATATAGTTCATGTCAATCGAGAATTTGATTGCCAGCGGTTTTTTTCTGTTTAAACAATTTATGTCTTAGACGAATCTTGTATTTATTTGGGATGAATTCCAATACATTCATATTAAAAATACGATAAGTTTTTTAGGGAATAATTTCCGACCAATACATTGCGGTTTTGAGTCAACCTGGACTATATTTGGACTAAAAATTCATGTTTCGTTCAAATACATTATTATTTGACAAAAACATTACGAGAAAATATTAATGGCAATTATAATCAAGATTGAATCAATTCAGGAGGAGATTTGGACAAATAATTGTTTATTTATCATCATCAATTTGTGAAATTTAGCAACGAAAAATGAGTAATGATCTGATGTAATTTCGAAATGAAAAAAATTGAGATTGAGAGAAATAAATATTTATTTCTCTCAATTAAATTCGAATATAATAAAGAATGAGTTTTGGCTCAAAATTATTTTTATGCCTAGAAAATATTTTTTCCCCTCAGTGTAGATTGACTTCGAATATTTATTTAATTGTCCAATATCCCAATAAACCTCTAAATTAATTACAGCAATAAACAGGTAGTTTTAAGGATGATTGGGAGGTACAATCAGGAAGAATAGTTAAATTTTTGTGTAAAATCGTTAATAACAATTTATACAAGATGAAATTCTCAAATCTGATTTCGTGAATTTGTAAAGAATGTAATGAAGAATAAAATAAGATTTAGAAACAAAAAATTAATTGAAAATTGAAAAATTTTCATTATTTTTTACTTTCCTTTAAATCTTGAAAAATTTGAAAAAATGTAAAAAATAATGAAATTTTTTCAATTTTCAATTAATTTTTTATTTTGAAGGCTTATTTTATTCCTCATTACATTCTTCACAGTTTCACTGGATCAAATTTGAGAATTTCATCTTGTATAAATTGTTATTAACGATTTTATCCAAAAATTGAACTTTTTTTTTCCGATTGTACCTCCCAATCATCCTTAACGACAGGAGTTAAGGATAAGGATTTAGCACATCAAAACTTGACGAGTTATTATCGAGTCATGTTTCGCTGTTTTGAGTGGCATTTTGCAACGAAGGATGTAATGAGAGATTCGATGAAGAAAGTGGATGATAAGCTGTCAATACTTTAATCGTTAAATTTATTTGTAAAAGAGAAGAAGAGGGGAGAGGAGAGGGTGGGATTCTCAATAACGAGGACTTTAATGAAAGCGTAATTAATTATTCATTATGGAATACTCTGTCCGATTAAAAAATAATCTTTCATCAGGAATTAAACTGAGGGGAGTTGAAATTACAAATTAACGTGAGGGGAAGAAAAATCTGATAAAAAATCCATATTTTTCATCATTATATATTAATTTTCATTACTCATTGACACTATCAATTAATTATTTCAATTTTCTAATTTTTTACTGAAAATGATTTCGATTAACTTCAATTTTTTATTGGATATTTGATTTTTTTTCCTTTTTGGAGGCTCTATAGACACGTGAAGATATTGATCACAAAAGCCCAGGGCTAAACTACTCCTCCCCCCCCCCCCCTCCCTTCAACTTACCTATTATTAGGTCAGCTGTCAGTTGAATTCAGGACGATCACTCTATCTTCCTTGAGCATTTACCATTCCTCTCTCTCTCTCTATACATGTATCAAAAGTATTCTCTCTTCTGGCCTCACAGAAAATCCACAAACTCACCCTACGATTAGCTGCCTGTTTGTAAACAGTGAATCAGCGAGAGATGGCACCGGGGGATTAGGCACTGACTATTATTCTCATTCTCTTTTATTTGTAATTTCAGTTCAGTTTTTTTTTTTTCTTTCTTGTCGAAAAGGGTGAGTGTGAAATAAACGTCAGAAACACGTTCTGTTGAGAAGAATTGCTTTTCTCACATTTTTTTTTTTCTTTATACTTGGCAGAGTCATTTCAATCCTGCGGAATTACGCGGTACTTAGCTTCGAGATTAGAAGAAGAAAAAATCTCTCCTGGATCTCTTGACTGTGTAATGAAAGGAGTCGTTAAACTGTTAATAGCTTTAGCAATTAATTTTCACCAGCTTTCGCCGTTTTTATTTTGTCATAATCACTCGGTGGAGCATGAAATTCTGGAAAGAATTTGATTTTATCCTTTGAAGAGTTCCAACAAATTATTATATCGTCGCCTTGGAAAAAAGGGGCGTAAGCTGTTCATCTGAGCATAGAACTTACGCCACTTTGTTTCTAGGACGATGTTTTTTAAAATTGAAGTAGTATTCCAGATTATGGTCGATAAAACAGAAAAAAATGAGAATTTGTAGGTTAGTTTTCAATTAATTGCTGATAATTCGGGAAAATGTGCTTCAATTTACCCGAAAAAGTGATTAAACCATTCGAAAGTCATATCTTCAGCTTGTGAATATAATTTTTTTCTCTCGAATTTTTTTTTGCATCAATCTCCTATCATATGCATGAGATAGAGAGAGAGACAAATAGTTACGACTACCTTCTAATTAAAATTTCTCAATAACTATACGGTGAATTGAATATTTTTTTCTTCTATTATTTACCCAGGAAAAAATGTTCAGATTTGATCAGATCAAATTAGATCTAATCAGATCTGAATTCCTTAGATCTGATCAGATCTGAGAATTGGCACGCTCTGATCAGATATAATTTGATCTGATCAGATCTAATTAGATCTGACAAAATGGAAATTTTTAATATGAATAGATATGAATAGATCTGTTCAGATCTAATTGGATCTAATTAGATCTGATCAGATGTAATTAGATCTGATCAGATCCAACTAGATCTGATCAGCTCTGATGAAACAATATGGATAAACTCAATCAGATCCAGTTAGATCTGACCAGATCTAGTTAGATCTGACCAGATCTAGTTAGATCTGACCAGATCTAGTTAGATCTGACCAGATCTAGTTAGATCTGACCAGATCTAGTCAGATCTGAACAGAACCGATCAGACTTAGATCTAATTGGATCTAATCAGATCTAATTAGATCTAATTAGATCTGATCAGATCTAATTAGATCTGATCAGATCTAATTAGATCTGACCTGAACATTTTTTCCCGGGTAGTAAAAATGCTATTCTCTTCGCCAATAGTTTTCAAATAATGGATCAACCCTGTGGTTTTTTAGTAATTTCGTTATTTCTGTCCGATTTGAGGCGTTTCATTCCCACCACCGCTATTATCAGTGACTTTGATAATTCATATCTCATAAACTGCACGGACAAAAATTATGAAATAATTCAGAAAAATGTAAAAAAAAATATCATCTTTGGATTAGTATTAAATATAATTTCCGTTCAAATTTTTCTTCAGAATTTTTTGGAGCACACAAGAAGAATAATTCCTCCAAATAAGTTTTCTTAAACTCGTATATTCGCAAACTCGTATACATTATTCCATATGACTCAAAGCAACTTCTAAAATTCACCGTAACTCGATACATCGATACTTTTTCTCATCCTCTACCGCAGAGAGTTTGCGTAACTCTCTTCCCAATTTTCCTCACTCCCTACATCACTCCGAGAAATTTGAAAAGTTCCCCCTTTTTTTTTCCATTAAAGGATCATCCCCACAGGGAGAAATGGGCTAGTTTTTGTTGAAGGCGTGGAGAAATAGATTTTCAAAACTCCTTTGACTTTTCAACATCGATAAAGGATGACAGATAGAAGGGAAAAATGAAAAATATTCGACAGTGTTATTTTTTGAAGCCCTTTTTTTTCTTCCTTTTCTCCCTCTATCTAAAAACAAGTTTTACTCTAATGCTGATAGCTGATGCGTACATGGCTCCACTAAGACCATCTGTTCATGCTGTAGAGTGTGTTATAGATGTTTTATGGAAGTTAATATATAGAAGCTCAAGTACAACACGATATTGGGTTAGTTGCATGGATTGGGCGGAGAAAGAGGGGGGGGGGGGGAGGGATAACTTTATCGAGTTTGGCTGTAGTAAGATTCTAGCATACATGAAGAAAGGGAGGGGGGGGTTGGAAGAAAGGGGCGGATATGTATTGAGTCGAGGGAAATTCAGAAGCTTCTCGACACTATTCTTGAAATATATTGTTGAAGCTACTGGTTGAATTTCGGACCTTTGATCGTAGCGGAAGTAATTTAATCAAATATTTTCATCCTCTATTTTTCCTCAGTCAAATTGCCCCATTAATTTGTGCTTGCATGAGCATACCAAAGTATATTACACGTGTAATCTAAATATAGCTATTATGCTTTAATAAATTTTTGCAGAAAAAGGCAAAAGATAGAGGAAATCCCTAAAAAAAATGTTAGAGAGTTGGAAGAAAAAAGAGAAAAGGTTTTGATAAAAATAAATTTGATATTCAGATTTTATCCTCGGGTATATGAGAGCTTGGATATAATATATGTGATCAAGATTCAAGAGCGTAAAATTTTCTAATTCAATATTTTAGATGGGAATGTTCACAGGGGCTTTTTCGAAATTGTGATTTGTCTGAGCGATAAGACAATTCACAAACTAAAAAAAAAAAAAAAAAAAAAAAGAGGCAGTAAAAAAATAGAAAATATAGTTGAGCATAGTTTTTCTTTATTGTGTAGCTTCGGGCAAGTTCTCCAAGCGACAACTCATCTGTAGCTATACGCGATTTATTTCGTTTTCAATGTGTTTTTCCAATACAGAACGTGGATGATATAAAAAATTTTATCATCGAATTGTGTATGACACATGGAAACTGACCTTTTTTTTTTTGCACTAACGAATTTCGTGAAATTAAATGCCATAAAGAAGAAAGTCCATTCCAAAAAAAAAAAAAAAAAGGGATGCCAATTGCTGTCTCTCGTAATCATGGGGTGAAAAAAAAAAGGAGATAATAACAATTTCGAAGAAGGAAAATACGAGAATAGGGTGAATTGATTCTCAATGAAGATGAGAATATTGCGAGAGCTTTTTAGATGAATGTTATTATCTTTTCATATTTCCTCCCCCCCCCCCCCCCTCCTCCTCCCTTTTTTTCCTCATAGCAATGTGTTTCCGCACTTTTTTCACGAGGTCTGAAGGATGATGCTGGAGGGCGCCCGATTGTCTCTGAGATATCGTCAACAGTTTGGAAGGAAAAATTCTGAAGTGGAGAGAAGAGAAGGGCTATCAGACGAGTCAGACAGGAAAGGCCACAGCCTTCAGCGCCAAACATCCGAGAGAGCCTTTCCTCCCCCCCCCCCTTTTTTTCCACCCCCCCAAGGCTATGTAGCCTTGTGTGCATATGTACTCAAGTTCTCCTGCACATCAGAGACTCAAGAATGCTATGATATATATACAGTGAGTCAACCCTTAGAGCCATTTGACAAAGTGAGAAGCATTTTCTCGTCAGGTGTCAGAGCACTCTGGCAAAATCGAACCTCGGGCGAAATGGAGAAGGAAGAAGAAAAGGGGGGTGGGGTGGGGGTGAAACCGTAGATTAGCAGTTCACTCACGTTACATCTTTCTTTTTTTTTTTCTCCATCGTTCAATCGGAATTTCTAGGTAAAATGATATTAACGTGTTACGAATCGGCGATATCTCCATTTCTCTGGGCAATCAACAGGCCCTTGAGAGGTATGGAATAACAGGAGAAATAAAATGAGAGAGAATGGAGACTAGAGGAAAAAAAAAAAAATGAGAATTGAACGCTTGTTATCTTTGCAATCTGCGATCGACTGGGAATTGCATGTAAAAAAAAAAAAAGTTCGCTTCAATGGGAAATGTTTCATCAGTTTTATGCAATTTCACGTTATCATCCGTTTTTGTAACTCTCTGTAATCTCATCAAACTTTACGATGGTCACTGGATTGACGTGGAAATTTTTCCTGGTTTTATGTAAAATACTGTGCTGTAAAACGCTTTTACTCTGGGCTTTATTTGTCTGGTTACAGACTACTCGTAAAATTGTGTAAAAGCATGAAAATGTCAAAATTGCTGTAAACACGATTTTTTCGGATATCTGATTGAGGAGATCCAATTGCTGCATGTGGGTCATGTGAACTGTAATGCCCAAAAATTGACAAATTAAATGGAAATATCAATGGGAAATAATATAATTTGAAAATATATAGTTCGCAAGTATTCAGCCATTAGTTATGGAACTTCTTGTACATAAATCATGCACTATTAGTGCATGAGTGTCTTGGGCATAAAACATGCACTATTAGTAACGTTAATATGCACTAATTGCACATCAATCATGTAACATTTTGCGTGCATAATTAAAATATGCTCGAAATAGGCATAAATTATGACAGAAAAAATATCATAATTTACGATCAATTCATCTAATTGCATTTTAGATACATAAAAACTTTTCTCCATCATTTTTCTGTGTGTAGGGCTGGAACGTCCGTTTGCCCTTTTTTACTAAGCTGAAATTGACTGTATTTGAACACATGTCAGAATGTTTTGAACTGTCAACTTGACATTTGATAGTGAATTCTTTACCATTAAATCAAATTTTCAAAGAATTAACTGTATGGAAATTTTAGAAAAATTGGATTCCAACCTAATTTGAATTAAAATAAAAATTTCCAGTTTTCACTGAAAAAACTGGAGGAAATTAGTGTCAAGAAGCTACATTCAGTGTTAAGATGCATCAGAAACGTGATTTTTTAACACAATTATCCTCAAATCTTTCAGTTGGAGAGAAAATCATGGAATTTGATTTTTTTTTCTCTGTCTCTCTTCATATAGGAATTTGTAACTTTTTACATATACATATATATGCACTTCTCTTCAGCAGTATGAACTCTATAGTTCCAAATGCATCAAATAAATGAAAAAAAAAAGAAATTTTTTTTTTATTTGAATTTAATTAAAATTTGCCTTTTATCTAAATCCTTTCGAAAATTCAATTCCCAAAAATTTACACAGTATCGTTAATTGTAATTCCGTGATAGTATAGATAACTTAAACTATTATAAAAAAATTGATTTTCATTATTATCTAATATTTTATATTCAACATGGGCAACGATTGCACTTTCAAAGGCAAAAGAAATTTACCTTCAGAAGTGAAAGAAATTTACCTTTAAAAAGGAAAGAAAATTTACGAATCCATTTGATAGTTCAGGAGCTATGTCAGATAAAATTGAACGTTTCTCGAGTAGAATATAAATTGGCGAGTGGATACGTGACACTCGAGGGATGTTAGCTGTCGTCATGGAGCACATTTTTTACCTGATGGACACGATTTGGTGGACGTCGAGTAGTAACAAGTTAAAATCAGATTTTCTCTGATTGTCATGACACTTTATGGCTCCACTCGATCAGTACACGAGAGGCTTTCACAGGATACGTGGAGTACTTCTGTGATTGACATTTTCCATATTAAATGAACAAAACTGGATCATTCCCACTGTCTATTTCAATTAATACGTCGATATTCACGGATAAAGTGAAGAGATAAATTGGCTGAAGGTAGATTTTTATCATTCTAATTTAATGAAATTTTGAATCATTCTTGTGGGACAGGCTTGCCAGAAGAATTAAGAAAATTTGAATTTTTTATTCCTAAAGACAATCCATTGTTACGTCTGTCCCGGGAGTAACGAATTTAAAAATCAATCCGATACCTTTTTTTTCTCCAAGTTAACGAAGTTTTTCAAGCGCATTCACTACATTTCACTCGGGAAAAATACATTGTGATCGATTTAGTCCTACTCTTTTCATGGGTTCATCAGATATTTTATTACCTTCGGCACATTGGATAGAATTTTTCACGCACAATCTCCTCTTCGTACACTTCGTTCGTTTTCGTACAATACCTAGAATTTAAAGAGTGTTAAAACCTCTATTTTCAACAGAACACTGATCTAAAAAAAAATTCTAACACAAATAGATATTTGTGTCAGAATTTTTATTTTAATGTTTTACATTAGGAAAATTAAAGAAATACGAGAAAAACTAAGGAAAATATTTGAGATTGGATTTTTCTGATGATTCCATTAAAAAATTTAGGAAATTCCTGTTAAAAAATCTATATTACAATTGAATTTCGATAATTTTTTTGGACATTCTTCCTTTTTTTCAAAATCTTATTTTTAAAAAAAGCACAGGAATCGATGGAAAATGATGTCACCTTTCAAAAACGTAAATTGCCCCAAAAATAGGAAGAGTCTATCCCTTTAAATCTTGGCCAAAAAAGTCAAATTTTCAAAAAATCCAAAAAACTTCTGATGCACGTTTTTAACCGGAATTTCCTCAGCTTTCCAATAGAATCGTCAAAAGAATTCGATCTCAAGCCATTTGACGAGAATCCCCATTTTAATTTAAAATTATTTTTTTAATAATTTTTTGGAGATGGTCCGTTTTGCCCCACAAAAGAAAAGGAAAAAGTTTGTATTTTCGGTGAAATGTCGGTGGATTTTCTCAAAATAGAACAAAATTAGACTGATTTGATGGTTGGCAGCCACAAGGAGCAATAGCCGGTTTAGGTGGTCCGTTTTGCCCCACCCTCCCCTAAATTACTTTCCATTTTTTTTCTATTTACGTATTTATCCCTCAATAAATTGTGGAATGCTGTAGTTTTTATTCGATGTCTTCCATTTAGTCTTCCAATACAAGCAAAATGACTCGAGGGCAAATGCCGATCATGTTCTGATTGATTCGTCCGTCAGTATTGGTTGAATAGGGGATATTAAATTGGAAGAAACCTGTACGATGATACCAAGAAAATTGGGGTTACTTCCATTAACCCTCGATTTTGTGCATTAGGGAAGAAAAAAAAAACCTGTTCATAGAACCCTCGATCGTTTGTCCTGCCCTGTTGAATATTCCAAGGAAAACTAAAGAATAAATGGATATATAAAAAATTGAGGGAACTAGGCCCAAATAAAAGAAGAATAGGTGTGAGACAAAAACGTTTTGTTGTCAAAGTAAACCCAAAGCGTTTTAATAAATCGTTTCGATTATCCAACGTCTCGCTGAGTAACTCAGTAGAACTACACTCAAAATCATCCCTTCATCTTGATCACTTCTTTCAACAGCAGTGATGGATTTCCTTTCTTCCGATAAAAATCTGTAGCTTCATTTTTTTCCTCTGCATTCAGAGAAAATGGGGGCAAAATGGACCTGTTAGTCCAGAATTATTCGAGATTTTTTTTGAAGGTGAAAGAATTTCTTAAAAATTATGAAAAAATTCACAAAAAATTTTCACATATTGGAACATTTTCTCAAATTTTTTCAGATTTTTTTAACAAGTCCTTCACTACGAAAAAAATTCCTGAATCATTTTGCTAGAAAGGTCGATTTTGCACCACTTTTTCCTATTTTTGCTTGGACACTTTGATGTTTTTATCACATGAACATATCAGCATCAGTGTACACGACATAAAACCACAACGATGGATTGTTCGTCAAACTCTGTGTAAGCGGGGATAAATGAGAATGAAAAAAAAAGGGCACATACTGGATAACACTCACTGACCCGTTTCCAAACTTTTACAAAGTTAGCGCATAAGTCCGTGCAATTAATCTGCGGATAAAAAAAGGGGCGAACGTTGAATGGAGACCGAGGAGGTAATTAGCCGGAACGAGAGTTTTTTTACCCTATTTATTTCATTATCCACTCAATTTCTAGGCCTTTTCACGCCAAAATTACTCGCAATCACACATACACACACACAGAAAGGCGCAATCAGGTCGATCAATTAATCGTCGAATTCGAACGAAATTAACTGGATTCAAAGTATTTATGAGAAAGTTTATTGGAAGAGAAGAGTTATCTTTCTACGAGAAAATTTATCAATGCGCACATACAATATCCAATGAATTGAATAGTGGGAGAGTGAATACAGCAGTACGGAGAAAAAGATGCCTTCCATTTTGTGACTGCACCGCGCTTATCCCAAAAAGAAAACTGAATTTCCTGAATAAAAGAGAGTAGGATTGTTCGATTTTTTAAAAAAACGTATAAATCTTGTGAATTGAATCGATTTGTGAAGAATTTGATTCTCGTCGAATCGATCTTTTTCCAATTCTCTAGTTTTTTTGAATGGTAAAAAATAAAAATTTTAAAAATAGGATTATATGAGCTTTATATCGTTCTTTTATAAAATCATACAATTATAAAATCGTTCAAACTGAATATTTTTTCCTTGAATACCCAGGATAAAGAAATACTTTGAGGAACTTTTTCCTACAAAATGTATCTGAATAAAATCTTGAAAAATTCAATTCAATATCTTTATTATTCAATACTCATTACATGAAATAAAGAAAATCGTTTGAAGTCACGAAAAAATATTCATGTTCATTAAGTTCTCGTAAATTGCCACATAATTTACCTGTTAACTTTGGTACAAATATTCTTTATATGATAATATATATTATAAAATGTTCAACGATTTTTCTATCTTATTAATAATGAAGGAAGATTGATCAACAAACTTCCAAGTGCCAATCTTCAAAGCTGAAAATTTATATTTTTCAGCTCTGAAATTAGCAAGGAAGAATTGAATCGATCTCGCCACGAAGGAATCGATTCAGCCGATTCATCGACTGTCAAAGATCGATCTAAAAAATCGAGAATTGCCAACAGAAGAATCGATTCGAGTAAAGATCGATCCTGAATCGAACAAGCCTACAATAGAGAGGAGAATATATATAGACAAGGAAATAAAGCTATTAAAATATTAATCAAGGTAGAATATGTTTTCCCGAATTTTTCTCTTCTCCTTCCTCCATTCTTGATAATTTCAGTGTTTGGCACACTGCCAACGCCTTTAATTATTCAAAGTCCTGAGCCTGACCTCCAGTTGTGGAAGCAGGAGGATGCACAAGAACAATTAAACCACATGAGAAACGAGACGAGAGGCGAAGGGAAAAAAAGTAAAAAAAACAGTTTGATTCATTATGGAAAAAGGGGGAGATACACAAAAAACGATAAGAGAGGCCGAACGATAACACGATTTTCGGTAATGTCTAGTGGTGAATGGTGTCCCTTGTACAACACCATCATTAAATTACTCTGAATTCAGAGGTTTACCACAAGTCGTGTTAAATATTTGTAATTCCAACAGCTGCATAATATCATTTGCTATTTCAAGATATTCGTAGAGTTATTTTGTGAGTAAAATACACCTATTTTACATTTTTCGACGCAAACAATCCGCCCCCCCCCCCCTTCTACTTTTTTTGCCTCTCAAAAATACATAATAAAACATCAGTTATTATGCTTGACTCTGTGTTTCTCGAGATTTTATTATTTTTTTTAACTCTATTTTTCCCACAAAAGTACGAGAATAAATTCGTAAACAAGAGAGAGAAAGAAATGCGGATGCCAGCATCTCAAGACTTTTCCATCCTCTTAGTAGATGAAGTATAGAGAACGGAGGTGAACCGGAAGGAGGTGAAGAAGCTACTCTTTCCTCAATCCCTCCCTGAATCCCTCGACTCATTGAGGATAAACTGAAGAAGTTAGATTCTCAGGTTTATTCAACCAAAAAGCTCCCACATATTGATGAGCTATGAAATTGTAAATTTTTTAAATTTCATTTTGCTTTTCTATTATTTTCTTCTAGTATTATTTATTATTTATTATTTTTAAAAAAAAATTTTTTTTTTATATTTATAGCCCCTGAGTTCGTTTCATTAATGAGTCGATCCTATAATAAAAACTCATGTAATTAACGAATTTTATTTTTAAAAAAAACTGAGAAAATCAGATAATTCTATCAGGAAGATAATATATAGAACATTGTTTATCGTATTATCTGCAATTGAGCTAATTTACTGCATTAACTGATAATCATCACAGACTTGAAGAACTACGTATTTATTAGGTGAAGTGTCATTTTCCCAACGATCCCCTGGCCTCTCTTCTATTTTTTTATTGATTTTTCTTAAATTTCGACGCAATACGATAATTTGTGGAAAAAAAGTTCTTGAACTAAAAGAATATAAAAAATGGGGAAAACTTTAATTTTCGCAATATTCCTGAAAAGTTTTCGACAAGAATCACGAGATATAGTGTCTCCTAATTAAAAAGTCGTGGAGAGAAATTAATTACGTTAAAATTAGTTTGACAGAATTTTTTACTCAAATTAATTGTCAAATTAAATTAATGGAGGGAGGAAAAAATATTATTGAAATTAAGAAAAAATTTATTGCTATATATATATATTCTTCTGGAATTAAAAATTCGTCATCATAGTTAGTGAAATTCGGTTTCATGTAATTATTTTCTTTAATAAAGGAAATTTATTTGGAGGAACCAGCTATGAATTTTAATCCAATGAGCTGAAAATAATTTAAAAATCATGCAACGTTTGCAGCTTGTTATGGCACTGTTTTTTAAAATTCATTTATTGTAAATATATGGTATTGTGAGAAAACGAAGATCTTTAATTACAAAATTTAAGAATTTGTGCTTTTTGGTAGAGATTAAGTGTTTTTTATATATAATTTTATGATGTTTGAGTCATAGAGAAAAAACGATAAAATCTGAAGTTTCCAATTATGAAGAGATTTTCTTCTGAGCAATTGCAAAATTTTCTATGGAAGAAGAATTTCACTTTATATTAGTAGATTAGTTTTCATCTGTATGATCGAGTATTGTATTTAATCAATTAATTCTCTAAAAGAAAAAAATTAAATAAATAGAAGAAACATCATGCTAAATTTTTTTTTAGCATTCTCTTCATTCTTCAGAAATAATTTGGTAAAGTCTAACAGAAATGTAGGTATTCTTCCTGTAAATTGATATTTTATGAAATTTCCCGAGAAATTAGTTGACTAAGATTTTTTTGATTGAAAAAAAAATTGAAATATTCACTTTCACATAATAAATTCATTGTGTACCAGAATTGAAAAGCCTCGTATCGATGTTGTAGAAATTGATAGAATATTGAATTCAATGAATACATTTCAACATATGCTTTGATGTTATCCACCGTAAAACGATTTATTTGTACGATGCACAGGCATTTGACCACTGGAAAATCGAACTGAATTCACTCAAACTTTTTTTTTTTTCCACCACAACCACTATTTACCATGAAAAAACGAGGAAAAAAAAAAGAAGAAGAAAAGCAAAAAGAAGCGTAAAGTAAGAGATCTGGTTTTACGATTTTGTCCCGACAGAGTGAGAATTGTGGTACTTATAGTCTTTAGGGATAGATTCTTCTTTTCTCCCTTCGACAAAAGAAGAAAAAATAAAAGAAAAAGATATTGAAAGAGACGGTTTTTCCTATTTCCACGTTGGGCTAACCGATAAGACAATCTTCTTTTGGTCGTTAATGAGATCCGACTGGTTTCGTCGTGCCTCACACACACACACACACACACATATAAATCCACGACCTCGTCCTCAGGGATTACCAGAGAAACCTTTTGACGTTAAAATCCCTCACCCCTCTTGCAAGTTTACTGGTTGAATGAGGGTGTTAAGGGCACAATTCGGCATAAAAGTCTAATGAAAATGCATTGGATAAATCCGCCCTCGCATCAGAAGACAGGATGAAAATTGAATAGAAAAAACAGCAGAAAACCACAGGACATGTCAATTCATTTCGCTGATATTTTTTGTCGAAAACCCCAAAAACCGATGAAGTTACGCGTTTTCACCCTCAATTCCCTTTTTCCGAGAAATTCAAAGCTTCCAAAAAAGGATTCACCAAAAAATCGTCCAATTTCGCTTATTTTCCGGGATATTATCAAAAAAAAAAGGGCAAAAAAGAATGGTCTCATCGAATTTCATTGACGATTCTCATTTTTTTTTATATAATTAATTAATCCATTAATTAATTCGTCCATTTAATCCTCCCCCCTCTCATCACTCTGACTTCTGACATTTTCCTACGTCCTTACCCCCTCCTCCCTCTCAATCTTTCGTAATTCAGGTCGAAAAAATATGAACATCTACAGATATATCAACTTGAAGAAATGAAATATCTTCAGCTACAACAGGAAAATCCAGAGAAAAAAGAGAGGAAAAAAGTTGCCGGCAACTCGGCTTTTCCAATTTTCTTTTGCGCGAGACGCCATCTTCATCCATCTATTGCCAATCGTTTTTTCTCTCCCTCCCCCTCCCCCCTCCCTCTGCTTTTTTTTTCTCAATTCTAGCCCCTCATTTCTTCTGTTTCTCCCGCTGAGAAATGTGACACGGATCGATGATCTAATTATCCTATGTGACCATACATACACATGGTCCACTGGGTCACACAGCCTCCATTATACATATATATATATATATATATATATATATATGTCTGTCCATTCCTGTCCCCTTAAACGAGAAAATGCATGTGTAACTTCGTTATCAAACCCTTTTCGTGTTCATCAGATCAATCAATCACCGATGGTTGGCGGCCATTTTCAGGGTAAACTAATTATATCCAGACTAAAAAGTCGATGGATAGTATGGACGAATATATGAGTTGAAAAGAGTAATTGGAGGGGGGATGAAGAAGAATCAACGAAATTTTTTCATTGAAATTTTTTTCCAAGGTTCTCCAAATCATAGAAAAACCGTATGCAAAATTTTGGTTTTTTTTCATATCTGGTTTAAAATTTATAAATTTTTTAATAACCATCGTTCAAGGATGTTCTACCGGTATTTTATTAGAACTTAAAAATGTACGATTTCAATGAAATTTTTTCCCAAGGTTCTCCAATTTATAAAGAAATCGTATGCAAAATTTTGGATTTTTTTCATACCTGGTTTAAAAGTTATAAATTTTTTAAAAACCATTTTTAACATGATTCTTATGGGAAATTCACAAAAGCTTAAGAAACTTTTCGAAAAATTGTTCAAATTTGATGAAACTTCGGATATAGGTGAGAAATAACTCCCCGCACAATTTGTTTATTTTTATACAACGATTGGGTCAATAATTGGCATTAAAATTAATAAAAATGCTTGAAAAATTGTCGATTTCGCGTAAGTGCTGCCAACTTGTGTCGCCAGAATTCCCTAGAATTCAACGCTTTTTTCCAAATAATTCTCAAACTAATTAAATAAAGGATAAAGAAAATACCTATGAAATGTAATGATCATAATATAATATTTGAACACCCACAGCGTGTCATAATTCCCTGAAAATCATTTTAATGAGGAATTTAAAAAATCGTTATTTCATGTTCAGGGATTGGAACACTGACGAAATCACTGCCCCTCTCATGCCGCACAACCCCCGCTTACGGTAGGTGTAGAACATCCTTAAAATGGAAGCAAATAAATTACCAAATAAAGTGTATAGTCTATCCTTGAATAATGAGAAATTCACGTGGGGCTAATTAGTCAAGGATATCGAGATGCACTCTCATGTTATCGGCGTGATTTTCCCATGTTTCTCCATCACGCCTGAAGCAAAACTCTCAAACGTACACCAACTTGAATACAAAGTCTATAGAAGTCTTTTTTTTTGCTGTGAATTGGGAGCGACTGAATGGAGAAAAACACAGAGAGCAATCATTAGAACAAAAAAAGGAAGGGGGGGGGGGAGAGCCAATATCTGCCATATAACGCAGAAAAAACAATCCACGTGAAGCAAAAAACGGAGAAAAACACTTCGAAGCAACAAAAACAAGCCGCATGAATGGGAATTGGGTGGGGAAGAAAAAATATTGCAACGTATATTTTTGGGAATTATTAGAAAGTATGTAGATGTGGTGAAACAGTGGAAAAAAATGGGCTGTGAGTCTCTAGGAGATGATTCTACAGATGGAGAGTTTTTGGGTCTCGTGGAATTTTTTTAATACGTTCTGTCATTGAATTAGAAAAAAAAATGGATAAAATCGTAGAAGACAAAAAAAATTCGCACTTAGGTTGTTTTATACTTTTTTATCTTTCAGGATACGTCTTGGATTTATTTTTCCTATTATTTCGATTTTTTATTTCAAGAAATCCTAATTTGTCACTTATGCCTTTTTTTCGGTAGTGACCACAATGGCAATTTACCAACAAAATAAAATGAAAACTGATGTATTATGTCGGAATGACAATAACTGTTGATAACATTCTTTATTTTATTGTGATTTGAAGACGAATTTCTACACTGAGAAAAAATAGTGGTAAAAACAATCAAATATTGATGCCATTGGTACTTAGCAAATATTTTTTTTGAAATAATTCAAAAAACAGTTGAATTTACTGAATTTAGTGCATTCAACAACTTTTTTAATCATTCCAAAAAAATACTTGCTAAGGACCAATGGCATCAATATTTGATTGTTTTCACCACTATTTTTTCTCTCAGTGTATGAATCCCGAATTAAACAAAAATCCCATCAACTATATTTTTCTCTGTTTCATTCCTAGCCTTTTGACCAATAGACTGGGATTAGGAAATCGAAAGAAAAACACGTGTATCTTTAATAAACAACAATTTGATTGATATTTCAACTATTTCCGCTATTTTACAAGAACATAAAAATCTTTTTGTCGACTTATTACTTTTAGTTATTTTGATTCAAACTTGATTGAAAATTTCACTAGTAATTTAAATTAAACATTTTTTTCCTATGACCTCACTTGAATTTAACATGAGAAATATCGGTAACTATTTATTTGCTAACAGTACTGAAGACAACACATGCCTCTTCATTACTATCAATGGTCTAGAAGGAAAAACATCAAAAAGTATCTCGTAGCATTAAAAGAAAAGTATGCAGATGTGGTAAAGCAGTGGAAAAACTAGCTTCGAGTCTCTGGGGTATAATATTACAGATGTGAGAGAGTCTCTGGGTCATTTTCGAATACTTTCTGCCATTAAATAAGAAGAAGAAGGAAAAAAATGCATAAAAGCGTGAAAGATGAAAAAGATGTAGAATAAAGAGAAGAATAAAAGTGAAATAGATGTGTGTGTGTGTGCTTCAACGCTGCACATCTTCTTTCAGGCCTAAAAAAATGTAGAGAGAAAAAGCAGGCGTAGAAAAAGAAATGGAGTGAATCTTGAAGCTTAGGGGATGAGAAGCACGTTCTCGCGTGCCTGTCGTAGGGAGTCACGCGGGGCTTTTTTTTGATGATAGTGGAATGTGTCATGATATGTGTGTGTGTGTATTTTCATGCACATGAACAGGCATCTCTACATGGTTCTATTGCAAATGTATATCGGGCCTCTGCATGAGTATGTGTTTTATACCCCGTTTTGGAAACTCAACGCAGGCGCAAAACAATCGTTGAACAATTTTATCTCTCTTTAACCAGTAGAATAAAGTGCTATCTATCGCACTTTTCACCCACCCGGCAAATCCCAGACTTGGCGCTGCTGGCTCTACCTCGGTCAATTCTCAAGCAGTATGGCGTTACGCGCTCTAGCAGTGTACTCGTAGTACCATGCAAAAGTCACGTTTGAAATTTGTAAATAACGTATAAAACGTGTGCGCGCCAATTTTTATTTTTCATATTTTTATTTATTATTGACCAAAATAAAAATTCTCATAATAATGCAATTTTGCGTTTTTAATTACGTCATTAAATTAAAATTTTCATCAAATTGAATGACATTAAAAGCGTAATAATGATTAATTAAAAAAAAAAAAAATGAGTTATTTCAAGTGGTTTCAAGAAAAGTTTGTGTGAAGAGCAACCAAGAAGAAGTGGAAAACGCGTGAGAAGCGTTTTTTCAAAGAGGGAAAGGTTGGGTTTTTACAGAAAAACCTCGTGTCTCTCCTGCGGCAATTGCGGGTGTCATACACACAGGGGCGTCAGGACATGAATAACATTTATAGATAGTTGAGAAATTTATTCACTCAAGTAAAAAAAAACGGGAAAAATTTATTGCTGGTATAAACTATGAGTGTCAATAAAAATAAAATCAATGAATCACCTGAAAATGTGAGAATGGTAGATGAAAAAAAATTGAGGAGATTCACAATGTATCTATAAATTTTTTTTTTTCATAGTCTACGATCAATTTATTTTTAATGCCAGACATTAATGTTGAGGGGGAGGATTGAGGCTTAATAATAAATTACGTGAAGACTATATAGTATTATGATAGTGACGGAGGGGTGAAATAGCTCAATGGTTATACCGAGCTAATTGATAATACTGTCAACTTATCCCTACTATTAAGGGTAACATTGACCTCCCTTGAACAGCACACGAGGTTTTGTGCTTCTTCCAACTCATTAGCCCTTTTATTCTATTTTTTTTTTTTTTCATCACTATCCCACAAATATATTGACTCAATCCCCCACTGTTAGTGAAGTCCACTTCTAATAGAACGTTTCTAATAAATAAAAAAAAAATGGCATGCCCATTCTCACGTGGATATGGGAGAAGCAGAGTGGATGAGGCAACTGATGAGGATACTGACAAAAACAGTGGAATCAGTAGAACAAGAAAAAATGAAAGATACAAGCCATCGAGGCAATCATCTGTTCAGATCACGTCCTCGTTGCTAGGGGAGGAGATAGACGATCCAGAAAACACACAGACTTTGAACCTAAAGCATCTACGGGCTGCTGTACTCATCTTAACAAAACCATCGGTAAAAAATTTATTTATTTATTTATTTATTAATATAAACGCCAATCGGCTTTGTACATAACATGATTTGCTCATATATAAGATGAAAAAATTCAAGTTTAGAGAAAAAAGAAGGAAGAAATGTTCAAGAAGCGAGTTTAAAAATGGATTAAAAATGCATACATCTGTAGTATTATTCAAATTAAACCCTGGAGATGAGTTTTGACTCTTGTGACGAAAGATGACAGCGATACCCTCAAAGAATTCAATTGTCTGACAGACATCGTTTCCTCTCTTAGAAATCCTGTTAATTGGACTATTGATAATGTTGATGTCTTTAATATTAAAAATTAAATTTTAAATTTTTTCTTTGGGAGTGACTATAATGCCCGATAATTTACCTAATAATAATTTGAGAAATGGTCGGAGAAAAAACTTGAATAATATTGATAATGTAGTTTTTGGATGAGTGAGATACTCGCAGCAGTCGATTGTTCCTTAGGCCAGATCTTGAGCAGATGAAACCGAACTCCTCCAAAATATCAGGAGAATTAATTAGACTATTAGCAATTTTGAAAAAGAATGATAGTTCTTGCACTCGTCTTCTAAATATATATATATATATATATATATATATATATATATATATATTTTCCATTTATCTTTTAAATCTCTGCATGACATTGATGAATGAATAGATAATTTTTCAATAAATGAAATGAGGGAGGAGGGAAAAAAGGCAATTTCTCGGGGGTAATCCGCGCTGTTTTTTTTTCATTCATATTGATCAATTGGTAGGGGAATAAACGAAATATGTTGAAGAGTGTGCTTGAATGCTGTTGAATATCACAATTTGATTTAATAACACGTGAATTTAAAGTGAAATTCAATTTAAATAAATTTCAATTGAATTGTGATGAATTTATAGGTAGGAGATTAAATGTTGTAATTAAGAAATAATCTGAAAACTTTTGTGATAAATTGTACTAACGAGAATGTAGGATATGTATATAGAAATAGCTCCAAGGGAGTTTCTTAAATGTCGTTACAAGAATCTCACGGGTGTCTTTGTGCTAAACGCTCACCCCATGTATTCCCAGGTATCATATTTAGCTGCCACACAATTCAACACGACTTTCAGCATGAACAATGAGGCGAATGGCTTTTTATTCTTTGATTAATTTATTAATTTTACCTTTCACTTGATGCGGTCGTGGTCAAGAGCAGATTGGGGCTCAAAAAAATTCTATTAAATTGAGAGCCAATTGACGATTTTTGTCAACAAAATTTCCAACATTATTAATATTTTATCACAATTTTGTCCAACAATATTTTAAACAATCAATTCTTTTAAACAGCGAGGATCTCAAGAAAGATACGATTGAGATGATCATAAAATAGAGAAAATGAAGAATTAAAGCGAAGGAGGATTGTTAATGACTTATTTTCATTCACTGATTAACTCGTCTCTTTTAGAATTTGGTCCGTAATTTATTTTTAATTTCAATTGATTAAACGGTATTTGACAATTTTATACCAGACGACAGATAATTTTCTTGAATATTCATTCTGAGGTTAATTGAGATATTGGACAAATGAATAAGTAGTACAAGTCAATGTTCACATTTATTTCCTAGAATCGCAAGATTTCGGGGAAAAGTGGAAAAATCCCATTCTAATTGGAAGCTTCTTTAGGCTCTATAAATAAAATACGAAAACATGCATTGAATAAATTGCCTGTGATAATAATGATCGATAAATTATTTGTTAATATTGCAATTTCAAGTACTTTTAAATTGATGGAAATTGTCATATTATTATGGAACATGAAGAATAATTTTGTTGCATTTTATCACTTTTTATTGCGTTTTTTCTACTGAAAAAGTGGTAAAAGCTAGTAAATATTGATGCCATTGATCATCAGCAAATATTTTTTTGAAATAATTAAAAACGCGGTTGAATTCACTGAATTCAGTCAATTCAACTAATTAATCTGTTTGAATTGACTAAATTCAGTGAACTCATCAATTTTCCTAATTATTTCGAGGAAATATTTGCTAAGGACCGATGGTTTCAATTTTCGGTAATTTTTATTACTATTTTTTTTCTCAGTGTATATGATCTAACGAATGAATTAATTAGAATTTTATAATCACTTTAGTGGAAGTTATTTCGATGTTTTCGCATCATTTTCGACAATTACTATTGCCTCAAGTGCATCGAGATCTTCCTCTCTCGGATTTCTCTACCTCAGTTGACTATTTTATTTGAATTTTGGAAACCAAATGCGCCATATTACGTTAAATCGAATCTTCCTCTTTCTTCCTCTTAAAAAATATTTTTTAAATCCGATAAAGATACGAGGTCATGGCTGATAAGAAATATTCCGGTTAAATTGATACTAGAAAATAGACAACAATGCAAAATGTAAGCTATTTTCGTTCTCAAGATGTTCAACTTAATACAGCCGAGATAACCAATTTTCACCCAGTCATGTCACACACTGCGAGAGAAGGGGGGGGGGGGGAGAGGGTTAGAATCAAAGTTGAGGCAAAGTGTTTACCGGATACTGATAAGTTCAGACGTTTTATACTTAAATCGAAGCTACCATGTGTGATGGAAAGATGCGATAAACTTGCACGCTATGCACATCGTTATCGATTTCCTCCAGAAAATTGTGAAGTTACAGTTAAATTTACTGTTATCAAAGGAAAATTTATTTTTGTTATGGTGGAAATGGAGGTTTTTTCATAGAACCAGTAATTGAATGAATTGTTCAAGGCACATGTGGAGCATTGATTGAATTTTTCTGCTCTTTCTGTCGACGACTCGGGGAATTAATTCTCTCAGCTCCCCAACAAGGGTGTAAAAAAGATGAATAAACTATGGGGACTTTGTTAGAGAATTTCTTTTTTTTCCTTTTTCCAGTGGAATAAAAATGAGGCAGACGAATGGAAAATTATTACGGCAAAAAAAAAAAAAAAAAAAAAAACGGAATAATAAAGAGGTAGAATGATTGAAATTGATGGAAATAGTGACCCAGGATTTTGTATATAAAATACCATTGGCGTTAGAATTGAATATTCAACGATCGGTGAATTTTACTTGCTACGAAAAGGCACTGGATAGAGAGTTTGTTAATACTGATGAACAAACAAATATATATACTGTATATGTAGTTGTACATGAGGCATCAAAAGCATAACCTTCCGCAAAGAGGGATTCTCAGCTTTCAAACAAAGCTTGCGTTACATATTTATTCGTAAATAATGCCACTTAAGCTGAGTGCAGAGACAGGGAAAATAAATCGATAAGTTTTATTTTTAGAGTGGGATAAACCACTTCAATCGACCAGTAAAAATGACTTCAATTTTTTTTTTTATTCCACTCATATTTGATTGAAAATACATTTTCAATCACTGACTTAATAACTTCTCGATATTTATGTGTCCTCGGGGTGGTGAGGAAATTTTTTAAAAGCTTGGGATAAAAAAAATATGAGCTCTAGGCACGAGAGTGTCTTTTAAAAAAAATCCCCGGAGCTTTTATACTGTATTGCTGAATACAGATATTTTTTTTATGACAAGAAAAAGCCCTTCTCTGATATCTTGAAACTTAATGAAGCAGAAATAGGATATCAGAGTGCATTTGCATAAGAGAGTGTCTCCTTGGAATATCAAAAGTATCTCAGAATTTACAATTGACGCTTTTTGTCTTTCCAGCCAATTTCTACTCAGAATTTGCAATTAAAACTCGAGGCAGTATTGAGTGGTTTCAGAGAGAAGGAGACTGAATATGTCAGCAGTTAACTTTGTTTTGTAACGTATTCTATCAAAGGGATGTATATTGAGTTAGAGTTGTTCGGTTCAGCATCGATTTTCACTCGAATAGATTCTTCTGTTGGGGATTCTTGATTTTTTCGATCGATCTTTGACAGTCGATGAATCGGTTGAATCGATTCCATCGTGGCGAGATCGATTCAATTCTTCCTTGCTAATTTCAGAGCTGAAAAATATAAATTTTCAGCTTTGAAGATTGGCACTTGGAAGTTTGTTGATCAATCTTCCTTCATTATTAATAAGATAGAAAAATCGTTGAACATTTTATAATATATATTATCATATAAAGAATTTTTGTACCAAAGTTAACAGGTAAATTCTGTGGCAATTTACGAGAACTCAATGAGCATGAATATTTTTTCGTGCCTTCAAACGATTTTCTTTATTTCATGTAATGAGTATTGAATAATAAAGATATTGAATTGAATTTTTCAGGATTTTATTCAGATACATTTTGTAGGAAAAAGTTCCTCAAAATATTTCTTTATCCTGGGTATTCAAGGAAAAAATATTCAGTTTGAACGATTTCATAATTATATGATTTTATAAAAGAATGATATGAAGCTCACATAATTCCACTATTTTTTTCAATTTCTCATTTTTTATTTTTTATGATTTAAAAAAACTAAAGAATCGAAAAAAATCGATTTGACAAGGAGTGATGAGTGATAGATTCAACTTCTAATGTAACTCTTACTTATCTCACAGCCACGTGCAAAATCGCATGTATTAATCAAGTTAAATTACATTATTAAAAATACACTCAATAAGATTAGCAAACCGATGTTCGATTATTCACTAGTATCTATCACAGTATCCTAATATTTTTATATCCAGTATTTTATAATTACATGATTCTATGAAATCATATAACTCCTACAATTTTTTTCAATTTCTCAATCTTCATTTTTGAAGACTTAAAAAAATTGAAGAATTGAAGGAAAATCGATTTTCTTCCAATTTTTTAGTCATCGATTCCAATTAAAAAAATCGATTTTTTTTTTTCGTGAGAATTAAACAGCCCTATACTGAGTGCACTTGAATACAGACTCCGTTTAAACGCACAAGTCTCGCATAATGTCATTTGTACTGGGTGGGATAATGAGAGAAGGAGAGAGAAAAGGGAATGAGAAGTTGATGGCTCAGTGGTAACCTCGTGTTGAGATCTCCCCACACACAAACCACTGGCACTTGAGAGTGAAGCCCTTTAGGCTTTTGCCTTGGGGGTTGAAAATCGCGGGCAAGGCCTCTTCTCTACTTTTTTTTTTCTTCTTCTTCTTCTCCTCTCATTCTATTTTATCACGAAAGAGGGTGAACAGGGTGATGTGCAATCCCGGACGGCAATTGGGCCGAGGAAGGGACGAAAAAAAAAAATGGGATAGGCCGAGGCTTGGCTCGAGTCAATTTCAATAGGTCATATCCTTAAATCAAATACCTGTTGAACCATTTCCGATCAGGCATACGTGCAGGGATTTTACTTTTTTTTTCCTCGTTGTTTTCCCCCCAATTTCTCTTCTCAGATATTTGAATTCGAGATTGAAGAAATTCCGTGCGATTGATTTTTAAGAGATTTGAATTACAAATTCAGATAATTCGATGGGTGAAGAAGAGTGGAACTACCATTGGATTTAATCGGAAATATTCAACTGAGATTTTTTTAAATGCGAGCAAATCATCCAGAAGTACTTGTAGTGTATGTGCCAACAGTTGAGAAAGTGGAATCGATATTTAACGGGGCTTCTGTGCACCCATACTAACTTACACTGTATTTTGCAATTCTAAATGTAGTTAAAAGTGTGACAAAATTCTTCGTACTCCCACTTTTGATTACTCTGTTTAATTATACTTTTTTCCCCCATTGTTCTTCATTTTTCATTTATTCTATCTCTTTTTCTCAATTGTATTACGAATTTTGCTTTTTTTTCTGCTTCAAGTATTCATTGGAATTATTAACTCTTCATCTGCTACTCTTCAGTAGTAATTAAATTATGAGAAGAAGAAAATAGATCATTTCTCAAAGTTTTTACTTCTACCCAGAACCACTAAACCGCATTCTCCACGGATGAATCCAAGTTAGAGATATTTTTATCCCCGAGAATGAATTATCTTTCTGAAGTATTTCAACGTGGAGTTCATAACTCATCGCTTGATTTCATTACTTTTTTTTTTTTTTTTATTATTATTATTCTTTTCATAGTTTTATTCAACGGTGAGAGAATGGATCGTTAAGTTTTACTCAGTAAGTTTCCGAATCTCTCAAAAATGTGATTCAATTCAGTGGGGAAAAGTTTTTTTTTTTTTTTTTCAAAGAATCAAGAAAAAATATGAGAGTGAATAATCAAATTTTGCCTCTTCATAAACTCCTTCAAATTGAGTAATTTTGTTGATCCATCTCATTTCGAAGTTTTTTGAATTCTCTCGCAATGAGTAAAAAATTCATGAAGAATGAGAAACATCTCAATCACTTTGCTTTGCTGCATACTTGAAACACTTGTTTCTGTGAATAAGAAATTCTGGAGGGGGGGGGGGGGGGGGAGGGAGAAGCACTTTTTGCACAAAGTGCGAAGAACTATAGGTAATTAACTTTGGTGAGTAACAAAGTATCGGAAATTGTTTCTTTTTTTTTGTACCTCGTTTTCTCAGTCAACAGGTTACTTGGCAGTTTGAAGTAAAGGCAGATCAAAAAGCCGTGCAAGTCACCAAGTAAAAGGGGGGAAAAATGGCAAAAGCCCCCAAGTGCCTGAACGAAAATTCATTCTATTCCGCTGTGAGAATTTTGTTATTTTTTTTCTTTCTTCTTTCCCCTCGAACTTTACTTCACACTATTTTTTTTTTCGCACAATTCTATTTCCTCCTTTGTTTCATCTCAAACGTAAAATTAATTACGCTTTTTCCCAGGAGTTCAAGAGAGAGGCGTCAGGTAGAATTTAATTAAGCATCTGTACATTTCAAACGATATAGGATGTCTCGTATTTTTTTTTTTTTTTTTTTCTATATAATTCCTTTTTCTGGGGCTCACCAAGAGCAGAAATATCTAAAAAAGCTCAAAGGATCAATAACGCCTACGGTTCTCGTTTCAGTTGAAAGTTCATTCAATATTGAAACGGAATATTTTTATACATATAAAGAAATTCGATATTTGAATTTTCACCCTTAGGGCGAAAAAAGCGGGTTATCTCTTTTCATTGATCAAATAATAATTCTAGACTGCAAAAAAAAAACATACTGCTCTGAAATAAATTTTGCTATGTGCAAGTGAATATCTCAAATTTTTCACAATCAAAAAAATCTTAGTCAACTAATTTCTCGTTCAATTTCATGAAAAATTAATTTGCAGGGAGAATACCTACATTTCTGTTAGACTTCTCCAAATTATCTCTAAAGAACGACGAGAAAGCTAAAAAAAATTTAACATGATGTTTCTTCTATTCATTAAATTTTTTTCTTTCGTAGAATCAATTGATTTAATACAATACTCGATCATACAGATGAAAACTAATCTACTAATATAAAATAAAATTCTCCTTCCATAGAAAATTTTGCAATTGCTCAGAAGAAAATCTCTTCATAATTGGAAAATTCAGCTTTTATCGTTTCTTCTCTATGACTCATACATCATAAAATTATATAGAAAAAACACTTGATCTCTACCAGCGTGCACAAATTCTTGAATTTTGTAATTAAAGATCTTCGTTTTCTCACAATACCATATATTTAAAATAAATAAATTTTAAAAAATCAGTGTCATAAAATGCTTCAAACGTTGCATGATATTGAAGTTATTTTCAGCTCGTTAGATTAAAATCCATAGTTGATCCCTTCAAATCAATTTACACTGAGGGAATTTTTTCATACTGCCTTGACTATCTGCTTATAGTCAAGGTCAAAATCAACTATTTCAAACTAGTTATCATGCCCAGAATTATAATGTTAGGGTTACTATTTGAGATCACTGCATTGAATGAAGACACACAACATATGCATTATTATATTTTAGTTCTGTTAGCCATTTCCATATCATAACCTGAACTTTATGAAGTATTGCTCGACTGCAATAGAAGAGAATCGATTAAATCATATGTGATTTACTAATGATTGAGTAAATGAAAATTCTATCTTTGTAAATTTGTCATTAATATCCGATTTTTTTGAAGAGTTTCCTAGCAGAAACAAAATTATAAAAAACTTTGAAAGTTATAAAAAAGAAAAAAATTATAAATTGTCTTCTTTTGGGTATCATACCTAATTTTGTACTACAGCTATGAAAATCAAATTTCACATAACGAAAACCAACAGTTGATACTCATGTCTACTATCTGATAATTATACTTGAAGCTAAAAAATTCATTTTTAGAATAAAAAATTTATAATTTTGATCACAATATTTACTAACTATATGATTATAGTCGAAGCCTTTTTCTACTATATTTTTTAGTTCTAGACACCGAAAAATTCTCTCCGTGTACTTCATTAAAGAAAATAATTGCATGAAACCAAATTTAACTAACTATGAGGAAGGCTTATTTCCAACAGGAGATTTTTTTTTATCAGTGAATATAAACAAATTTGATATTTGAATTTTCTCCCTCAAGCTGATGAATTCGGTTATTTTTTCCCATTGATCAGATAATAATTCTATGAAATCATAGTTGATGAAAAAAAAAGTCATTCAAATGAGTAATCATGACTGCACTACTGATGAACAAAATGCAGAATCAATAAACTCATTAATACATCCCGATTATATTGAAAATTCCTCATCAACTGATAATGACTGTTATCCTCGTATGATAAATTATGAATGAGCAAATTAATCAATGTGAATCTAACTGATAGACCGGAAATTCAAGAATACGCTGATAAAAAAAGGTCAACAAGCTAGCATTGTGCACTATAAAATCAGAATTAATTATCGCAAATGAAAATTAACAGAGCGTAGAAAACAAAATATGTATTTTCATCGCAAACTGATATTTCACTTCCGTTCTTGGTAATATAGTCACTGTGGAGAGATAAATATGCGTATCTGATTCAGAGAATATTAAATTAACTTTTAATTCACTTATAAAGTTTTTAATAGAATTAAATGTAATATAGTTGAAATTTAATTATTATTATTATTATTTGTTGATGTCATTTCGAATTGTACAATTGTAATTACTGTAGTATTTGTAATTCCGGGAAAAAATAAAAAATGTGAAAAACATCAGCTTTTGATGAATAACTTTACATTGGAAAAATAAACAATAGTTTTCCTCAAATAGAATAAATTGGGGCAAAATGGACCTGTGGGGTGAAATGATTTTGAATTTTTTTTAATGTGAAGGCCTCTTTGGAAAAATTACAAAAAAATCACCAATATTGTCCATATTTTGGAGCATCTTCTTGAATTTTTTCAGATTTTGGACTTTCATTTTTTCAGAACTTTATGAATTTTTTTTCGAATTTTTTTTGGATATTATCTCAATTTGAACTCCGGCAACTTGCCTTTGCCCATATACATTTCAAAAATGATTATCATTCTAATATTTGAGATTTTTCCGAATTTTCGAAATTTTTATGAAATTTTCAACATTTTTTTTGCTATTAGACATCATAAAACATTCAATTTAAAATTTTGTTTTATGTGTCTAAGTTAAACATAAATTTCATGAACGAACGCTTTTACAACCGATAATTGCGGTTAAAAGTGATGTCACAAAATAATAAATACCACAAAGTACAATTTACAGGATCTACCTATAGATAGTACTAACAGCATCAAGGTCTAGCACAAACTTTTGAAGTATCATTAAGGTTGAACTGAGTGAGTTAGACAGGAGTTAGAGCTCGTCTGGAGCTCAGACAGGAGGAAAGAATCGCTGTGCAGCTCTGTAGCTATGACAGATCGAGATAAAATTGTCACGGAAGTCCCCCAACACGTGTCGCCATAATGCAGAAGTCTGAATACTGCGGAATTGTCTTGAAGGCAAACAAAGCCAAGATAATTTGAAAGAAAAAATTTAGGATTCATGGATTATTCGCCATTTCCAATTTTTCAATTATAAATCACAGATAAGTCAACAAAAATTTATAAAAGTTATGAAATAGAGGAGACATCCGCACTATCAATGCTCTATTTTTATTTTCATCTTTCTGATCCAAAATTTCATGACACTTTTCTTTTCTTGGCAATGTTTTCCGGAAATAAGGCAGAATAAAAATAATTTAAAAAAAAAAGAAAATAAAATCTTTGTTTGAGAATAAAAAAAACGTATAAGTCTTGAATTGAAAAAAAAAATAGTGGTAAAAACTATATGATATTGATGCCATTCATTTTCAGCATATATATTTTTTTTTAATAATTAAAAAAGCTATTGACTTTAGTCGATTCAACTAGTTAATCTGTTTGACTTGAATAAATACAGTAAAATCAAAAACTTTTTTAATTATTTCAATAAAATATTTGCTCAGCACCAGTAACTCCAACATTTGATAATTTTTATTACTTTTTTTCCTCAGTGCAAAAATGAAATGAAAAATTCAAGTTTGAAAATTGTCGTTCGTCTTATTTCTAACTCTGTACTTTGCCACCCTTTCACACTTATTGAAAGTAAAGTAAAGAGAGTCAACGGATTTCTCAACAAACTCGTTGCCAAGTCGTGTGCCACTCAAAATTGTCTCCAGCACACTTCCGCGAAGTGCTTTGGTTTCAGGCATTCAAAAGTTCCCGATTTCAGTTTTACCTTATAATAAACTTGAGCCCTCAAACCTCGGAATTATGGCTATGATTTAACTAAAAAAAAATTCTTTAATCAGATCCTATTATTTGTTCAATCATTCAACTTGTTTATTCATTGATTTTCAACAAAATTATGGAAAATTCAATTAACGAATGAATAAATAAAGTTTTAAGTGAAATTGCATAGTTATTGAATTTCTAGGGTATGACAAGGTTGTGCGGTAGTTTAACGATAGTAACTACTGCAGCGATAAACGTTAAGGTTAGTAAGTGGGGCTGGTTAAACTGCATCATAGGTTGAGAGTCACTCAGTTCCATTGGCTGATTGGATGATGCCGATAGAAACTTCGTTACTTAGGGAAATTCTGGGGGAAATCAGGTTTCTACGATGTTGCGACAGATTTGAAACTCCAATATTTCCCTCGTTCACATGGGATCTTTCGAAACTTTCTATTACCTCTAGAATATCTTTTTTTAATGAATTTATTATTGTGTTTAAATTGTTTAGAATATTCGTGTTGAGGTAGTTTACTTGCAAAATGACTTTTCTTATGAATTCGATGAAATTGATGATTGAAATAAAGAGAAGTGTCTCACATTTAATCTTTCGTTACTTGCGCTATGAGTGTGATGTCTCCCTTTTGTGGAAATATACACAGAGAAAAATGTTTTCTTAATTTAAGAATGTGCAGGTCACTTAAATTAAGAATGAAAAAGTCACTTGATTTAAGTGAGGAAAGTCACTTAATTTGAGTGACTTTTACTTTCTTAAATTAAGAAAGAAAAAGTTACTTGATTTAAGTGAGAAAAGTCACTTAATTCAAGTGAGAAGAGTCACTTAATTTAAGTGAGAAAACGCACTTGATTTAAGTGACTTTTACTTTCTTAAATTAAGGAAGAAGAAGTTACTTGATTTAAGTGAGAAAAGTCACTTGATTTAAGTGAGAAAAGTCACTTAATTTGAGTGACTTTTACTTTCTTAAATTAAGAAAGAAAAAGTTACTTGATTTAAGTGAGAAAAGTCACTTAATTTAAGTGACTTTTACTTTCTTAAATTAAGAAAGAAAAAGTTACTTGATTTAAGTGAGAAAAGGCACTTGATTTAAGTGAGAAAACGCACTTGATTTGAGTGACTTTTACTTTCTTAAATCAAGAAAGATAAAGTTACTTGATTTAAGTGAGAAAAGTCACTTAATTCAAGTGAGAAGAGTCACTTAATTTAAGTGAGAAAACGCACTCGATTTAAGTGACTTTTACTTTCTTAAATTAAGGAAGAAGAAGTTACTTGATTTAAGTGAGAAAAGTCACTTGATTTAAGTGAGGAAAGTCACTTAATTTGAGTGACTTTTACTTTCTTAAATTAAGAAAGAAAAAGTTACTTGATTTAAGTGAGAAAAGTCACTTAATTTAAGTGACTTTTACTTTCTTAAATTAAGAAAGAAAAAGTTACTTGATTTAAGTGAGAAAAGTCACTTAATTTAAGTGACTTTTACTTTCTTAAATTAAGAAAGAAAAAGTTACTTGATTTAAGTGAGAAAAGGCACTTGATTTAAGTGAGAAAACGCACTTGATTTGAGTGACTTTTACTTTCTTAAATCAAGAAAGAAAAAGTTACTTGATTTAAGTGAGAAAAGGCACTTGATTTAAGTGACTTTTACTTTCTTAAATTAAGAAAGAAAAAGTTACTTGATTTAAGTGAGAAAAGTCACTTATTTTAAGTGACTTTTACTTTCTTAAATTAAGAAAGAAAAAGTTACTTGATTTAAGTGAGAAAAGGCACTTGATTTAAGTGAGATAACGCACTTGATTTGAGTGACTTTTACTTTCTTAAATCAAGAAAGAAAAAGTTACTTGATTTAAGTGAGAAAAGGCACTTGATTTAAGTGACTTTTACTTTCTTAAATTAAGAAAGAAAAAGTTATTTGATTTAAGTGAGAAAAGTCACTTAATTCAAGTGACTTTTACTTTCTTAAATTAAGAAAGAAAAAGTTACTTGATTTAAGTGAGAAAAGGCACTTGATTTAAGTGAGAAAACGCACTTGATTTAAGTGAGTTTTACTTCCTTGCATTAAAAAAGAAAAAGTCACTTGATTTAAGTGAGGAAAGTCACTTAATTTAAGTGACCTGCACATTCTTAAATTAAGAAAACATTTTTCTCTGTGTAGGCAGATATGCTAGTACATCTGACCAAATCTAATGAGATCTAAGAATCCTACAACAGAATGGCCGTGATTTGCATGAAATATATGTATATATCAATTTAGAGGTTAATTGGGATATTGGACAATAAAATAAATATCCGAAGTCAATCTTCACATTTATTTTCTAAAATCGCAATGTTATCGAAAATTGTGTTTGTGTTGAATATGTTTGTGTTGAATTTGTTTGTGTTACTTAGACATGTAACCCTTAGAGTTAAAGGGGCATAACTGTTATGCTTATATATAGTATTCACACCCCTCTGTTTCTAAGGCAACGACAAATATTCAAATCTTGGCAGATTTGTAATTTGATAGCATTGGATCTAATCAGATCTGGAGTTTAGAATTTTTTGCACTTTTCGAGATTTAAATATATCTAATTAGATATAATTATATCAGAATTTTTCATCTCGGGTATTTGATTACATCTTGACAATCATCGCAATCGTCAGACAATTTTTATTCGTTCATATTTTCAAAAAAAAAAGGCTTTTCCACACTTCCAATCTGCAAAATTTTTTCTTAACTCGTATAATTCAACAATTTGTCGACCAACTATACTTTTAACAAGATTATTATTTTTGAATATGACTATCACAAGTGAACAGCGTTAAGTTAGTATGCTTCATTGCTAATTCTATTAAAAAGTTTTGTGGCGGCTGTTTAATGAATGGATAATTGTTTCCCTGAATCAGCTAAGTAGTGCAGGTGTACAATATGGGTAGACGGACTGTGCGGAAACTGGATGCTGACTCAATGATATTCGCTAGTTTCTACTAATTTCTCTGACCCAGTTGTCAGTATGTATTTTGTGGTACTAGGCATTCAACTACTCTCTTGCTCTCTCTCTTGTATTCACTCAAATTTGTATGAATGTTCCTCCTCGTGAATTTATTAGGCACCATATTGATTGTGCCGGATGATGAGGGACACAAGCGTTACTGCTAACAGAAACAGAAACAGATAGAGATATGATACAAATTCATGATTAATTCACTCCATTCTGAAACTGTTCATATACATGACAGTTCTCTGACGGACTCCGAAAATTTTCATACTAATTTCAAATTCATGATGCAAATTTGGTTATCAAAACTCAGTAGATGAGTCCAAAGTTTGCAAATTCTAGAAAATAGCAATGGAAAATGATTAATTCTGCAGAAAATGAGAATTTTGTTGGGCCAATGGGTGAAGAATGCTTATTACATGTATTAAAGATTTTATCTTTAATAACGCTTGTTATTGAGGAAAAAAAAAGGTAAAAAAACGAATTTTTGTTGAATAAATGCAGTTAATTAAAGGAAAGAAGCAAAAAGGTAAAGCCGATGATATCGTCCAAAAAGTGGAAAGATGTGAGCTTCGATACTAATTTTGATACTAATTCCCAATTAATGATGCAACGTTGTTTTCGTAACTGAGTAGATGAATCCAGACTTTCCAAATCCTCGGAAATAGCAATGGAAAATGATTAATTCTACAGAGAATGTGAATTTTGTTATGGGCCAATGGGTCAAGACTGCTTGTTACATGTATTAAAGCTTCAAGGATAATCCGGCGCCACGTGGCTATCAAATGAAACAAAGTTCTGCTCAAAGCACAGAGATTTATCATGCTGTTGAAATAAAACTGCAACATTTTTCATGGCTGCCTCTTTTTTTTTTTTTTTTACAATTCATTTAACTTTATTATTTCATTACATATAATTTTTGTGAATAAAATTGAATGTTAAAATGGTATTTATTCTGTGAATAAATTAAAAATCCATTTAACAGGGAGTATTTAATTGGAGAATTCAATAGGAATTAGATGCTTTTCAGGAAAATCAAAAAATCCATTGAAATTATTTACCAACGAGTATTTTACGGGCTTCCATTATTTCAGAGATACATTGTTTCATTGAAAACAACGTTATTACCGGGTAATCTATCAGGGAGATAAAAAATAGGTCAATAAAAAATAATATCAATGAGTATCGACAAATGTATCAACATTTTTTTTATTTCTCACTGATATCATCGCTCTGAACAATTACAACGAGATGATTGCTATATTTCCTTCTTTTTCCTCTCTTTTAATAGAGAAAATCCATGAAATAAAAAAAAAATGTATGCAGATGAAAAAAAAAAATTTATAGCTACATCGAGCCAGCAACGAGGACAATTAAATTACGTGCATGATTACAGAGCGGTTGTGGTTCTCTCTGGCTCATCTCACGAGTACGAACAATCTACCGTGATTTATTACACTGTTATGCCCATCAAAAAAAAAAAGTGCAAAAAAAAAACCTACAAAAATTCGAATTTTATCTCTGACTTTTTCCTATTTCTCTATTTTTCTCCCCTCTTTTTTCAATCCCCCAATCTTCAGTACAAATACAATGTTGACTCAGCATGTATAACATTCAACACATTCCAACGTTCATTTTCTCTTCTTTACCAAAATTAATTACATTTTTTTTTTTTAAACACTCCACTTTATGAATTTTTTTTTTCATACAGCAAAAAACAAACCTCATACAACTGCACAACGTTTTTTTCCTGTATTTTTCAACAGCAATTAGTCTTGCGTCTCATTCCACTAGATAAACAAGCTAGTTTAGAGTCCTCTGGTCTCTATGCAACAGTAATAACTGTGCAAACTAATTTCCACATTTCTCTAGAGATTATTGTATGTATAATGAACATTGTATGCCACTTGTATTAAAGTTCATTACACTTTGTACTCATGGGATGGGATTATTTATCATTCAAAATATCCTAAAAAATTTTTGATTACACATAAAATTGCTAGTACTTTGAGCCAAGTAGAGTGGTAATAACATTACTCACACTGTTAAATTATTATTTCCCTAGTATTTGTACACTTACATCTTTGCTGCTTATTACTCAGAGAATTTGCATTACGTGTGCTCCAAATTAAAGCGAATAAGGTACTGTCGTTAGTGATTTGAGCAGGAGAATACTCCTCCAAAAAGCATGACGAGATAAAGACTCATAACTCATCTCCAATTCCCAGGATAGTAACAGGGAAAAGGTGGAAGGGGGGAGAGAGAGGGAGGAGAAGAGATAAAAAATAGGGGAGAATTGGAGCAAAAATAAATAAGTTATTTCAAAATTTTTCGTATTTTTTTTTAGAGTCAAAGAGTCGACAAAAAAATTTGAAAAAATTCACAAACAATCTCTATATATTGGACCATTTTCTCAAATTTTTTCAGATTTTTCAATCAAGTCCTTCACCCAAAAAAAAATTCCTGAATCATGTTATCTTAAAGGTCCATTTTGTTCCGGTTTTTTTCCCATAAAAATCTTGCTAAGAAGAGAGAGAAAGAGTTCTCCTATATAGTAACTCTGCAGACTCGTTCGGATAATCTATAGTTCTCATCCATTGTTCTCGTTACAGAATGAAGTAATGGCTGTCGCCCTGAGCGCTCTTTTGAACGAGACCGACTTACCACTACCAGAATTGGCATCACTGTGAGTATAATACTAAAGAGTTCTATTTTTTTTTATCCATTTTTTTCAATGTCTTGTTCCCTTTAGCCATTGCCCATTGTAATGTGTAGTTCATCCTCTGAATAATGCCAATTTTAAGATTCAAAGAAAAAAAAACCTCAAACATCTTACTTGATACCACAATAAAGAAGTGGAGTTTATCACATTCAAATCTTTTGGCACAAGTCTCACAAATTTTCTCATACACACAAATACACAAATGCAATTCCACCAAAAACACGTTTACAGCATGAAATAAACTGTAATTCACTGAATCGAATTGGAGTTAGCATTATTCCATCAACTTCATTTCCTTTATCTCTCTCTTGCTCCACTTATTTTGGGGCTTTTCTACGTATCTAAAGCAATGTGTTGAGATTTAGTTTTGACACTAAGTAAATAAACACAATACAAATATGATATAGGGGTGTGCGAATAGTATTCGAATCGAATAATTCGGAAAATCGAATTATTCGAAATTATTCGGAATTATTCAAATTATTCGAAAATATTAGAATTATTTGAAATTTTTTGAATAATTCGAAAATTTTCGAATTATTCGACAAGTTCGAATTATTCGAAAATTCGAATCATTCAAAAATTCGAATTATTCAAAAATTTGAATTATTCAAAAAAATTCGAATTATTCAAAAATTCGAACTGTTCGAAAAATCGAATTATTCGAAAATTCAAATTGTTCGAAAATTCAAATTATTCAAGGAAATTCGAATTATTCGAAAAAATTCGAATAATTCGAAAATTCGAAATATTCGACAATTGGAATTATTCGAAAATTCGAATTATTCCAAAATTTGAATTATTCAAAAAAATTCGAATTATTCGAAAATTCGAATTATTCGAAAATTCAAATTATTCAAGGAAATTCGAATTATTCGAAAATTCAAATTATTCAAGGAAATTCGAATTATTCGAAAATTCGAATTATTCCAAAATTTGAATTATTCAAAAATTTGAATTATTCAAAAAAACTCGAATTATTCGAAAATTCAAATTGTTCGAAAATTCAAATTATTCAAGGAAATTCGAATTATTCGAAAATTCAAATTATTCAAGGAAATTCGAATTATTCGAAAATTCGAATTATTCCAAAATTTGAATTATTCAAAAATTTGAATTATTCAAAAAAACTCGAATTATTCGAAAATTCAAATTGTTCGAAAATTCAAATTATTCAAGGAAATTCGAATTGTTCGAAAAAATTGGAATAATTCGAAAATTCGAAATATTCGACAATTGGAATTATTCGAAAATTTGAATTATTCAAAAAAATTCCAATTATTCGAAAATTCAAATTATTCACGGAAATTCGAATTATTCGAAAATTCGAATTATTCAAAAAAAATTGAATTATTCGAAAATTCGAAATATTCGACAATTCGAATTATTCGATTGAAATTTCGAATCGAATATTAATATCCAATTCGGTCCGAATAATTCGTGGATTCGAATTATTCGCACACCCCTAATATAATATTCTTTCTGCACGACTTGTCTTTCTCAATTTGCCCTAGTATTCCATTATCTTATCTCGACTATCAACACTATTCGATCAAGAGGATTTACGTTGGCATGCCTCCTTCATCCCACCCTAGTCCCTTTTTTTTCCCCCCCTCTTGGGATGTATCAATGCTACTGTCTATCCACGAGGAAAAAAAAAAGTAGTAGAGGTAACTCCAGGTCACGTCCTGCAAGAGATCAGCCACACGAACCAATCTCGATGGCTGCAGTTTGCAATTTAGTAGCATACTCCGTGATTCCTTTACAAACTTCACGTGTGATCTATTGTTGGGAGGGGGCTTGTTACAAATAATTCTTCTCTTCTTTTTTTTATATTTTTTTTATTTTTCTTTTACTCTCTGTTTTCATTTTATCAGAGAGAAGCTCCTGTACAATGTCGAGAGTGAGGAGAATTACAATTTGTTGGAGGACATATGGGAGACACTGAACGATTACTGCGGTGAGTAATTTTTCATTAAATTCTGTTGTTTAATATGCAAAAGGATGTAAGTGACGATAAAAAGGCACTTTTTAGGGGGAAAAGGGCGTATATTTTGAATATATTTAAAAATATTTTTCATGAGGTAATGAATAGAAATAACGAGCCGAAAATTGGAGGAACTAAAGCGTGGAGTTGTAAACATACGCCCTTTTTTTATTAAAAATATTAGCAAATTTTCAGAATTTTATAACAGTTCATAACAATAAAAAAGCGTTTTTTTCAGTTTATATGTCCTTTTGTTATCAGTAATCTCTTCCAATTGTCATATATTTTTCAACAATAGATAATAACAAAATGGGGTGTATCACCGGCACTTATGCCCTTTTTTTTAATTAATAATTCCTCTTAATTGTCAATTCGCACTTGAAATTATATAATAACAAAAGGGCATATTTACGAAAATTCTCGTACAATTAAGGGAAATAATTAAAGATAAAAGAAGATATTTGTGGGAGATACGCCCTTTTATCATTAAGTATTCCATGCATTTTGCTCCAAATTGTGGGAAAAAAAATAAAATCAAAAGGCTGTATCTACTGAAAATGCGACTTTTACTTTTTGTCAACGTCATTCGACGAATTGCAAATTTAAGGAATATTCAAAATCAAACAGGCTTATGTGAAGGAGATACGTCCCTTTCATATTAATACCTCAGACATACGTCTATTTTTATTCAAAAAGAAAAATGCTGTAAGTAATCGTAAAAAAAAGAGAATATTCGATCGGCCAAAAAATAATATTTACACGATCTTGTAATATCAAAATAAGAAAAATCCGGAAAAACAAGCAGTTATGCTCTTTTATTTCTAGAACGATAAGAAAATTTCATCACAAGTACGAAAAGACAATTTTATATTAAACCAATCTCGTCATACCTCTGTACATTTAATATATTCAATATAAACTCGAGTTGTCCTCTTTTCTCAACCTCAAGTAGTTACTGAGCATACTTTTTTTTTCAATGAAAAAAAGTTCACTTGAAAGTGTAGAAAATAGGGTGAAAACACGAGTGCGGTACTCAAAGGTTACTACCCAAAGGTGCTTTCAACATTGAAAAAAAAAAAAAAAAAAAAAAAAGAAGAAACAAGAAAAATGGAGACAATGATGAAATACCGGAAGGATGAAGAGAAGAAGGATAAAAAGGAACATAGCTCAGTGCGTTGGTGAAGATCTACTCAGTCATGCGCGCAAACATTTTGTTTGTTATACACAGCCTTGTTTCCATTTTTTTTTCATCTATTCATGTTTTTTTTTTTCCTTTTTTCTTTTTTGGTGGTACACACAGAATACAAGACGTATAATGTTTCTGCACCAAATGACATTCAACGGATCGTTATTGCTGGCTTGTCGAAGCGTCCTTACTTCATTTTCCATGTTCTCTTTTTTCCTCTCTTCATCTCCTTATAAACCATCAACATTTTCATGATATTTTATTTTTTTTGGTCCTTCTCATTCCTTCCACCCCTTTTATCCTTATTGTTTTCTCTTGATATTCTCATATTTCTTGACTCCTTCATTTCTCTCATCCAGTGCTGTTTCTCATCCTGCTTCTTCTATCTATCCTTTCTCTCTGAGTACATATACTTGGGACGTCCCTGAGATCCTAAGAGCCAAGCGTGCTCTGGCACAATAACTTATCAGCCCTCCCTAAAAAGATCCGCTTTTGCCAAAAATAAAGAAGAAGAAAAAAAAGAGGAAAAAAAAAATAGCACAGCACTATAGGGGAAGGTGGGGCAAAATGGACATCAGCGGTAAAATGGACACATCTCAATTTTTAGGCAAATATTATGGAAAACTCTTGAAATTAATAGAAATATTGGCGGTAGATTGTTTTTGATGATTTCATTGGAAAGTTGAGGGAATTTTAGGCGAAAAACAAGTGCCGGAATCAATTTTTTTGATTTTTTGGCGATTTTGACTTTTTTGAGCATTTTTGAGGGGTTAAACACTTTCTTTTTTTGAAAATTTTCAGTTTTTTGAGAATATCTTCGGTTCTATTTGTCGTAGCGTAAAAATTCCGATGGGAGGTGAAAGGTGAGATCATTTGCCATCGATTCATAGGGTTTTCAATTTAAAATTATCGATTTTTAAGGTATTTATGGGCATTTTTGTGAAACAGTTTTGGGAAACAGTTTTTGGCCTATAACTATCCCAAAAATTGATATTATTGAATTCAAAACCCCAGAAAACGATGGGAAATGAGCTCATCTTTCATTTGAGACCATCCCCGAATTGTTACGACCAATAGAACCAGAGATATATGCAAAAAACTGAAAATTCTTAAAAAATGAAAGGCTTTTACCCCTCGAAAATGCCAAAAAATAATCGAAAAAAATACATCTGACACTCGTTTTTCAGCTAAAATTTCCTCAGCTTCTCAATAGAATCATCAAAAAAAATCCATCTCGAACCGTTTCATCACAGTGTCCATTTTGCCCCACTCTCCCCTATGTGAATGTGAATTCGATCTCTCGGATTGGTCTAAAAAATTCAAATTCTAATGGAAAAATTTACAATTCTCGAATAATGTGAAAATTTCAATGGAAATTCGAATGAAAAATCGGGTTATAAATTTTTTGACATGATAATTCATTAATCATTCACCTTTCAACCCGTGAATTATTTCAATTTTTTTAAATAAATCAATTCAGCACATTTTCACACAGCTGTGAATCATTTTTTTCCAAGTGACATTCATCTTCTTTTCTTTTCCTTTTTTTTTTCTGCTGTGAATGGAAAAAATTGGAGGAAATGTAAAATACAGCTTCACGCATTTTCATTCAACGTATGGAAAAAATTTATGTATCAGCAAATTCAAAACAGTGATGAGTAGAAAAGAAATACTTTGAGAATAGAAAGAAACATATTTTTATACAGTGGAAAATATATATTCTCGGGGCTTTTTTTTTATACTGTCAAGGATTGATCATGACTCATCGCAATGTATTTCTTGACAGTCGCATTTGCCTGAAACGTGACGCTCGTATTCTTTCCACATTGAAATGAAAGAAAAAGAGGAATGAAATAATGTAAAGAGAGTAAAAAAAATGAGGAAAAAAAAATTACATCAAGGGAATCGACAGTAGTGGCAACATGAAAATGATAGACATTCATTTTCACACAGTGGAAAATTGCACACGTGAAGTGGAGGATTATGTGGTGGATGAAAAATTTTTAGTCGTAAACAAGAAATGTTGAAAGTGGTGAGGTTTAAACGTTTGGAAGGTTAACCCATGAAGTAATAGGGATAGAAAAAGAAAAGTTAGTAGTACTGGTAATTTGTATTTTTCTTTCTACCTGTCAACACCGTGTTCCTCTGTAGTTGATTAAATTCATGAAATATTTGATTTATTTTTCCTTTTTCTTTTTGAGTCAAAGAAAAATCTTAAATTCTGCGAATTAATTTTATTTCAAATTAAATTCACTTCAAACTCAGCATCTTCACTTTTTTTTTTCATCTTCATTCTATCGTTTATCCCCGTAGAGACATAAATCATCTTGGAAAATGTAATAAGGCTGTCGTGAATATTCAGTTTCAATTTTAATATTTCACTGGAGTGAGGAAAGAAAAGAAGAAGAAAAAAATGAGAATTAGAGGACGAATGAGAATGTCTGTCTCGAATATCATTTAATAGACTCGGGAGTGAATATTAAAAGTGTCAGGAGAAATATCATTTCTTTTCTGCGTTAAAAAAGAAGCACGTGAAGGTTTAAGGTAGTATCTCAGAGGACGGTCGATAAAACAGAAAAAAATGAGGATTTGTAGGTTAGTTTCCAATTAATTGCTGATAATTCGAGAAAATGTGCTTTAATTTAACCGAATAAGTGATTAAACTATTCGAAAGTCATATCTTCAGCTTGTAAATATAATTTTTTTCTCTCCAATTTTTTTTTGCATCAATCTCTTATCACTTGCATGAGATAGAGAGAGAGGCAAATAGGTACGACTATCTTCTAATTAAAATTTCTCAATAACTATACGGTGAATTAAATATTTTTTTCTTCTATTATTTAGTTAAAATGCTGTTCTCTTGGCCAATATTTTTTAAATAATGGGTCAACCCTGTGGTTTTTTAGTAATTTCGTTATTTCTGTCCGATTTAGGGCGTTTTATCCCCACCACCACTTTGATAATTCATATCTCATAAAGTATACGAACAAAAATTATGAAAAAATTCAAAAAGATGTAAAAAAATATCATCTTTGATACGGAATGAAAAAATAATGGGTTAACTCGAGTTCACTGGGATACTATCTTAAGAGATATAAAAAAAAGTGGTGAAAATAATTGACTTCAATATTATTCAGAGAATGTAGTTTATTCTGCATTTGTAATATCTTATTTACCATTCGTATGTAAAATCGTTTTTATTCTCGTTGACGTTAAACTTTCTACAAAGTTTTGAATCAGCGAGTTTGTGCTGAAGCAAGACAGCTATATATAACTTAAATAGAATCAACGTAAATCAGTAACTACAGGCTCCAATTAAATTTCAATGCCAAAACAACTTCAACAAACTCACTCGTCACATCGTGAACTAAACTGCAAAGTACACCTTTGAATTATTAACTCTTTTTGTGAGATAAAAAACAATTATGCTCAGTAGTTGTTGAATTTATACTGAGCACCTGGATCATTCTCATTTGAATGAATAATAAAAACTTTGAATTAAAGGAAGTGGACACATTTTCGATTTGATGTTTTATATTATGAAAATTGCTCAAAATCAGTGAAAATATTTGAGATATATTTTTTTTAATGATTCCATTAAAAAAATGAGAGATTTTACGATGAGAAACATGTGCCACAATTAATTTTATCAAATTTTCCAACAATTGGACTTCTTTATCATGATTTAAAGGTGAAATCCCTTCTTTTTTTCCCGAAATTTTCACTTTTTTCCCCAGAATTTTCCAGTTTATTTTTAAATGATTTTCCCTATGAAATGGAAAATTTCCTCACCTCTCCATTGAAATCATTGGGAAAATTCATCTTCAATATCCCCACTAGTTATGATCAAATCTCATTAAATAGAATATTCAAATTCAATACGTGCGTTTTCCCACATTTCCCTATTTAATTCAAATTTAAACCAAATTCAACCTTCTATTCGGTGGCAAAAGCAATTTGTAAACGTAGAATTCATTGAATTACACGATGAATAATCAATAGGTTACGGAGAAGCTTTCATTATCTTTGAGTGTATTATAATTCATCCTAACAATCTATTCCTATCAATACATATATACTCTCTTGAATATCCTTGAATTCTGCACCCACCCAGGGAGAAACTCATCAAAAGCACAAGGGAGAAAACACTACGAACTTCGCAATACCATTAATCATCATGGACAATCGATATCGTAATTCATGCAACTTCGGCCATCACTTTTTTTTTTCTTTCTCTCTCTATATCCCTGAATTAAAAAGCCCTCTGTATTCTTCCCATCCCCTAATTTTCTCTTCTATCTCTATTATCATGCTGTATTTAACGAGTGAAACGTAACCGATTAATGATCCAAATACACAGCTGACTTGCGTTAATTATCGTTTCCCATGGGCTATATAGTAATAAACTATGCGGCATGAGAGGGACAGTGATTTCGTCATTGTTCCAATCCCTGAACATGAAATAATGATTTTTTAAATTCCTCATTAAAATAATTTTCAGGGAATTATGGAACGCTGTGGGTGTTCAAATATTATATTATTATCATTACATTTCATAGATATTTTTTTTATCCTTTATTTAATTAGTTTGAGAATTACTTGGAAAAAAGCGTTGAATTCTAGGGAATTCTGGCGACACAAGTTGGCAGCATTTACGCGAAATCGACAATTTTTCAAGCATTTTTATTAATTTTAATGCCAATTATTGACCCAATCGTTGTATAAAAATGAACAAATTGTGCGGGGGGTTATTTCTCACCTATATCCGAAGTTTCATCAAATTTGAACAATTTTTCGAAAAGTTTCTTAAGCTTTTGTGAATTTCCCATAAGAATAATGTTAAAAATGGTTTTTAAAAAATTTATAACTTTTAAAGCAGGTATGAAAAAATTCCAAAATTTTGCATACGGTTTCTTTATAAATTGGAGAACCTTGGAAAAAAATTTCATTGAAATCGTACATTTTTAAGTTCTAATAAAATACTGGTAGAACATCCTTGAACGATGGTGGTTAAAAAATTTATAACTTTTACACCAGGTATGAAAAAAATCCAAAATTTTGCGTACGGGTTTTTCATGCTTTGGAGAACCTTGGAAAAAAATTTCAATGAAATCGTACATTTTTAAATTTTGATAAAATACCGGTAGAACATCCTTAAAAAAAAATGTAATTCATGAAAAGAAGTGAATGTGAAGTGGGTATCCCGGAGTTTATGGATGATAAAACAAGAAAAAATGAAAAATTGTTGACTAGATTTGCCCTTTTTTTATTAAGAAAAAACAATGTTAGTCTTTAAAAATTTTTTTTTTTAAATTAACAAAAAAAAAAAATTTTTTTTTAAAACTGATTAGATTCCCAAAATGTTATAAATTCATTACCCATTTTGCCCCTTAGAAAAAAAAGCCGAAAAAACCCTTTTTTTGAGACGATTACAGAGGTCTAATTCTTTAAAAGAAGCATAAAATGTCAAATATTTTATACATAAATAAATAAAATGAAATCTGAATGAAAATCTAATTGAATATATTCCAATTTCATTAGATCAAGAATAGTATTTTGATTCTCGATAAGTTCTGATCCGATCTGAAGCTCATTTTCTCATGCAATTTAATATTGCGATATTCAGGTAGACATTTTACTGGAACATAAACTGAGCAGTATTAGCGTTGTTTTATTTGACTTGTTGGAAAATGAGGGCTACAAAGATTGGTTACACTGGCGAATGACTGGCTATTCATGAACGTGCGGATACCTCCAACATTGTAATACCCTGGTATCGATAAAAATAAATGGTGTACACCGTGTGTGTTGGACAAAACCAAATGAAATTGGCTATTCATATGTGTGTGTGTACTCATGCAGTTGGAATTTCATGCGAGTCTACGTATGACGGTTTTTTTCCCATTCCTCGAGATATTTTTTGCTCCAAAAACCACTGGGATTTACTTTTGTTCGCCTGAACATGTCGGTCATGTTCGTTTCCTCAATATAACGCAAAATAAATAGGGGAAATTGGGGTAGAATGGACATTAGCATAAAACGGTTGGAGATAGAATTTTTTTTGATGATTCTATTGAAAATCTAAAAAAATTTCAGATGGGAAACAAGCGGCACAATTATTTTTTTTTATTTTTGTGAAAATTTGATGTTTTTGGGAAACATTTGAAGGGTCACGCCTTTCCATTTTTGAAAAAATCCACTTTTTCTAAAATATCCTCGATTCCATTGGTTATAGCATGAAAATTCTGAATTGAGGTGAAGGATGAGATTGTTTGCCATCGATTTATGGGGTATTCAATAAAAAAATATCGATTTTTAAGATATTTATGGTCACCCTCGTGAAAATCAGCTTTTGCCCTTACAACTATCACAAAAATCCATATTTTTTAATTAAAAACTCCATAAATCGATGACAAATGATCTCACATTTCACCTACACTCGAAAGCTCCATGCTACGATCGATAGAAATGGCAATATTTTCAAAAAAAAACAGAGTTTTCCCAAAAAAGGAAAGGAAAACTCTTCGAATCTTGACGAATGAGGTCAAATTTTTAAAAAATAGCAAAAAAATTCTGATACATGATTTTCACCGCAAATTTCTTCAGCTTTTTAATGAAATGATGAGAAAAAACCTATCTCCAATATTTCTAATAATTCTACTTTTCAATAAAATAATGAGAAAAAACTTATCTCCAATATTTCTAATAATTTTATATGTTTTTTCATAATATCGACATCAAAACTCAAATGTTTCTCTTTAACCCTACCTTTCTCTATATTATCAGTATGATAAACTTACTCGATTCACTGGGGGGGGATTTTAAGCTCAGGTCAGTTTCCATTTCCCAGTTTCACGTTGACTTACTGCAGTGTAATGCACGAGAAATACTCCTTTATCACGTTTTATATCCATTTGCGGTTAAGTTATGGTGAACCACTGGATACAAAAGATAAGCAGCAAAATGACCACATAGACGAGCTGATATTTTGCATATCTGAAGGTAAAATGATATCTACAGAATTCTTGAAATAAATGACTTTTCAGAGGTTCCCAAAAGTTCAGTGATTTACCCAAAAGTTTTACCTCACTGCAATAAACTATTCTTAAGTGCATCGTATTTCCATTGTGTCATGGTTTATGTTTTTTTTTTTTTTTTTTCGTCTGTTACTATCAATTGCCTTCAAGCTTCGATTGTACTGAGGAACAGTCGGTTTGAGTTTTGAAATTCAGCTGTAGTTTGTAAGCTCCGGAGAATTGTAGGTCACAGAGAGAGAAAAAGAGATCCTTTCCACCCCAAAAATAGTTAGAATTAAATTTATTTTCTGGAGACAACATGATTGGACTCTATAATTTAAAAACTCTTGCAATTTCAAGAAAAATGAGCTTTTCAAGTCTTTATCCTCCAATTATTATCAATTCCTTTATTTCCATTCTTCTTATTCTTTCTCAGCATCTTTTAGAAGCTTTCCTGATGCAACTGATGAATATCTCGGAGAAAAAAAAATTCCATGAATTTTTGATTTTTTCGATCGACATTCAACGATTCTCCATATCTCACAAACGAGAGAGCCATCGACTGCCACGAAATTTAACGAGAAGCTCAGTTATCGATCCTTTTGTGTTATAGGTCCGCGCCCATTCGTACCAAGCTCCTCTGGGATATTACGAGCATGTAAGTTCGGCTCAATATATATATGACAATGTCTATCATTTAAGGCAGGATTCTACTTTGAAACTTCGAAAAAAATGCTTTTTTTAGAATTTTTTTTTTTGAGAGAATGAATAAAGATATTCATGTAGGGTTTATGAGGCTCAATAAATACACTCCTGAAATATGTTAGAAAATTTTTTTCCATTTATTTTATGCACTTTTTATACCCAAAAATATCACTTAAAAAAAAAAAAAAGGAAAAAAATTGCCTTTTTTCTAACGGTTTTTTGCAACGAAAAATTAGTAAAAATCAAAATTTTAAGATTATCCTAGTTCAGGCAGTTGCTGGAGATATATTGAACCTGAGACAATTTTTTTTTTTTTCGGATCGCCCATTTTCAAAATTCGAGTCAGGGCGCATAAATTGAGGGTATTGTATTAAAATGATAATATTGGCTATAAAAAGTACATAAAATACATGGTAATTTTTCAGAAAATGTATTTCAAGAGTGTATTTATTGGACCTCACAAACCCTACACCAATATCTCTATTAATATCACTCATAAAAAATTTCCAAAAATAATTTTTTTTCAAAAAAATTTCGAAGAAGAATCCTGCCTTAAACTTGTCACTGGATAACTGCAGGGTGAAACACATAAAATATGAAAAATGTTAATAAAATGACGGTGATATGGCTCAATAATCCATATATAAACCTTAAAATAACGCACAAATGTACGATAATGTTATTCCCTTCGGCCCGTAAACTGCCAATAAAATTCGTGATTTGAGAGAGCAAAGAAAGAGGAAAAAATGCAAAAAAGAACGTGGAAGAGAGAAAATTCTATCTCACGAATAAAAGATTCTATTCACGATTGTAGCAATGGCAATAATTCTGAATGGTCAATTCTCTTATTTACAGGGAGCAATAAAATCTAATGACCATTGTAAATGGATCATGTATTGCTGAATTATTCAATGAAAATAAATGGATGTAACCTTGTGCAGAATAGAAAAAATTTCTGTAAATTACATTAAATATTCATGAAATTTACTAATATTATGCATTTAATTTACTTACAGACATTGATGTTTACACATTCTTGGATCAATTAGGACAAGAATTAATAGCAACAGCCAGTGTTGGTCTTTTGGAGCGTGCATTTAGATGTCTAGGAAATAATCTAACTGCCTTTCTAACTACCCTTGATGGTGTCAATGATGTTGTTCAACATCAATCTGGAATGGACACAGAAGCAGAATTTGTTTGCATTGCCACACCTGAGGGACTTGAGTTACACTTTACGACTGATCATCCGTCCATTGCCTATTTACTTGTTGGCAGTCTCAAGGGCATAGCAAGAATATTCTATCATGACAATGCCGATGTTTACATACTACCAGATCCATATAATACAAAATTTTTCAGGTAAACCACTTTATTTTTATCCATTTTTCTATGTTTTCTTTCGTATCCAGTGATGTACACTGAGATAAGAAAAAAGTGGTGTAAAGCTATGGAATATTTGTTTTATTGGTCCTTAGCAAATATTGTTTTGAATACATTTTGTTTATTCTTTTTGATCATTTCAAAAAAAATTTGGCTAAGTACCAATGAAACGAATATTTCATATTTTTTCCACTTTTTTCCCAGTGTAAAAGTCAAAATTGACCGGTCAGTGACACGTAACTGACCAAATCTAAATTACTGACGATTTTCGGCAGAAATGAAGTTACCAAATGTCGACTTATGCAAATGACCCAATAGTTAAATTACCATCAGTTTACTATATCTATATACGTGAATCTTCAACTCAATTTGAGAAGTTTATGCAAAGGACATCAAAAAAATATTGTTACACAATACAAACATCTTTGAAATATGATGCTTAATATTTTTCTTTCCTTTCGGAGCTGCATGCTTTTCGACAAATTGAGAAAATACATAGAAATTACTGAAAAAATGAGTAAAATAAAAATTACCGTCAGTTTTCATCAGTAAATGTGTATAGTAACACACCTATGCTATATCTATAGCTATAGCATAGACGATACTAAGAAATATCTTTAACAGTTTTGAGGAATAAAGATGTTTCTCAATGAATATGACGAAATATGTATATAATACTCAGTATTTAGCATAAAAAAAAGATTGATTTAAAGAATCATGGGAAATTGGAAGGTTTTTCAAATACAATACTAAAAGATTGTAAATTCGTGAGGTCAAGATCCTGAGTAAGCTTAAATTATACGCGAAACGTCGCGAATTGACAATCTTTCGGTTATGTATTTAAAAAACCTTCCAATTTTCCATGATTCTTTGGATCAATTGTTATCAATATAGAAATGAGTCCGATTATCAAAAAAAACAATATATTCAAAAAAAATTGTGATTAAATTGTCATTTTCTTAAAATAAATTCCCATCTATATAGATCATGTTTTGTCATAAAACATAACTACTGACGTCATTAAAAAATTACCGTCACTTTCCAACAGGAATTACAGATAAAATCTGAAATGATCAGAAAACAGTAATTTTAAGACTGATCTAAAAAATTCGAAAAACTACGGTAATTTTACATTTCTCCTCGTATCTCTTTATTCAGTTCTATTCCAATTGTCTACCAATTCTGTCTGTAAATTAAATTCTGAGGCAAGCTTTGTGGCATGGAAAATTCAATCTCAAAATGTAGAATAAGAATAATTGTAAACAATTGCATACAGATTGTGCTAGAAGCTCTCATTGATTTTAATTCACTTTACCACTAAATTTCATTCAAATATCTCATCCATGTGAATTTGTATAACGTCACTCATACAATTCAGAAATACGAAAGGGCCTGTGGTGATATGATATAACATTTCTACTGGAAGGCTTTCTGCTAGATGTCTACATATATATATATATACTTACATGTACAGTGAAATTCGTATTTCCACTTGGATAGAAATGATTTCATCGTAGAGTGTGCACTGAGTTGCACCTGCCTCATCATATGTTTTTCTTTGATAGATGTTACCTCTTATTGACGTGCATATCCACAATTCTGCTTGGGATGTACAGTACAGTTCATACATACAGGAGCTCCATACTAAAAAGAAAAAAACGAGTAAATAAAAAATTGAAGCCTTTTTTTTTTCTTGTCAATTGGGTCAGTAAATAAATTCAATGAATAAATATGTCCTGCTACTATTTTCATTGCCTTGAAAATAATAAACTGAATAAAGTGATTAATATTTTTATTTAATTAAAACAACAAACTACTTGAATTTCCTCATATTTCATGGAAATATGTAGAACTGACATGTGCTACAGTTGAATTAAATCATCTCTCTCTCTCTCTCTCTCTTTTTGCCTCTTTTCTGACAGATACCGTATAACACCAGAACGTTATGAGCAGCTGGTACACCAAGCACCATCCACAGATGATGACTTTGATGTTATGACACCATCTAGACGTTCTTTATCAACTGAAGCCTGTGACCTACGTATGGGAGTTGGAAGTTTTTGTAAAGCTTTTCCATGGCATTTTGTCGTTGATAGACAGCTTGAAATTGTACAGCTTGGTGTTGGTTTTATGAGAATATTTGGACAAAATCTCAATATACATGGACGTGAAATATCGACATATTTTGTATTTACAAGGCCACGTGGTGTTACTTTGTTATTTCATGAAATTTTGAAACGCTCAAATACACCATTTGTATTGACACTACAAAAACCACCGGGGGCTGATAAATTTTCAGCTGAGGTGAGTATTTTTCATTTTTATTTTCTATTTAAAGCTTATAGAAAGATAAAAACTATGAAATATTGAAAATATTTTATTTGGTCTTTAGCAAATTTTTGGATGAAATAATTTAAAAAGTTGGTTAATTTCCTGAATTTTATTAATTCAAACAGATTAACTAGTCGAATTAACTAATTTTTTTTCTTTTTTTCGTTAAAATGTATATTTATATGATGAATATCATATAAATTTCACTACCAAACCTTCATTTTGGCTTAACTCGTGAAAATCGTATTTTCCTATATTTAATACATTAAACGTGTAGTGAATATAAAAAATTAATTATATGATGAATATAAAAAAATTGAAAAATTGATAAGAGTCAGTAAAATTAACAGCTTTTTTGATTATTTCAAAAAAAAATTTGCTAAGAACCAATGGCCTCAATATTTGATAGTTTTTTACCACTTTTTTTTCTCATTTAAGTACTTTACTCATTTAATTATTACTTCAATTTTTTTTTCTATTTCCATGTTCACATAGGAGATATTTCTATGGAAGCATAGTAATTATTCCCATGTTATTATAGGATTCTAATTGTTCCTATGTTAACATAGATATTATACCCATGTAATACATTGCAATCATTCCTATATTTTTATAGAAAATTCTCCTATATCAAAATAGCAATTATACCTATGTTCGACATTCCCATTTTTTTATAGGAATTATCGGTAAATGGTGAGTTTTACTCTGCCAAAAATATTAAAAATTTTAATAATTTTCCAAATTTTTTTGAACTGACTCGATGTGTTATGATGTAGCGGAGGTCGGTAGCAAGACTTCAAGGCAGGCAGACAAAATCCTAATTAAATTTTTGCCAAAAAACATCGAACTTTTGTTGGAAGTCCCTAACCAATTGAACCAAAAAAAAGAAAAAAACAATGAAAAAAATTGAGATTATCACCACGTTTTGCGTAACCCAAGGCCACGACGGGGACGTAGTGGTGCATAGGCCTCGAAAAAACCTATCACGACCTATCCTATGCGACACTCGGGATTTTGATGAAGAAATTTATTGACTCAAACACCGCTCACCTTCATTGAGCATTAAAAATTTTAATTTTTTAACTTATTAAGAGAACAAGTACATAGAGCATTAAAATGCGTACTTTTTCCTCTAGTCAATAACTTGTACACATCGCGTGGAACAATATCAATCAAAAAATACCTCATACCAATTGAAACGAAAAAAGCGAAAAAAAACCTCAATAAATTTAATACGGATTAAATGAAACTTCGAAATACTCATCTGAAATTTGGATTTTCCAAAAAAAAAACCATTCGCAGTGGTGGCAACTAACTTTTATTACAAAACACACAGTTTTGATGTTTCACTGCAGAGAACCAAAATTATACTGGTTTAGAAAAGGCTCGTTTGGTTGAATTACCAAATTTGCCGTTTTCTTAAGACCATTGGTCTCTGTTTATCATTGTGTTTTCACACCAACTGTCTTTGTCAGGAAGAAATCGATTATTTCACGACTACCTCACCTCTCATCATGCCCCCTCTCCCACACTCAATCAAAACAATGAACTCAACTCTCTTTTAAATTTAATATTTTTCTCTATTACTCTAAAATAAAATAAAATAAAATTTGATTAAGCAAGAATGTTATATTCATTGAGTTGTTGAACACAATGAATAAAATTCAAGTTTTTTGACTCGAAATTCACAACTCCACTTATTTTGTAAAAAAATTTTTTTGTAATTATAATTTTCGAAAATAAAACTCAATGCGAGCCTAGAATAGGTGCATTGAACATGACGGATGAAAAAAATTGGAAAGAAAGCGTTCAAAACACTAATTTTCAGATGGCAGAGCTATACTGCCCATTTACCGAATTATCCTTATGTTTACATTGGAATAACTCCTATGTTATCATGGGAATTGTTGCATGATATTCATCATGTAAATATACATTTAATGTATTAAATATGAGAATTTTTTTTTTTTTTTTTTTTTTAGTAAATATTCTTCTGTTAACATAGGAATTTTTTTTATGTGAAAATGGGATGAATAACTATTTTTTTTTCTCTCCGTGTAGTTAAAACCCTCAGAATTCAATTATCAGTTGACATAATTGAAAAGTGTAAATGCAAAAAGGCATTTGATTGAAAAAAAATGGGGGTAAATTCACTTCTCGATAGAATCACATTTCCATTGGGAGTAGGCAATAGAAAACCTGCGGGTAATGGAGAAAAATATATATACTACCCTCAGTCACTCGAGTCAAAAGCAAAAATTTCCCGAATATATGTCAGTACCATAGCTTAAACGATCAGAGATATTTACGTATTCAAATGTACATGAACTATTCCTTTGACCCTTTTTTGTACACACTCAACTGCAATTTTAAAATTCAAAGTCTTTTCAACAGTACAGTGTACTTCCTTTGGGAAAAGAATCTCTCTGCATCATTCCCCTTGTTTTACTCAATGTTTCTTCTACTTTTTCCCCTCATTCTCTTTTTTTTTCCTTCGAATCTTCCTCGATTTTAGGGACTGGAGTTGAAGGGTCAAATGGTGCATTGTCCAGAATCCGATTCAATTCTTTTCGTGAGTTCGCCATTTTTAAATGGCCTTGAGGGCCTCACTGGACGTGGCCTCTTTATTTCGGATATACCACTTCATGATGCTACGAGGGATGTAATACTCGTTGGTGAACAAGCACGAGCACAGGTAAAAAGAAAAAAAAGAATTATATTTCGAGAAGAATGAGCCAGAAAAGTTTATTGAGACTCTTTTCTTCAAGGAAAGAGATTACATTCTCGATACATTTTTCAGTGGCTCATTGTTGAAGATTATATTGTACTCTATTGTTAATTTCTAATGAAATGTGGCATTTCTCTTGGATGAAAATACATATATATATATATATATATAGGGAAAATGGGGGTAAAATGGACCTGTTGTTCAAAATGATTTAAAATTTTTTTTTAGAATGAAGAAAAATACAGAAAATTTTGAAAAAAAAATTACCAACAATTTCCCCATATTCCAGCATCTTCTCAATTTTTTTCAAATTTTTTCATCAAGTAGTTCACTTCAAAAAAAAATTGCTAAATAATATTGCACGTAAGGTCTATTTTACCCCAATTTTCCCTGTATTTATTTTTCTTTAACTAACTAGGACGGTTTGAGACGACGTATGGATAAATTGAAAAGCTCTATTGAAGAAGCGAATGGTGCAGTTGACGCTGAGAGAGAAAAAAATGTCAGTCTTCTTCATCTAATATTTCCACCGGATATTGCCAAACGACTTTGGTTAGGTATGAGAATCATTAAAAATTGAAAGCCCTTTATACTCTTCATATATCTCATTGTGTAAACTTTTCTTCTATCTTGAAAACTCTTGGAAGATATGGTTTTATCCTCTTGGTTCAATAATATTTTTCCTTTATCCCATTTTCTTGTCTGCTTTTACTTGTCTGTTCAACCGATACTTCAAGAATGATAAAAAGTCCCCGGTTATTGAAAAGTTTAATAGCACTTTTCTACCATGACTCTACATTATGTTGGGTTCAATCAAGATTTTCCATTGGGATTAGCCTCTTTGTTGAAGACAGAGGCTGGTTTCACCGTAATTATACGCAAGATGTAGTATGGCAAATGAAGACTTTATGCTATTATATCGAGTATAGCTATATCTTCCAGGAATTTTGCCATAAAGTACAATTTCACATTCAACCATTAAGGATGTTCTACACCTACTGTAAACGGGGGTTGTGCGGCATGAGAGGGGCAGTGATTTCGTCAGTGTTCCAATCCCTGAACATGAAAAAATGATTCTTTAAATTCCTCATTAAAATGATTTTCAGGGAATTATGGAACGCTGTGAGTGTTAAAATATTATATTATTATCATTACATTTCATAGATATTTTTTTATCCTTTATTTAATTAGTTTGAGAATTATTTTGAAAAAAGCGTTGTATTCTAGGGAATTCTGGCGATACAAGCTGGCAGCACTTACGCGAGATTGACAATTTTTCAAGCATTTTTATTAATTTTAATGCCAATTATTGACCCAATCGTTGTATAAAAATGAACAAATTGTGCTGGGGGCTATTCCTCACCTATATCCGAAGTTTCATCAAATTTGAACAATTTTTCGAAAAGTTTCTTAAGCTTTTGTGAATTTCCCATAAGAATCATGTTAAAAATGGTTTTTAAAAAATTTATAACTTTTAAACCAGGTATGAAAAAAATCCAAAATTTTGCATCGGTTTCTTTATAAATTGGAGAACCTTGGAAAAAAATTTCATTGAAATCGTACATTTCTATGTTCTAATAAAATACCAGTAGAACATCCTTGAACGATGGTTATTAAAAAATTTATAACTTTTAAATCAGGTATGAAAAGAATCCAAAATTTTGCATACAATTTTTTTATGATTTGGAGAACCTTGGAAAAAAAATTCAATGAAATCGTACATTTTTAAATTTTGATAAAATACCGGTAGAACATTCTTAAGCTTTTATGAATTTCCCATAAGAACACATGTTAAATGATGATTTTTTAAAAATTTATAACTTTCAAACCAGGTATGAAAAAAATCCAAAATTTTGCATACGGTTTTTTTATGATTTGGAGAACCTTGGAAAAAAAATTCAATGAAATCGTACATTTTTAAATTTTGATAAAATACCGGTAGAACATCCTTAAGCTTTTATGAATTTCCCATAAGAACACATGTTAAATGATGATTTTTTAAAAATTTATAACTTTCAAACCAGGTATGAAAAAAATCTAAAATTTTGCATAGAGTTTTTTTTAATGATTTGGAGAACTTTGGAAAAAAATTTCATTGAAATCGTACATTTTTAAATTTTGATAAAATACCGGTAGAACATCCTCAACTTGAAAATTTAATTGACATATTGTAATTGGTCTTAATTATCCAATGCATTATGCAAACAATTAAATGAACTTTATGGTGATCCAATACTAATTAATTGTACTTCATTTAAATGTAGGCGAAACAATTGAGGCAAAAACTTATCCCGATGTGACAATGCTGTTCAGTGATATTGTTGGATTTACAGCAATATGCTCAACCGCAACACCAATGATGGTCATCAACATGCTTCAAAATCTTTACGAACGATTTGATCAATTTTGCGGTCAATTGGACGTCTACAAGGTAAACTAAATTTCACATCAAATTGTGATACATTGTCAATTTGATTTTGCACATGATCTACTGAATATAATTGTATTAACGCAATCACACACGTAATTGTTGAATGCTCGACATGCGTTTATATCGAATCATGTACAACGATAGCTTCATACAATTACGATCCTCTAGAAATGCAGGTGTATTAATTGCAATTAATGTCATTTACAATTGAAGTATTCATGATTTTTCAAGCAAAAAATATAGTCTATTAAATGGCAATTTATGGTAATATATGAATTTTTATTCCAATGCAATCAGAGAATACGAGAAACTTAATTTGCTTTTTTGCTGAAGAATATAAATTGGTAAAAAAATCTCTCAGAGATATGAAATTCTTTAAACTCGCGTGTTGCACTGATTTTAGCATAAAAATATGCCAGTTAAAAAACAACAACAAAAAAATTCTGAAATACTAAAAATTCTTAGAGTTTATTTTTCATGAGATAGTTACTGGTTTGGTGAAAAAATTCAGAGAGGGATAATTGCAGTGGTTTGTACTGAAAAAGCCATCAGCCTCGTTCATTCTACTTCCAACCCCCTTTTTTTTTATACTTTTTTCTGCTGTTCATTTATTTTTCTCTGCTTCTCCATCACGAAATCGGTATATTCCATTAGTGGTGTTAATAACAATGAGGGTGATATTAGACTCTGACGTGACTGGCGTCATTACGAGCACAAAATTCTCAAGGAATACTGCAGAAATATATATAGATATATATATATATATAATGAACGTGTCGTGAAACGGTTGACGATTCGTATCACGAAAGCAAATACAATTTTTATTTCACATTTTTTCCTGTTTCTTCCTCTTTTTTTCGTTTTCTCTCTCTTTCTCTCTCTCTCGCAAATGCTTCAAACGCTAGACCCATTCTGCAGAGATAGCTGAGTGAGATTACATTGATGAAATTGATAAAACGTGATACACAAGTGATTGTGATTGAATTTAAAATATGAAATATAATAATTTTATATACAAAAATGTAGAATAAAATTTAATGATTAATTGAATTTCAGGTTGAAACAATTGGCGATGCATACTGCGTTGCATGTGGCCTGCACAGAAATACTAATACACATGCACAGCAGATTGCTTGGATGGGACTGAAAATGATTCAAACATGCTCACAACATTTGACGCACGAGGGTAAACCTATAAAGGTGAGGCTTTACTCAATTCAAATATATGAAATGTTCTGATTCTGTTCAACATTGATTTCCATATTATTTCTACGAAACATGGGAATTTCTGGGAGAGTTTGAAGCAGTTCTATCGTTCTTCGCAATAGTCGTTGAGTGTCGAGGAAGAAATAAACAGAAGAAACATCCAATAATTAACATTTATGATTAAAAACCTATTTTTCACACTTTGAACATAAAAAAAACTATATCTTCCACGTGTGATAAAGATTTTTAGACTTGAAAGAAAATACTTTACCGCACTCGTTAGGTAATGTACTATCTTGGTATTCAAACTGAATTCGAAGATTTAGGAATTACATTAATTATTTGTAATTTATTCCCCAATCAATAGTATGCGATTTGACTAGCGTATTCACGTATTTCCCTATACAGAAAACGCAATCATTTAGGTTGCATTCACCCTGGATGCTTACGCGCTTCCAGCATGTATATATAGATATACATCACATGTAAAATGCTATTGGATGTGGCCCTCACAGAGCTCGAAGCGTACAAGATAAATGCAGCCTTATTACAAAGTTATCAGACAGTCAATGATTTTCATATCAGATCGTAAATTTTTGTTCCTTTTTTCAAAGATATTTTCCGGATTTTAATCTTTTGCCTAATCTAAAAGTGCAAAAGCCTGCATTAGGCCATAAGATACCGTGTTATTTCTATCTCTTTTTTATTTATTATTGACCGAGAAAAAACGGTCAATCGATCAGAAATTTTACGAGAAGTTCAGATTCATATAACCTTCAGTTAAAATTTATTTCAGATTTGAACCTTTAAATTTGTGTAGTTATAGGACTACTTTAAATTGCGAGGTTTTGTGAGAAATCTATAATCATTGTTTGTTTGAATTTGTGGATTATCGGAAACTCATAAAGACAGAAGGGCCTTTTGTTCAATTAATCCATTCAGTGAATTTCAAATACCATTGTTGTAATTATCACTGAATCTATTCAATGAAACTCCTCAATGTTTACTATTCACGTCTTGGATAATATCAAAACTTTCATAATTTCCATTTGTCTTTTGTTGCCATTGAAAAATAAAGAAATTGGAGATTTATCATTGCAAGAATAATTTTCTTCACTCTTCAACTGATGAAAGAATAATAATTTCAAGAGAATTAAACGTTTTTGTCCTTAATTCAATTACTACAATTTTTTTATTGAAACTTTATCGTTTCATAGAATTTATTATCAAATGTCAATAGCAAATTTCTACTATATCTGAATTATTGATTTACTAACAAGTACAAAATCAAATATCCATTAACAAACTTGTTTGCAAAAGTTGTATTATATCGGCGTTAGTTTATGCGGCTTAGTCACGATAACCAGAGGCTAGTGGTGATTGAAATTGAATTTACTGTAATTAAGCTTCCACGTGTCACCAATATTTATGACTTTTCGTAGTTTATAAATAAGATTATTCTGTGGTAGTCGGATAATGATAGAAGGCTATTTTAATTATTGAAGTTTTTTCTCCGACCATTTTTAAAATTATTATTAGTGGATAAAGTATCGGCCATCATGGTCACTTCCAAAGAAAATTTCAAATTTTGAATTTAATTTTAATTATTAAAGGCACCAACGTTTCGTCCACTCCACGTGCTTATTATGTTCATTCTAAAAAATATCAATACTATCATCAATCAATTTAGGGGGCTTTTTTCTTTTTCTTTGCAGATGAGAATTGGCATGCATACAGGCATGGTTCTTGCTGGTGTTGTGGGTAAGAAGATGCCGAGGTACTGTCTCTTTGGGCACAATGTCACTATTGCAAATAAATTTGAATCAGCCAGTGAACCACTTCGTGTAAACATCAGTCCTACAACATACGAGTAAGGAGATTTATTGATACAGCGAGAGAAATGGACATTAAACTCTCATCCATAGCTCAAAGATGTCCATTTTGCCCCGTTTTCACCAAAAATAAACGGATAATGATTTTATTTTATGGGGAAATGGGGCAAAATGGACCATTCGATGTAACATGACTCAGGATTTTTTTCGGAGTGAAGGACTTGATAAAAAAATCTGAAAAAAATTGAAAAGCTGTTCCAATATGCGGACATTATTAGTGAATTTTTGACAATTTTTTAGGCGAAGCCTTCACTCTAAAAAAAAATCCCAAATTATTCTGTCCAATATGAACCATTTTGCCCTGTTTTTCTATTAAATTGTTTTGTTGATTTAATTTTTCAGTTTCTTGATGCAAAGATCAGGATTCATCCTTGAAGAACGTTCAAAGGACATTTTACCGAAAGAATTACCAGCAAATACATCAGGCACTTGTCACTTCCTCAATGACTATAAGCATCCAGACATTGATGAAAGCGCACCACTGGACATTCACATCCAGGAAGCTGTCAAAGAGCTCGGAATCACTGGCAGCGTGTAGATAATATTAATTAGAAAAAGGGAAAAAAAAAACCTATCGTCGTTAATAATCGACATTGAACCAAATGGAAAAAAAAATTCACTTTCAATAATTGACAAATCATTGATGACGAATATTACGACGATTATAATACAAACTAAATATAATGTATATAAATATATTAGGGGGCATTGAAATTTAATGATAAAAAAAAGTCACAAATGGCACTTATGTTTAATTATAAATTTGAGATTTATTCATATTATCAATAATGCAAAATGAAAAATATTCGATTGAAAAATTAATAAAAACTCTCACTCATCATACTTTAAATAGTTTCTGAAAGAAAATTTGAAAATAATAAAATTTAAAAATGGACAATTTAAATTTATCCATGTACTGTTTATACATAATTTGAATATTCAGTTCAACCCAATCATTGTATATTATTGAGCGTGAAAAGTAAAGATCTTCACTAAGTACTGAGGATTTAAATTTTTTCTTCAATGACCCATTTTTTTTGGATTGATTATCGAAGTTGAAACTAATGTATAGGACGATATGGACAGCCGGGAAGCTTAGTGAAATTACTACCTTACCAGTCCGTTGGTAAGGAAGGAATAAAACTAAGTCTTAAGGCCATTCATATAACATTAAGGAGTAACGTAATGCCTCTTGCCAGGAAACTCGAAGGAACCGTTCTAGTAAGCAGACTCCAAATGAAACTATTTAATTTTCGATAGAAATTTCGGTAATTGACTAGTTTTACTCTGCCAAATATTATAAAAATTTTTAGTAATTTTACCAACTTTTTGAATTGACTTGATCGGAACACTAATTTTGATTGAAACAATCGGAACACTAATTTTCAGTTGGCAGAGCTATAGTACCCAATTACCGAAATTTCTCTCTCAAACTCGAACTAATACCATCACCGTCCTTCACATGGCAAATAGATAGATTTTTTTATCGACTGTAGGCAATTTCCCATAAAGCCGAAACCAATGCAAATCACATTAATTACATTATTAATAATTTGAATGATTGTACGATTCATAACAAGTTAATTAGTTTTTCGTTTCATAATAATTTTGTGTTAAATTTCATGATGTTCATTAATTGTCCATTTTAGTTTCAAGAATTTAATTGAAAAAATATTTAAGAGGTAACGGAATGCCGCATATTTATTGAGTTTTCAAACTAATTGTTTGACGATATTTATCAATGTTTTTATGATAGAAAAGTGGCAACGACTGGGGAGGGAAATTAGGAAGTCGATGTTTCTGATATTTAATGCGAAAAAAATCATAATTATTACTAAACAATGGATTTGAAAATTTGAAATTTACTGGATCTTCCGTTACCTCTTAAATGAATAAGATAGGAGACTCGCGGGAGCCGTTTTTTGTGAAATAATTGCGTAGAACAGCCCAAATCATGTGTAGAAGTCCCATATTAGTCCCCGGATTAGTGACCAGTCTATGTTCAAATGAAATTCCCAATTTTGACAATAATTTCCTTTTCTTATCTTATTACGTGATGAAATAATTTCATAAAATTACTGTAAATTCTTGATGACTCAATGGACTTGTCGTCAAAGTCTCATAAAATTTTTAATGCTTCTTATTTTAGCCTAAAAGCTAATCAGGCTCTTTAATTAATCCATCTTAGAATAATGGTTTCTATATTTGGAATACTACCGATTTAGCCGTTTCATGTTAATGAAGAATGTTCAGTTGAGCCGACATGTTATCTCCCATTACCCACTTATCGACTGATGATATAAGCCCTACAGATACTAAGAAACCTCCACAAACTAAAATATCCTCACCACCTAAATATATTCTGCCGTTTAAATACCACCGCTTCAAAATTTATCATCTGTCGTCACATGAATATATCAAAATCAAAGGAAGCAAGTTTTTGAATTATCAAACAGATATTCATTCTGAAAATACTTTCATTAATAACTCATAATGATTCTGTTAACATCTTCACATGAATAATTAAAATTTTCACAAAGTTCAATTCAATTAAATGAATTGAAAATTATCTGATGATAAAAGGTCTCACGTCCAATGAAAAATTGATGACACTATAAATATTCCTGTGTGGCTGTTAAAAAAATCCTCTGGAGTAAAATAAATGTTTATTATACTCGAGGCTATTGCAGGAAATTGAAAAACAAGCGGAGAAAAATACAAAGAAATTTTAGATGAGAAAAACCAGAAGACCCTGTAAATAAGCCTTGATGCCGTTTTCTGTTTCTCTTTATGAAAATATATCTATATATATATATATATATGTATATATTGGTGATTCGAGGATACACAGCAGGGCACTCGGTCCCTTCGGCAATGAGAAAAATTAAACACTTCCACCTACGGCTATGTGCGCGTAATCAAACGGCAAAGCAAATACAGGCGTAATAAGGAAAATTGCTGAATACACAGTATCACGAGCATGAAGCAAAAGAAATAGAGTAATAAGTTATCTAGCTACCTTTATAATGCCTCCATCTCTTTTTTTCCATGTGTTTGTACATGATGCTGTGATTTCTCGGTTTTCTTTTTCCTTTCCACTGGCATAGATAGAAGAACCCATGTGTATATCTTGATACAAGATGCACACATAGAGTTCCACATCTAAAATGACATCTTTCATGTAATAAGTTTTTCACTTGAATATACTTGGATACACATGAGACTATTCGTTAGTGTTTGCTTTGTGTATTACAATTCAAAAGAACTTGTGTAAAATGAGGTGTTTTTCATAATTTACTGCAGTATTTTCTCGGTGATATGAAGTGTTTCATCAAAAACTCTGAATTCAGAGGAGTTTATCGTAAATCAAATCAACCAAATTATTAAAGTCAAAGTGCATCGTCAAGGTAAAATTGTGTTTGACGCTGTGCAAAAAGGAAAAAAAAAAGGAGGAAGGAAAAAAAATACTCTGCAAATATTCTAGTATGGAATAAATTATCTTCTACAATTTATGACACTTTTTTTCCTCATCATCAGGTATTTCATGCTATTTTCAACAGTTAAAGTGATATAGTTGTTTTTTTTTTCTACTCCTCATCCCTTCTATTTTTTTCCACTTCTCTGCGTATGAAAAAGTATCATGATAGCACATGTGCAGGGCAAGCTGATTTATGTACGTCAGTTGGAGGTAATCTACAAGAGTTTTGACTCAAGTTTATTTTCACTCGAGGCACGCTTTTGCCTCCTGAGGTCTATTCTCATTCGATGGGGCTTCGTTAACATGAATCGCTCTGCCACTCGAGTGTAGCTCTGGTCCTCAAGAGCCACCACATACAACCAATCGATTCATTGCCAGTAAAGGTTTTTTTTTTAATTTTTTTTTTATCGCTTTTATGCATTAACTTTTCATCTAAGCTCACTATGATTAATATTCATTGTTCATTTTTATTTACGATGCAAATTGGAAATTTTTTTCTACTTCATAAAGTTCGACGGACTTTTAATGTATGAGTTGGTGGTGAAAAGGCGAAATGAGATGAATTGAGGGGTGTTAAGAATTTTTTTTCTACTAATGGGTCAGAATTTAAGGGAGGTAGAAAAATTTTTGTGGATACTTTTTTTTGTAGAGAAAATTTATGTATCTTCTTCGAATTTTGAGGTATTATGAAAAATTAATGATTAAATAAAGCCAAATTTGATGAATATAGAGAAAAATAGGGGAGAATGGACATTCTCATCAATCCATGTACTTAAAACAAAATTATGGGTTTTTGAGGTTCATAAGAACCTCAAAAAGCGATAATTTTTTTTTTAAACCTCATAAATCAATAGCACATGATCTCACATTTCATTTGAAATCAAATCCAGATCGTTACGACCAATAAAATATGAGATATCTTCAGAAAAGTGAAATTCTTCAGATTACCAAAGAATTGGGGCTCTGATTTTCCCCTAAAAAATTAGAATTTTTAAAAAATTATCAAAAATTAATTTAGGCACGTGTTTTTCAACGCAAATTTTCACAGCTTCACAATGAATTCATCAAAAAAGACCTAACTCACATATTTTCGCTGATTTCGCGTGATTTTTATGATGAAAAAAAATCAAAACTAAAAGGCAGCCGTTTCAACCCTCATTCCCTTTTTTCCCTCACCCTCCCCCAATTCTATTATATAATTGTATCACACTTTTGATACTCCCCTAACTGAACGTTCAAGCTTACCTGCACTTACGAAGCACTCTGTACTCTAATAAGATACTTCATGACGTTAAAATAGCCCATACATGGGGCCACATTGTGTTCAGATACCTCCGGGTCTTAATATGCGTATTACATAATCAACATTCTTGTTGTAATTACATTCTCTCGAGAGTAGCATAAGTTCGTCTCAACAGCATTATGTCGTATTATGAAAATAGTAAATATCCAAAGTGAAATTAACAATTTCCCCAGACCTAAAAGTGGAAAAATCTGAAAAAAAGTAAAAATAATGAAGAAAAAATAGAACTTACCAATTTGTCACGATCAAGATCTTTGCCCCTTTCTAAAGTTCAGCACATTACACGTCTTATCCAAGAAGTGTCGTATTCCTTTATACCGGTGTAGAAATAGGACAACCCCTGAAAAATAGCAGACTCTGTAGTTTTACACAGTACAAAGGAGCCCTTTCATTAAGAAACACTTTGTAATTTATTTTCCTGACCTTCTCACTGAGCCAACTTATATATATATATATATATATATATATACACTATATATATAAGCTTCAACTTGCTCTTTTCTCTTAATACCACTTCTTCGTTGTGTCGACGCTGTTTTAATAGTTGAACGAAGGAAAAAAAAATGCCGATCACGTTTCTCGAGCCAAAGTATCGACTTATTCGTTAATTACAAAAGAGTAGTAATTAGTGCTTTTAAATAAAGTGATTAATGAAGTGAGAATTGATGGATATTTCATGGGAACGAGTGAAGCGTCTAATTGTCTGAATATGAAAGAAAAAAAAGAGCGATTTTTTTATGAAGAGAATGAAAAAAAAAAAAATTATTAAATTCATTGAATTATTACGTAGAGAAAATTCAAGTAATATTGATCAATGAGTGATTAATCATTTCGGGGCATCTACGAATAATATATGTATTCATTCACATGAATTTCCATTTTTCATTCTCATAATTGATTCTTCCGCTAGTCAATTCATTTCATGAAAAATTAATTTTTTTCAATGTAATCACTCATTGAAAGACTGAATTTGAAGAGCAAAGTTGATATGTATATCATCCTGAAGTAATTAGTATTTCAGCTGTAACTCAATGATAAAATTTTTTTTTTGCATTTTTTTTAATTCTGTGGCATTTAACAACTGGCGTCATGTGTGTATGATGCTGGCCTCTTCTGTTATTTAATACTCCACCTTGAGTCCATCCTCAGCGTAAATTACTGTCCATGTACAGTCACTTTCCATCACCATTAACGTCAACTTGAGGCTTCATTTATGGCTTAATGCGACATCAATACTTTTCAGATCAATGGACATTGTCTCAACAGCTGTGATAATTACATTTTGCAAAGAGTATCAAGAGATTATAATGGTGTCTTCAGAGGGAAGGTGGGGTAAAATGGGTATTTGAATTGGATGGTTAGAGATAGAGATTTTCTGATGATTTCATTGGAAAGCTGGGGAAATTTTAGGTGGAAAACACGTGTTAAGATATTTTTTTCAATTTTTTTTTGAAAATTTCTCTTTTTTAGCCAATTTTTGAAGGGATTTCCCTTTTGAAAATCGAAAAAATGTCCCTGTTGGTCGGAGTGACCTGGGGTTGATCTCAAATGGAAGATGAGCTCATTTTTCATCGATTTATGTGGTTCAATTTTTATTTAAATCAATTTTTTAAATATTTATAGGTCACTTTCTGAAAATCAGTTTTTGCCCTATAAGTACTTGAAAAAATTAAAATTTTTTTAAAACTACATGAATCGATGGGAAACGAGTGCTATTCCCTAAAAACTGGAATTTTTCAAAAACACAAGAGTTTTTACCTTCAAATCTTGAGCAAAAAAATGGAATTTTTTAATAATTCAAAGAAATAACTTATTATATATGATTTCCATGGTAAATTTCCTCAGCTTTCCAATGGAATCATCAGAAAAAACCTATCTCCAATATTTTCATCGATTTCGAGTAATTTTCACAGTATAAATTACCAAAACTAACAAGTGTCCATTTTACCCCTTCGATCCATTTTACCCCATCTTTCCCTGTATTTTTCTATACAACACTTCCAGAAGCAGTGATTATGCATTGAAGATGATTCAATTTCTCCTCCACTTGGTATCATTCTCGTTAAATTTGCTCAAGTTATATTGGTAAGGAGGAAACTCATTGAATTCAGGAAAAGATACTTGACTAAAGATTCTCTAGTGGACACTCAAGACAGTAGATTGCCTTCTCGTATCGATTTAAACTTTCATCAGTCCATTGCATCTTGAAAATTCCCAATAAATGCAAGCTTTTTCATTGTTCAATTTTTTATTATTCTTAATCTTAATGGCAAAGTATATATATCTTCCAAGTTCCTTTTGCAGACTCCATCATTTACAGATTTCCTCCAGATGAATATTGATTTTTTTTCTTCTTTCTTTTTATTGTTCGAGATTTTCATTAACCGGTGAATCTTTCTCTTCATTCTTTTACTATATTTTGTATTGGACAATTCTCATTGGTTCTCAATAGAAATCCTTTATCTGCTTGCTGACAAAAACAATGAACAACATTCGTACTGATTTCTCGGTCTAATCGGAAAGCTCTCAGTTTTAGTTTTTTTACTCCTTTCTTCATTTTCTACCTTTGCTTTTCATTCTTCGTCTCTCATTCACACGACAACAGGTCACGTTCAGTTTGTACTAACCTATAGTGTATTTTTCTTTCTCCAAAGTTCATAAAAAATTAAAGTACCTTAAGGAGAGTATAGTGATACTCTTCTTATATACAGAGAATAAGATTGTAATTCAGTTGGGATTTATTTATTCTATGAAATTTCAATGATAGGAATTTCCAACTTGAATTGTTTGAATCCGTGGACGTTGAATATTGAATCAAGAATGAATTTTTCCTTCGATGGGTCGAGACAAATTGTGTTTTCTGTTGGGATATTGAGGATTTTCTTTTCAATTCAATACGTGATTGATACAATATACAAGAAGTAAACAGAGAAATATTTCAAAGCTCATTAATAGTTCTTTTTTTTTTCTACTTCGTAGCTTGTTGAAACAGATTCTCAATGAAAACTTTTAACGAGTTCTCTTCTTCGGTGATAGTAAAAATTTATATTTCTCATCTCCACGTAATTATTATGTCGATTTTTCGTATTTATACTAGGGATAGGCAAAAAAAAAATTCGCATTTTTAATTTTTTTTATTTCTGTAATTTTAATCGAAAAAATTTTAATTACTTTCTCAATTAAAAATTTGGATTTTCAAATTTTTCATTAGTTTGAAAATTAATTTTTTTTTTAACAATTTTGATTACTATTGTAATTGAAAATTTGACTGATGAAATTTTATAATTCTTTTTCTTATTCGAAATTTTGATTCTTTCTTACTTATTAATTGATTGGAATAATTAATTTTATAATAAAATCAACGCTACTATGTTTAATCTTTCCAAATATAACCGTCTTTCAGAAAAAAATTTTGAGTTATAATTTAATCCAATCTAAATGACGCTTATATGACATTTATAATTCAATTTAACTAATAAAAATGTTAATAAGTTTAATAAAGAAAATAATTATGAAATGCCATCAGTCAAATTTTAAATTACAATAGTAATCAAAATTGTTGAAAAAAAAAATTAATTCTCAAACTAATGAAAAATTAAAAAATCCAAATTTTAAATTAAGAAAGTAATTGAAATTTTTTCGATGGAAATTACAGAAATAAAAAAAATTAAAAAATTAAAGATGCGAATTTTTTTTTGCCGATCTCTGATTTATACCTATAAAAAAGGGATTCAATGCAGAAAAAAATATTTGAAAATATATCAAAATCATGTAATATTATACAGCAGCAAAATTATATGTATATATAGATATATATTAATAAGACTTGACGAAATATATTCCTTATGCATTTGAAATTATCTGAATTGCAAAATATTTCAATTTATATTTTTATTATTAAGTGTAAAATATGAAATTCTTGATTATAAAATTTCATAAAATTTATTCCTATATATATATATTTTCTTGTATATAGTTTTTTTACACAGACAAAATCATACTGACATGTTGTCATAAATTCGATGATTATCCTATAAATTCTAAAATAAATGGGAAGAGAGAATTAAAATTTACAAATTGCGGGGTAAGCCAACAAAACAAAAAGTTATCATGAAGTACAGGAAAATAAAATGGATTAAAAGCACGTGTATGTCATCTATGACTCTCATGTGGGCCAGTAAAAAGTTTTGTTTCTCTTCCTCCCCCCCCCCCCCCCCCTTACTTCCACCAACTCATCCTCCTATCAAAGCCAACAGTACTTTAATTAAATTTACTTCACTTGGCCTTTATATGCTTCAATTTTGTGTTTTTTTTTTTCCTTCAACTCCCTTGGCCAAACTCCGAGTAATAAAATAACTCGTGTGTAAACTGAAAAGTTTTCATGTTCATGAGGAAGGTTTTAGAGGTTTTCGATGCGCAGATGGCTTGTACTAGGGTAGTGTTAAAGAGGCATTGCTAGAATCTATTCTTACGTAGCTAATGTCCAGTAAACCAATTGGCTTTTCGTTCTTTTCTCTCTTTTGGGAGAGATAAAAGAAGCAATTCAAACTTTTCTCCCTTTTTTTTCGACTAAAAAATAAAAAAACTCAATTAGATAAGATAAGAATATGTCCAATATTTTTTTTTATGATAAAAATAATTTCTTTTCCTTTATTTTTTTTTTTTCAAGGAATTTTTCAGGGTTTCAGAACATTATTTCAGCGAATTACGATAAGAACCGTAGCAGTATGTCAGCTTTTGCCAAGTCGTTGCACCGGATAATAGTCCAGTAGATAGTATCGAAAATGATCCTCGAAAATGGAAAATTCACACTTTGTTAATTTATTATTACAGAGAGATAAAATAATTTAGCAAGTGCTATTCGATTTCCCGTTAATTATTAAAATATCTTAATAATTAAGCAAGTGGTGAATTAATCAAAACATCATAAAAACTATGAGTCTCAAGAGACAATCTGTCTGAGTATTTGAATTTCACTGAAAAAGTCATGTTTTAAGGAAAAATTTTAGATGTTCGATCATTAATGCATGATTATTAATAGCTCTTGGGACTAGTGACTGAGAGTTCAAATCTTCTGAATAATAAACCATTCCTCTCTCTCACTATCCATGCAATTCTATGGATAATCGATATTTCAACTCCAGCAGTATCGTTTAACCCAGATAAATAATTAAAATCCATCATTTTTTTTCCATCTAATACACATCAACGAGCATTTGAATGTATGAGGACTATTGAAAAGATAAATTTACTCTTATTACGAGGAGAATGGATAGAGCAAGTAATGGAGCAAAGCGAATGATAAATCAAAGGTGAAATAAAATTAAAAAAAAGTATATATTGACTGAGCCATGAAAATAGTTTAATCATAAGATAAAAATCTTTTCCTATGTGTCTTCTTTTTTGTCACTGCCAGTGCATGTATCCATTTCACTGGGGCAATAGGAGGGGGGGGGGGGCGATCGAACACCTCAAGAGCAGAATAGGGAAAGTGCAAGAGAGAGAAGGAAGAAAAAGGGTGGAAGAACCTCGTCGAGATGGAAAGCGCGAAACCGTGGAATTGGTTTCACTCGGAAGACTTCACCGAACTCACCGCAAAAGTTACAACCCTCTCATTCTATCTCGCTCTTTCTCTCTTCCTATAGGATGATACGAGAGGTAAAGATAGCGAAGGAGGGCTAAAAAAAAATAGAAAAGTCAAAAGCCACCAGGACTATGGTAAGACTCACCCAACGTTTCAATTTTCTTTTTTTTTTTTTATTCCTCTTTTCTTTTTCCCTCTTGCTCTCTAAACTCGTTTTTTTTCTATAGCTCAGTGAGAGACGGACTCGGCATAGATTTTCGTGGTCTTACAGGTTTCACATTTGTCTTCAGCTACTGAACGTGGTTGGAAAAACGTGGGAGAATACACAATTTTAGTGTACATTCAAAGATTGAATTTTTTTTTCGAGAGAAACAGGAAAATATTCAGATTTTGTCTCTTTCTTTTTTGCCTCTTGACACAGCTGTGCACGTTTTATTTCCATTTTTCTGGAAATACATAAAGTGAATGTATAAATTTGAGTTACTTTGGAAATTTTTTAAAGTTTTTGGGGAAATATATATATCATTGAATTTGCAAGAATTTGTTGAAAAATGATGGATTGAATCATTTGCATTTATCAATAAAATGTCTTAGTTTTTTTTCCTTTTTTTTTATTTTACTGGAGGATTTTTAATGTGAAATTGAACGGAAAGATGGAATAAATGAATATTCATGGACTTATGAGTACTCATTGGAATATCGTGTAATAATCGTGTGAATAGTAGTCCAAATTTGGGTCAGTCGATGCTTATTTCATTGATTGTCTCACAATTGGCTGAACAAATGTGGGAAAAATTGAAGAAAAAAAAAGGCGACGATCCTATAATTCAACCTTTGCATATATTATTGGAAAAGAGAAGCAGATAGAAAGCCAATATTCTTCAATAACTTGACAAAATTCTATCAACGTTTTTAAATTCACTAATTAAAATTCATTGATTCTCAATGGAATTATGATTTCATAGATAGCTCTACAAAATTCTTAATGGAATCAAATATACATTGAATAATGATGATAATTGACAATTGATGCAATGAATCATAGAACAGAGATGGTGATTAACATAGTTGCTTGATTTCAAGAATGGTTCATCAACTTGAACGTTTGACGAGTCGACGAACGTGAGATGATCTCAGCTTAGGTCAACATTCAGTGTCGACAGACGTAGTAATTGGATGAAGCATTAGTGCAATAATCCAAGTACCGTGTGTTTCAACATGTATTTGGCCTGGAGTGACTTCCGGATTGCCTCAATTCACTATTAGATCAGTATCAAAGTCTGAAAATGATTTCTCTCACGATTGAGGATGATTTGGAGGTACAATCGAAAAAAAAAAATTCAATTTTTGTATCAAATCGTTAATAACAATTTATAGAAGATGGAATTCTCAAATTTGATTCAGTAAATCTGTAAATAATGTAATGAGAAATAAAATAAGCTCTAGAAACAAGAAATTAATTGAAAATTGCAAAATTTTCATTTTTTTTTACATTTTTTCAAATTTTTCGAAATTTAAAGAAATGTAAAATATAATGAAAATTTTTCAATCTTAAATTAATCTTTTGCAAAGATCGGCAAAAAAAATTCGCATTTTCAATTTTTTAATTTTTTTTATTTCTGTAATTTCCATCGAAAAAATTTTAATTACTTTCTTAATGAAAAATTTGGATTTTTTAATTTTTCATTAGTTTGAAAATTAATTTTTTTTTTAACAATTTTGATTACTATTGTAATTAAAAATTTGACTGATGAAATTTTATAATTCTTTTTCTTATTCGAAATTTTGATTTTTTCTTACTTATTAATTGATTGGAATAATTAATTTTATGATAAAATCAACGCTACTCTGTTAATCTTCCCAAATATAACCGTCTTTCAGATAAAAATTTTGAGTTGACAGTGTTAACTAAATGTAACACAAATAAGAACTTATAATTTGATCCAATCTAAATGACGCTTATATGAAATTTATAATTCAATTTAACTAATAAAAATGTTAATAAGTTTAATGAAGAAAATAATTATGAAATTCCATCAGTCAAATTTTAAATTACAATAGTAATCAAAATTGTTTAAAAAAAAAAATTAATTTTCAAACTAATGACAAATTCAAAAATCCAAATTCTTCATTAAGAAAGTAATTAAAATTTTTTCGATGGAAATTACAGAAATAAAAAAAATTAAAAAATTAAAAATGTGAATTTTTTTTTGCCGATCTCTGATTTTTTGTTTCTAGGGCTCATTTTATTACTCATTACATTTTTTACAGATTCACTGAACCAAATTTAGGAATTTCATCTTGTATAAATTGTTATTAACAATTGTATACAAAAATTCAATTTTTTTTTCCCATTGTTTCTTCAAAAATGAATTTCAAATTTAATTCCAATACATTCATTTTCTACTGTTAAAAAAAAATGAACGTGTTGAAATACCAGAATTGTTTGAGTTTCCTAAAATAATTTCTATTATTTTCTATCATTTGCATTTGCATATACCCAATATTTATCAACGTTAAAGTACTTGATATATATGTATCCATTTACTGGTCACTATTTTCATAACGTGTGAAGGCTTAACACGAAATTTCATACTCTAAAACTGCTAATTTACTGCGTTTTTGATATTGATATCTGACGATTAAATAATTTTGTAGTTCATTGCTAATGCCTTCATTTTAGTTTCAATTATTCTACAAATTGTTTCATTAAATGTTGAGTGTCAACTCAATACTACAATGCATTCTAATTAGCAGTAGCCTGTAATTTTCATCCCTAAAGCCCATAATTTTCCAATGACATACTTTCACATTAATGCTATTCACTTTTTCATCACTCATTCTGACATTCGTATCTCAAATATAGAAGAATGGCAAAAAAAATCCTTCATGGGTCATGAAGTCTCTAATCATAGCCTGAAATTCTCCACTACTTCATGACTTAATCCAATAAAATTTCCATTAAGTGTCATGAAAAATTAAATTCAGTTCCCTGAAATAGATAAAATCATCTACATCAAATCATTTATTCTAGTTTAATTTCCTTAATTGACAACTGAATTTAAAATAATGCACTCTCTCGAGAAATTGAGAAGGAACTAACTAATAAAAAAATGATAATTTCCGAAAATAACTTGTGAGAAATTATAATAGCATTATGAATGTACATATTGCGTATGATTTTTATGAATAGCCAAGTGAAATAACCTCCTGATTATGTGATAGCATGAGTTATTGTCCAACGACAGTATATCCACGACTAAATATCCCCAAAATTCCTCTGGACAAAATATTTTCCTGTTAAAATATCTGCCATCAAATTTTCCAATGACTAAATATATGGACGATAAATTATCCGATCGATAAGTGAGGAAGCTTAAAATAATGCACTTTCAAGAAATTGAAAATAAAATGATTGAAAAAAATGACAATGTTTGACAAAAAACTTGTGAGAAATTTCGGTAATTTGGGAATAACTCATTTAATTAGTAACTTCCACAAAAAGTTTGTTGTCGATTTTTAAAAAAAATTTATAATGATTCTAACTGTTAGCCTTGAAATATTGTGATCAGTCCCCAACTAATCAAAACCCATCAATTTAATGGAGGAAAAATAAAAAAATATCAATAAAATAATACTGGATTTAAAGAATCATGGGGAATTGAAAGGTTTTTTTTTCAAATACAATACTAAAACATGGTCAATTCATGAGGTTTCGCTCATAATTCAAACTTCATCAGATTCTGTAAACCAAAAAAAAATTACAAATTACCATTTCTTCAAAATAATCACTTGATTTAAGCAAGAAAAGTCACTTGATTTAAGTGAGAAACTCACTTGATTTAAGTTAGTTTTACTTTCTTAAATTAAGTATTGGAAATGGGTGTGATAAATAAGTTCTCAACACAATTAATTACTTTAATATTCAAGACTTTATTTAATTGCACGAGGATGGACCGTCAGTGCATCGGTGAACTCTCTACGAGAGACTAACTAACTTGTCACCAAGGCCCGAAAGTATCGGTACCTAAAGACAAAGAACCCTCAGTTTTTTCTCCCTATGAAATCATTGTTTATGTTTATTTGGACGTCGATTTGGTTTTGAACTCATAATCTCGATTTAAATAAATGATTCTCAGTAAAGATATAAAGCAATAATCCAATATTAAGAAAGAAAAAGTCACTCGATTTAAGCAAGAAAAGTCACTTGATTTAAGTGAGTTTTACTTTCTTAAATTAAGAAAGAAAAAGTCACTTGATTTAAGTGAGTTTTACTTTCTTAAATTAAGAAAGAAAAAGTCACTTGATTTAAGTGAGAAAAGTCACTTGATTTAAGCAAGAAAAGTCACTTGATTTAAGTGAGAAGAGTCACTTAATTTAAGTCACCTGCACATTCTTAAATTAAGAAAACATTTTTCTCTGTGTAGTTTGAACAAACCTTTCAATTTCCCATGATTCTTTAAATGAAGTACTATCAACATGGAAATTAGTGCGATTATCAATAAAATAGAATTATATTGAGCAGAGTGAAAGATATCTAATCACCGAAATTTCAGTAGCCTTATGAATATACATATTGAGCATTCCTTTCATGAATAGCCAAATGAAATCCTTCCTGATTATCTTTTGTGTATCTCTATCCAAGTGTTATCGTCAATGTAACTCATTAATAGCGTGCACGTAATTTATAGGGCGGCACCAGTGTACAGTCGTTTCTCATATTTGTCGCATTGACATGAAAGACGAACGAAAGAGAAAGAGAGAGAGAAAGATATATCATCAGATGAATCGGCAAGAGAGAAAGAGATAAAATGACGGATGTAATGAGTGTGAGAGACATTACGGATGAAGGGAGAGCTTTAATACAATTTATTGTATGTGTACTTGTGGCATCGATGAAAGAAGAGACGAGTCCTCTCACCCCCTTCGTTTCGCCCTGGTTTCCTTCAACGTGGCTGCTACATCGGGTCATGCGAGTTCATGTGGGAATCAGAAGTTACAAACACACACATATACAGCCTTAAAAAAAAAAGAGCACCATACACACACACACACACACAAACAGAAGACACACATGAACTCTGGATGAATAGATTGAAACAGAAATACACGTATTGTACACACCTCAATACATATTCAATTGAATTCAAGTTTAAATTATGCCATCCAATTACTGAGGTTAGTTCCTGAATCTGTGCATCCAAATATGAATTTAGTGCAGCTGTATATTTTTTGTTTTCTACAAATTGTTCATATTTAACTGTGTCTGGAGCTGGAAAATTTCGTTGGATCCCCAATAACAATGTTATTATGTGTGTTTATTTTTTTTTTTCTGTCTCATTTTATTTACCGAAAATATTAAAGCAATGAGAAGAAAATAATGCATCAGCAATACAGCTCACTAGGCACGTTGCAGAAAACTCCTGCTCTTCCTTTTTTTTTCAAAGCATCGTCAATATAAATGGCCTCTTTGTGTGTACGTTCTTCTATTCGTGAGGAAAAAAAATCAATCGAGATAACTGACTTTTGATAAACGGCAGAGGTGAATGAGAAGAAAAAAATCTAGACTGTTGGAGACTGGGGTAAAATAGACCTAGAAGGCAAAATGACACGAGATTTTTTTTTGGTAAAGCGGCGATTTATCTAAAAATTTTGAAAAAATTCACCAACAATATAGACATATTGCAGAATTTTCTCAAATTTTTTCAGATTTTTTCACAGACTCCTTCACTCAAAAAAAAAATCCTGAATAATTTTCCCTAGCAGGTCCATTTTGCCCCAGTTTCTTCGGCAACTGGATCTCAACAGTTTACCTTTGAATTCTCATTGTTAATCAATCGTAGACTTCTCGGCGCTTTACATTGACGCAAAGTAACGTCATTGTGATTCGACGTATTTTCATTAGAAATGAAGTGTCTGAAAAAAAAAAATTAAAAAAAAAATAAAAGATCTCGATGTGAAAATGTAACCGAGTAAGATTAATGCACAGAAAGGGAAATTCCATCTTTTTCACGGATAAAAATAAGGAAGTTTGATAAAAAAAAAAAAAAAATTGTGAGTAAAAAGAATCACTTGGTAGTATAAGATATCCGAGGAAATCAATGGAGAGGAAATGGAAGTAGAATAAAAATTTAAATTTATATCACTACCAACTCTCTATTGTTTCTTATATTCCGGTAAAATTTGAGCTGTGTGTACATATACAGTGCTATTTCGCGATCACAAAAGGCAAGACACTCCGTAGTTTCCAAGAGAGAATAATAATAATAATAATAATAATAAAAAAAAAAAGCAGTGTAGAATAAAGAGGAGAAAAAAAAGAAATGCACGAAGAAGATGAAGCCAAGAATTAAGCGGCTGAGCAAGAGCATCTGCAGATGCTGAAAACAGCTCTACGAAGAAAAGAAGAAGAAGAAGAAGAGGAGAGGTGGCGGGAAGAGAAGAGAACAGGGCAGAACAACAATCCTGGCTCAAGAAGGTAAAATGTGACGCCTTCAACCATGAAACTTATAAAATCGGTCGACAGAGGCGCAACAGTCGCTCGTTCATAGCATTTACTGTCTCATGGAACTCAGTATGCCGGAGTCTGCAGCGCGCTTGAGTTGTTGTATCGGTACTGCTCGAATTTCCTAAAAACTCGTGGCTTTTATCAACTCGTAAATTAATTTAAAAAAAAAAAAAAAAAAATTTCTTTAAATGTTTATTTTGTTGTACTTTCGTGCGACAAATTGACACGTGGTAAATATTGAAATTTGTGTTATTAAATTCATGGAGTTTGAAAGGTTTTTTTTTCGAGTTCAAATATAATTAAAGTGTTTTTTCTTCAATACACACGAGATAAAAATTCGCTTCGCGTTAATGGCAATAATCTGTTTGTTTTTGACTCATAAATGTGAGTCATGGATACGCGGAGTTTTGTGTAATTGAAAAATATTATTATTATTAATTTCTAGTGAGTGAAATACAAGTGAACAGACAATATTTGTTTGTTATCATTTTTTTTTTCATTTTTCTCTTTAAATTGAGAATTGAAATTTTTTTTTTTTTTTTTGTGAAATTTTGGAAAAACGTGTGCGCGTGTGTCGTGACAGTGTAAAGGAGGAAAAAAAACGCGGGATCCAATAGTAATCCTTGAAACTTCAATCATCTATACATATATATATATATATCACTACTATACAGTTTGCCAATAAGACTTGGATCTCAATTTCATTATTTATTCCCTTTGGAGTTATACGAGGTGAATCTGTGTATGTGTGTGTGTGTGTGTGTGTGTGTGCTCGTTTATATGTGAATTGGAGGTCTGAAAGAAGAAGAAAAAAAAACTGCGTTGAGAGAAGAGACCGGAGGAGAGTGGACCGCCTTGTAAGGCAGTAAGTGTTTGAATCTTCATTCTTTTTATTTTGCCTAAAAAAAAAAATATTTCTTTTTATTTTTATAATTTTTTCTCTCTTTCGTCGTTGTGTCGTACCGCAATTCTCCTTCCACGAATAATGCCTCATTCGTCTTCTCTCTCTCTCCCTCCCTCTCTCCCTCTTTGTCTTACTAAGTTTCTTGGGTATCTCCTTTCTCGTACCTGCGTTCTCACGCAAGGTCGCGAGACTAATTCTCCATAGATTCCTTCTTTTTTTCCTCCTCCTTCTCCTTCTCTCTACATATTTTTTCACCTTTTTATTTATTCGCTTATCGCATGACGCCACTCGTTTAACCCGTGATGATTATTATTCAAAAAAAAGTTGAAAGAAGGAAAAAAAAAAATGGAAAAAAGGATTGAGCAAGAGCGAAAAATGGAAAATAAGTGAATGAAGAAAAATGGTACAATTAAATTTTTTCCCTCGTGATAATGCGTTTTTGAAGAATTACATAAGTAATTTCGAGTAATAAATTTTCGAGTTTAGGGCAATTTAAAAAAAAAAAATTGGCCATAACACATCGTCATGCATCATTTTTTTTTCTTTTGGAGTAAAATATGAAAGTAACATGGAGTATTCGAGTTGTCTCGTATTTTTCAAGTGGTTGAGGGCCCTCAGACCCAGTTTGCCTGTATTATAGAGGACTCAGGGATTTATAACGTCTGTTGCTTTGGCAGAATGAAGAAAACCTTTTTGGGGCACAGGCAAACACAGTAGAATCTCGGGATCTGGTTCCCTTTTCAACTGTTAGTTAAATGACTGGACGGCTGTGTGTTCGTTTTATAAAGACGAGGGGGGGGGAGGGGTGGGAGGGGCAGGAAGGATCAGAGGGGGGCAATATGGTCGGTTCAAGAGAGAGGGAGGAGAAGAAAGGGAATACACGAGGTCGCCCAGTCCTGGCTTATGTGTACTATACAACACCACGAAGGGGCCCATAGATTAGCAGCAGTCCATTGGACCTCTACTCCACTCTCTTTTTTTCCCCCTTATATACACTCCACACACACACACACACTTGGTGGCATTGAACTTCAGCAAAGCCATGAACAAATGATAATGAAAATGATACGGAGGCCATGTGTGACCTTCATGGCTTTGCGTCTCTTTAAACATCAAATATATATCACATTCAAGTTATATAATTACTGTGAATTCACTGAAATTCAACAATTGGGTATATTATTACAGTCTTTGAAACATAATTCATGAAGATGGCAGGACAAATTTTTTTTTTTTTTTTTTCTTTTTTTAGAATTCTCCAAATGATAATAAAAACGAAATAAAATAAACAGATGACATTAAAGATCCCTCGTTTATAAATTCGTTATTTATACTCATTCATTTACATCAGTAATTGAATGTCGGAACATATATCTCAATTAATGACATCCCTCTTCAGGCAAGATGGATCGATTTGTTTCGTGAATTTTTTTATTTTTATCTTTATCTTTTTTTTTGTTGGGGGGGGGGGGGGGGGTTTTAAAAGTATTCACTTTTACGAGAACCTGACTCTTTACCACTGAAAATGAAAAATCCAATGGAAATAATCCAACCTCTTTCATTTTTGTGGCTTGTGTACACTCGGACACACTGTGTCCATCGTTTTCTCTCAGTTTTTACAACGATTTTATTTTGCTTTGCTCTTTATTTTTTTTTAATTTTATTTTTTTGGGTTCCTACGCTCTCAGCAGTAACTAGATTTTTTTTTTGGTACATTTTATTCAACAATTTGAGAGCATTCAGACATTTGTATTCATATAGAACGTCTATTTTTATATGAAACATTCATTTAATTGTTATTTTTATTTCCTTTTTTTGTATATTTTTTTTTGGGGGGGGGGGGGGGGAATTTTTTTTTCGAATGTATTTTTGGTGTTAGTTACGTTGATAATATGTAACATGTGATAATAGTAGTGGCTTGACATTTGACACAGCGTATCGTCGACCTGTCGAGTTAACACGTTAGCTGTGTTCAGCCACCTCTCTGTTCATACACAGGTCGCTTTAATTCATATTTGTTTCGCTTGGCTAATTTTTACGTTGTTCTCTCTCTCTCTCTCTCTCTCTCTCTCTCTCTCTCTCTCTCTCTCTCTCTCTCTCTCTCTCTCTCTCTTTCTATTGTACATTGTCATAGGTTTTTTTTTGTTTGTCGCTATTCCGCTACATTCCTGCATCAATTTTTTGGACCAAAACTGATTGAAGCAATTTTTAAAAAATTCAGTTGCATTCTACTTTTTATATATATTTTTTTTTTTGTTGGTATTCTGTTATTCAGGCAGATTCAAAATGTTGAAATGCTGTGGCAAAAGCCACATGACAAACCATCGCTATGCTAGAACCAATGTTTTCGTTTTTTTGAAGTTACGGTTATGGGGTTTCTGTTACCCCATAACCATAATATTTATTGAATTTTCAAACCAATTATTTGACGATATTTATTGATATTCTTATCATAGAAAAGTCGCAACGACTGGGGAAGGAAATTAGGAAGTCGATGTTTCTGATATTTAATGCAAAAAATCATAATTATTACTAAACAATGGATTTGAAAATTTGAAATTTACTGGATATTCCGTTACCCCTTAAGGTAGTATTCCAGAGTGAGGTCGATAAAACAGGAAAAAATGTAGATTTGTAGGTTAGTTTCCAATTAATTGCTGATAATTCGGGAAAACGTGCTTCAATTTACCCAAAAAAGTGATTAAACTATTCGAAAATCATATCTTCAGCTTGTGAATATAATTTTTTTCTCTCGAATTTTTTTTTGCATCAATCTCCTATCATATGCATGAGATAGAGAGAGAGGCAAATAGTAACGACTATCTTCTAATTAAAATTTCTCAATAACTATACGGTGAATTGAATATTTTTTTCTTCTATTATTTAGTTAAAATGCTGTCCTCTTCGCCAATAGTTTTTAAATAATGGATCAACCCTGTGGTTTTCCAATAATTTCGTTATTTCTGTCCAATTTAACTTTGATAATTCATATCTCATAAACTAGACAGACAAAAATTATGAAAAAAATTCAGAAAAATGCAAAAAAATATCATCTTTAATACGGCATTAAATAAATAAGGGGTTAACTGTACTCGTGTTCACTGAGATACTGCCTTAAACTCGTGACTCAATGTGGTTGAGCAACGATTCAAACGGAGAACTCCTCACTCTCTGACTTTGCAAAAGTAGGTGAGAGAACGGAAAAGTCACGAGACGGTGAAATGAATGTTTCTATGCACCAATGATTTGTTAAGAGGATTACAGTGCAATACAGGATTTCCTGTATTGAACAAACTAATAAGCCACGTTTGAGTTTTATCGTTAAAGCATGTATGTGTGTTATCGTATTTCTTTCGTTTAGTCACTTGCTTTTTTTTTTTTCTATTTCTTTTTTTAAGCCGCTACAAATCCAACGGTAATCTCGTTATCTTGAGCGCTACACTTGGCTAAACTTTTTCAACTTTTTTTTTTTTTTTTTTTTTTTTTCATTGTTCAAGAGCGTAATATTCTTCTGTTTAATCTCCAATTATCAGTTCTTTTTTATTACTAAAAACTTCTATGCTCTATTTTTGGGTAAGTATTTGAAGTACAATCTGACAGCACATGCTGCTTGTGAGTCACGCTTTGGAAATTCAACGTCACAGTAAATTCCTCAGAGCATTGGCATTCGCGTGGGTTGAATCTTTTAGATTAAGCACGTAAAGGCATATTTTTATTTTCATTCATGAAAATTGCTTGAATTTTGTAATAATTGTATGAAATTCTCTGCTCTCCATTACTCTGTTAAATTTGTTTGTCTTTCAGGGAAAATGTTTTTGTTTTCCTTTTTCATTAGAGAGTTCATGCAGAAAGCTGAATTCTCATCTCGATTAAATTTTCTTTTTTAATTTACTTGATTGGAAAAGTCAACGAAAATGTGCAGTTTAAAAATAAAATTTTGGATATATTGAAAAAAATAATAATAATCCATGAAATTTACGATATTCAAGCAAAAACATCAAAGATAATTTACAATTTATGTTATTCATATCTATTGAACTCTCAATTTAAATGTAAAATTTTGTCAAAGGGTCTTGTTTATTCTCTCTCATTTTTGATAGCAAAATACACAAGGTATTTTCTGCATTGATGTCCACAAATTGGACGAATCATGTAATGTAATTTTTAGGGACGAAGAAGAGGGTATTATTGGACTAAAAAAGCCACAGTGGTTGTTGGCGACGATTATACTGCTGTCATTGAATCTGGAAATTCATGACATATAGAATTTTTGTTTGGTTGAAGTAACGCAAACATTGTGTACTTTATATCTTCAAATGTCTGTTATAAATTGTTGATTTTCGTAATTTTTTTTTTTCATATTTTTTTAAAAAAATACCAGTTCTTTCATTATTTTCATGTCATGTATGGAACATTTGAGGACCATACAGTAGCTTCAATTCCGTACTCGTTTGCCCAGCAAGAGTCTGTCAGTGATATACGCTGAAGTATAAAAAGAACCGGATATACAGCCCCAATGACGTGGGACTCTTTCCTTTTTTTTTTTTCTATCAGTGATTTTTTTCCTCCCCCCTTTTTTTTTACCATCGATTTCTCTCTCTTCCTTTGCTTTCAATTTCCTTTTATTTCTCATGTAACGTCTACTTTCATTAGTAGATGTGCCACCATCTGCTGTAATTACTTTTTTTTTTATTTTATTTCTAAAAAACATTTGTGCTTTCTACGATTACTATGCAAATTATATTCCAGAGCTTCTGTGTTCTTTTTCCTCTTTTTCCTTCGTTTTTTTATCCAGTTTTTTTTTCCGTAAATTCTGAACTGGTCTCCTGTAAATTACTCCAATTTACTGATAAGCTAGTCTACTCATTTTTTTTTTTTTTTTAATAATTAACGAAAATATTGCGCAGTATTAACAGAATTATAACCTACAAACTCTGATTGAGTTGAAAGCACCGACATACTCGTAATGTAGTGATTTCCGTCACTGATTCTAATTCTAGGTTCACCACTTCCCCATAGATAGGATCACATGAACAAAAAAAAACTTGACCCTCAAAGCCTAGCACCAACCATACACATATACATGTTGAATGAGAGAGAAAAAGAACCGGTATCGTTATACTCTCAATTGTCCAATTCCCAGGCAAAGTTGGAGGTTGTGATTCGGCATTTGCCTTCAACCTCTATATCTATATTGACAGTCTGTGACCCCACTTGGAATCGATTGTCGCAGGTGTACTCGCTAAACCGGAAATGTCCACAATTTTTATACTGCAATAAATAACATCCTTGACGTTCATATCAGACGAAAAAATAACTGAGAGTTTGAGTTCTTCATGCACAGAATCACAGAGCTTTATATATTCTTTGCTCTTCTTCACCTCTCCATGTCTATTTTTATCAATACAAATAATGAGCAGTGACAAAAGATACGTAAATAATTTCAGTAATGACTATCCTTTGTTGATTCAACTCATTCTATTCTATTATTTCTAATGATACTGCCTCTCTTTCTACATATCAATAGACAAAGGTCTATATCAGAGGGCCTTAAATTCATATGTGAACATTCACTAACGACGACTTCAAGTGAGCCTTCATGTGTCTCGAGTCTCAGAGAATTCTCTTTATTTTTTGACATGTGAATAATTTTTTTAATGAAGTCATAAACATAAAATTTTCCTTCACTATAATTATTTCAGATAAATTATTCTGAGAGAAATTTTTTCGAGGCTCTAATCGAAAAACTTAGATTCATTTGAATTGACATTATGACATGAAAATTCTTGTCTATTACTATCAAAAAACGATACTTTAATTTATGCTGATGAATATCGTATGAATGAATTAATCATTCAATATCCTATAATCCTAATTGTACTTTTGACACTATTACTCAAATTTCAATCGAAGGTATATTGTAAAAACGAAACATGGCATACCATCATGCGGGTCTTGTTACTTCAACGTAACACGAACACCGTTGCTATATATAAATTTGTGCCTCAGAGCTGGGAAACGTTAATCCGTCTGCTTTACCAGAATAACGAGACATACATACGATACTGGAGTACGAGAGAAGCTGGGTTCACCAGTGAATGTGGCAGATGAAGAAGGTAACAGTGACAGACGTATCTTATCCCGCGAGTGCCCTCAAGACATTCTGGCTTGGTGCAGAAGCCAGCCTCGACAGGTAATTAAGGCTACGGTGCTTTTCTCTAACTGGAAATAGTTATATTTCGCGTGAAATTTTCATGTTTCTATATTTTATTTCTTTCATTCAAGACGAATGATGAGAAAGAAAAATTGAATATATATTTAAAAGATAAATTATGAGAGAGAACAATGAAAAAAATTAGTTCTAAGAAGAAAAAAAAGACGAATTTTATATGTAGTAGTTCAGGATTGATCTTACTGCTGCAAAGAATGTTCACCTTGAACAAATTCATTCAAGCTCTTCCTGATGAGCACTCACCAACGTGCTCTTTGTTCCAATTCCAACAGCTCTATCCTTTCATCGTATGCCTTTGAACATCCAGGAAAATAGAAGAATGTACTGCTGTACAGAAGTAGAAGGAGACGTCAGTTTTTTTTTATGCTCCACCTATTTTCTATCATACATCCTTTGTACAAAAAAAAATCTGGCTTACATTAATTCATTTACTCTCAGAAGGTGCTTTGAACCTGATTCAATATAATGAATATTGGAGAAATGCGTCATTAATTTTTGCTAGTGAGAAAGAGAATTCTGGATTTTTAATTTCTGCATTTTTTGATTTCTCTTTGATGTTGTAGGCAAACCTTTGTTCAGAGGAATGTCTGGAAAAATTAGAGAAAAAAATACTTCCGACTCAATGATTGGAAGCTGTCTCTAGCCAACATATTCACTGGATGTATTGATAGAGGATAGTGTGGTTTCAATTCAGAGCATAAATATCCTAGAAAAGGACATTCGACGATACTAGAAACTTTTAAGAGATGCACGTAAACATCTGTTCAGAGAGCAAGTCCTTTTATTTTCTGTGTTTCAATGCGAATAACGTGAATGAGGAGATATTCAAAGCAGTCACAATGGCTTATCTACGAACTAATTACAAGAGTAGAGCTAAAATAGTCAAATTTTTCATCCATTTCAATGTGTATTACCTGGACAAACCGGGTTTGGAATGATTCAAAGTGAGGCTCACCACAATTCCCCATTGGTTTGCTCGTACCTCTGATTAACAAACCCGATAGTTGAAATAGGTATGTATAGGAATCATTTGGGGTTTTTTATGGGTCAACGAGTTTCATTAATTCTCTGCCACTTTATACTAACAATTTATCATTGAAACCACTGAATACATCCAACGGTGTATTCGATTGAGTAAATTTGTTTTTCTCATAATTTAGTTAAAACTGAAGTATCTCGAATTCTCGATGAAATCAATTAGATTTAATCTGTAACTCAGTGCCCTGATATAAATGTAAGGATGTCTAAGCCATTTGTACAATTTTGAAACACAGATGATAATCAATCTCGGCTCTTGTAATCGATTAATTTCGCATTTTAGGTGCTAGAGATTTTGGAATGACCCAGCAAATGCATATGTATGTTACTAACGACAAAGTTCAGTGAACAAGGGAGAAATGAGAGAGAACTACTGGTTCCTCTACATTCGAATCCGGTTGTGGTTCCGGGACAATCCAACCGCACATTTTCGGCAACCCACTGAGTTGTCTCGCTTCAGCCCTAGCTCGTTCACGTATAGTCAGAGTGGACTCACTATGATAACGACTAACAGCCTAAATTCATGTGCATATAATCATGTTCGCTCTGTATAATCATCTGCAATTAACGATTATATTCCATGATATGTGGAATATTTTGGTTTGATAATACGTATAACAACTTTTAGATTATATTCCGGGAAAATTCATTGGTATGGGTTTGTTGGAATATACATGGGACTTTTGTTTGGCAATGGTTAGGCTGTAGCATTTGTAATGGACTATGTAGGAGTCGAGTTATGTTTACTCGAGTCAAATTTAAACTCTGAATGACGCGTTGTTTATAACGATGTTTCTTGGTTTGGAGTTGTAATTTTTTTTTTCAAGAGTATAAATAAAAAGGCTTATGGTGTGACACGTGGGTGGTGGATTTGTTTCCTGGCTTAACTTCATTATGCTGGACTATACATCCGGGTGGTCGTTATGGCGATTGATGAATAATACTAATGGTTGTGTCAGGGGGGGGGGGGGCGTGAAGGTTTCGTTATAATTTATTTATGATTTCTCGAGATAATTGTCGATAACGGGAGTTAATGGCCAGATGGTTTTGATTAATCACACAATTAGAGGAATTATTTTCATTATTTTATAGGATACAATTGATGAAGGTGACTGGAGCAAAACAGATCTCCAGGGTAATATGATTTATTATTTTTTTTGAAGTGAAAGACTCGAAGGGAAAATCTGGAAAAATTTGAGAAGATTCTCCAATATGTGGACATTGTTTGTGATTTTTTTTGAATTTTTGGGAAAAAGGCTTCACTCTAAAAAAAAATACCAAATAATTTTAACACACGAATCTATTTTGCGATATTCAATTTTATTCCGATTTTCAATGAAATATATGTGCTGGAATTTAATTTCAAGAATGTAATAAAATAACTGAACAGATTTAAACTTTTCTGAAATTCTCCCCTATATTTAATCAATAATTCCATGTATTATTAAAATTCTTTCTGGGATAATTCACGGAAATTATTATAAAATGTCCCAATATTTTTTTTCTCCTTTCAATTGAATAATTAATATTGATGCTAAAAAAATTGAACCTGTACTGCGTCATCAGTATAGAGTTATTCTTGGGTAATCATTATACTCTGATACGTCAGCTTATTGAAGACAAATATAAATAATATTACGTTGTATCAAATTTATCAACCTTGATCCAATGTTTCTTTAATTTCCTGCATGAGCATATTTATTTTCACAGTATTAATATATTATATTTCATAGAAAGCAAGATCATTGAATAGTTGGCAATGAATGTGTCTATGAGTCAGGTTTATACTCATATCGAATAATGAAATTGAATCTATCTTTCATAACGCACTTCTCTTATAAAACTTGGAAATGGATATTTGTAACTTTTAGAATTGTGTTCAAGTCTTAAAGATGGAGTGCACCTCAATCTATTTTTTCCAATATTATTTTATTCTTCTTCTTCTTCTTCTTCTTCTTTTTAAATAAACTCGTCAAGCTGGGTTTGACATTTTTTTAATAGAAGAATGATTAAAGCCATGGAAAAAGTTTAGAAGAGGAAAAGTTTGATTAAGGTCATTTGAAAGTTCTTGGTGGAAATTGTTGAGGCTCTTCCATCTTTTTGGTATTTCCAGATGAATATTTAGAATTTCTCCATTTCGATTTCTTTATTGAATTCATCAATACTTCATATTTTTTTTCCCCCCATCTGTGGTGACACTGACAGGTAATCAAATACACTGCATCTGATGTTGCATCTTCTATGTTGGACAATTTGATATATTTCGATACATGAACGTTTTCTGCACGTTTCTCTTGCACGACTGCAGACGCCCATGTTACTTCCACTTCTATTCTATTGGATTTCATTCAGACGTGAAGAAAAAAAAATAAAAATAAAAAATTACAATCTCGTTTCATCGTTTATTGTATTCACTACCATACGAAGAAACATTTTTTTTTTGTCCCTCCTACCACTTCAATGTATACGTTGAACTATGCCTTCCTTTTCCGTCACGTTTTATCGTCAAGATAAATGGATTTTCGTGGTTGAGAGCACTAAGAAATATTTGAGGTATGTGTACCACTGTTGGGCATGACGATGGGCTTTGCAAGGTATAACAGACTTTTCAACGCAATGCTAATATTTCATTTAAAAAAAAAACACAAGAAGATACATAAAAAATGAAGTCAGTAAATAATTCCTAAAAGAAAAACAAAAAAATCTTTTAGTCTCATTCAATCTCAGCTGTATAATTCTTTAACAGTACAGATGAAATTACTTGAGACACTGCTCTCATCTTATTTTCATCCATTTCTCCCCCTCTCTCTTTCATGATAGCTGACAGAAAGAGGATAGCATTAAATTCAAGAGTGCTATATACCTCTCTTGAGAACTGGCTGTTATGTAGTTCGTGCAGTTATTCCAGTATGATTTTCCGGACGCGAGGCTCTTTCGTGTTTAGAACGATATCGTTCTATAAACCTGATTCATAAAATTAAGGGAGTCAGGGATCATTTAACGTCTGCATGGGCCAACAATTTCTTGCATTAAAACCACTATCGTAGTGTTTCCTGAAAAAAAAAAAAAAAAGTATTCTGAATATTCACCGGTTCGTTTCACAATGAGCCAGAAAAATTACAATACTTTCAGGAAATAGTGCACCTATTCTACTCCGTTTTATCCTAATATCCTAGTGATAAATTCATTTTTTTTTGTTGTTAATTCAGCGTTGCAAGCATCAAATTATATAACTAAACTGACGTAAAATACAAAAGTGGAAGATGGTAGAGAGAATACGTTATGTGGACGTGGATGTATGGAATTTGGTGGTGCATTTCTGCATGAAATTTTGTATGAAATGTATGTGTAGATGTGCCATGTGATTTTACCGTGTACGAGAGAAAGAGGTGACAGGGGTATAACCCATTTACAACCAAATGTATGGGTTAATGGATTCAAATGGGTGCGTACAAGCGTCCGAACACGCCCTGATCATGGAATATCTTGGTGAACTTGTCTAATTTACGTGGATAATCATGATTTTTCAAATTTTACTGTAAATTAAGAACAGCTGTGGAAGTCTTACATTTCCGCATCGTCATCGTATTTAACTTTAAAGCTTACCCCTCATCGATCCTCAAACTTAGAAAACCTGTAAATATTGCCTTTTCATTGAAGCGTTTCGTTCCATTCTTGCTTTCAACAGTATATCATATATTTAATAGAGTTTCTGTTTAATTTGGGGAGAAGAAAAAGTAAATAACGGACTTATTCATCATCAGATAGCTATTTACCTTCTATCGGGGCAGGATGAATTCAAGGGTTACGAACCAAATATTGATTCAACTCATCTTTGTCAGCAGAGATTTATACTCGAAGATAAACAGTCTATGATGATGGTCAACTTTCCTTAATGTATTGGAACACTTGCGTTGCATGAAAGAAACAGTCCGTGTTTCTGAAAATCATGAACTGTAACGCGAATGAATCCTTCGAATATCATTCGTTGATTCATTTCCATATGAATTTCGATGGTTACCGGGCTCGTTCCAGTACAATAGATACTCCAATACATGATTCAACAAAGATGATTTGATAATAATAAATGTTCCAATATGCTAATAAAGTGCTGCAATGTCTGTCAAAGGTACTAGTACAAAGAGAATTAGGTATTAATTGATTCAAAGAGCCATGGTTGCTATGAAATTTTCAGCTTCTCTCGTTTCTACAACGCTTGGAATTACACAGTCTATTGACAGTGAAATGTTAATCAAACTGTAGATTAATTATCATCAGTATGCACTAGATTTTTTTTCCCTCTAATGAGACTCATTTGTATATATGAACAAGGAAATATAAGGTAGTATATGCTTTCGCTTAGCAAGAAGTTGCTCAGTTTTTATGAAAAAATAGGTCAACATTCATAAGTATGAGATTGATCAATGCGGTGAAACGCACGTACAGCTACGGTAACACACGTATGCTCCAGATAAGGGTGAAGCATATAGTACGATTCCTTCAGAATATTCATCACCCATAAGAGCTAAAATTTGCGTATGGAGAGTGAACTATAGGCATGCAAAGATGCCTACCTAAAATTCGTGTGAAATATTAAAATGTTGAATTGAAGTTGGTGATGTTTTCTTGGACGAATACCAACGATGAAAATTTAGAATTTTCAAATGTTTTCCAAGTGCCGAGAGTTAAGCCAGATTAACATTCATCCGGAACAATTTAATTTCTCTCTCGAGGCATTCTACCGTATTTAAGCCGTCGTCAAATGAAGGGCCGAATGGAAGACATAAAAACTTCAAAAATCTACTCCTCTTGGTATTCATTCACAGCTGCTCATAACTCTTGAAATGTCTTTCAGAATTGTTTATTTTCTTTATTTCCATTTTCTGATTTTATTTGACGTGTCTATTCACTCTCAGAGAATTCATTTTATGAATGACAGGCGGCTGTGTATGTGTGTGTGGGAAATATGCATCAGAGTTCCATTACTTTTCATTCGCAGTAGAGTCACAAAGTCACACTAAATTCTATTAAATCCCCACTCTTTTTTTCTTCTTTCATCACGACGATGTATTTCTTCTTTCATGTATGGCGTTAGGCATTGTGCACTGCGAATTGTTGACTTGGGGTAATAAATTTATGAGTTTACTTTTTCACGGGTGATAAATAATTTGGGGAAACATTATTACATTCAATGTCAATGCAGCGTGTTATGACTAACCACATGAAATACTCAGGGGATTTACATTGATCATTCTGCTGTATACTCTCGAATGAGAGATGTGAACTATTGCATTTGTGATTCTTGTGGCAGTAATCCAATGTGTGACGTCATTTCTTCATAAAATTGTATAATTCGATCAGATTTCAACCACAGGGGACGTCTGTGGTTTCACGGTGGCAAGTGTAATACCACTTTCAAGGATAGGTGTGACATTTATTTCTTCTTGAATTATTTATGATTCAATTTATGTATTAACTGACTATTTAAATTTTTCTAAAGAGCAAAAATTCTATCTCATAATTGCTTTCTTAACAATTTATTTATTTGGATATGGATTGCTTATTGTTTCCTTCTGATGCTCTATATCGATTATATTCTCGGAATTTTTCAAATTGAGAAAATGTTTATGAGCGATGAACGGTATGCTTGTTCTATCATGAGAAAATATTTGTCAACATCTTCACTGAAGCGAGTCGTTTATTTTATTCTTTTTAATGTAAAACTGAGCTCTCGCTGAGAGCAAAATTCATCTGACGATTCACTTTTGCAATTGCAATTTTTCCACGGCTTTTGCGGAGACAGATGGTTGTGTATCAATATATCTCAACTACTTCCTCTTCAAAGTATATACAAGATACGTAGAAACAGAAGAATTACATTCAATAAAGTAGTGTAAACATATTGGATTTTGATTGGAATTTCATCGTTTAAAGTGCTTAATATTTAGTTCTACCTAAATTATTCTTCAGTGCTAATAGCAATACCAAAATCAATACATAGCTTCCGCGTTCTGGTGAAGATGGAATGTTCAACTATTGGAATATGATGTAAATGGTATTTCATGACATTATATCCGTTATCAGTTATTTTGTATCAAATATTATTGAGCGTACTCAGCGTTAAATTTATATAACTTCAATTTCCTGCAGTAATGAATAGTTTTTGGTGATTCAATTCACCAATATCGATTGAATCGAACAAATGAAGTTTTATGAGAAACAAAAAACATTTTATTGACTGTTGAATGTATTTTTAATATCTTCATTCATGACAAAATGAGATGTTACTCGCTGAGTAGTCCTCATATTTCTCCATCTCTTTAAGAGCATTGCACATAGTCCTTTTCTTCATCTCAAGATATACTAGAGGAAAATATCAGTTGACAGTTTTCCGTCCATTTTGAAGATTTAAAATGAAAAGAAATGTCTTTCTGCATTATGACACAGATAAACCAGCTCAACAGCAATGAACCACAGAAATACGGTTACAGCGTAGTTCATTTCGTTCTGTTTCAGTACGGATGGCACAATAAGAAAAAGTGAAGATAGAGTTGTATACTCGGTAGTCAGTCTCTCGAAAGCGTTATCCATTACATCGAGACACAGCTCAGAAATTTCAATTTAAAAAACTTTTCGTTTATCGTCAAAGTTTCAGTATTCTAGTGAATGAATAAGATGATTATTCCATAAAATCATAGTTGAAGCATCTTTTTTCTTTCAATTAGTTTCCAAAAACAAACTTGTTTGTTGTTTCATCAAATTTGGGAATTGGAGAATTCCACTACTCCTTCAAGTGCTTCTTGTCAAATTCCGTTCATAATGTCCATAATTGAATCCATATAGTACCTTTGATTTCATATACTTAGCTTCCAGAATTCAATATCATCTAACTAATGATACACCAAGTTTGTATCAGCAATTCCCCACCAAAATTACTGCAGTAGTTGTGCATTCTGTTCTTGAAAACTTTAGTTGCGTCTTACGTACAGCAATACTAGCAAAACATAAACCAAAGTAGAGAGACATAACTGAAATTTCTTTGAGTTGAAATTGAAGTAATGAAATTACAAAAAATCCTTATTGATGATGAAACTTATGGATAGCAGAAAATAAACTGTGCAATATCATTAGCAATCAATTCCCAGAGAGTCGTATTGCAACTGTATGCTCTTCGTTATTTATGTAAACTGAAAAGAATCTCTTGAGCAAACTCTACTTCATTCCGAAAAGTTCGTTTGACTCTACTTGTCACTACTGAGTATATCAAAGTAAATTACTCATTCCTAGATTATGCCTGTATTTAAGTGTAGCACCACGTAAATTATAAATTGACACGTTCAGGCTTAATTCCGAAAAATTTAAAATCAGCTCATCTCACTCCATACTTTTGATATATTCGTGGTATTACCGATAAATTGGATGATGGCATCGTCATCTGGAGCGAATACGTTACAAGATTACAAATTTACAAATTTTCTCCTAGCCCATCCCTGAAAGAGCTTCCATTTACATTCTCAATATATTCTCATTATGAATGACGCTGATTACTCAACGAAGTATTGTATGACCTCACAATGAAGTAATTTTTGGAAATATTCAAAAATATTCTGAACCTCCATATCAACAGCAGTTTCATATATTCAGTACTTGAGCGGTGAATAGGCTGCGTTGAATACCCATCATACTACATGATTCACTTGTAACTTTGAACAGGCCTGGTGTTAATACAATATAGTTTTGGGATAAAGGACTTCACCGGTATTAGCAGCAGTATACACGATATCTCGATAATATCCATAAATACATTAGACCATCACTGGTGGGTGGTATTATCGGTTATATGAACTGCAGCATTGTCAGCCTATGGCTTTGAACGTGTTCTCTTCGATACTTCTCATCCCCTTCACCCAATTTTCCCATGAATATTTTCATTCTGAAATACAATCCAAGTGATGAAACTGCGAAAAAAAAAAACAACGAATAGCCGTTTTGTTCTATTGAGTAGTGCTCCAACAATATTATGTTACTGCTATTGTGCTAGTAACCAAGAGAATTCTATCAAATTCCGACTATCATGTGCATCGAACGGAATGGATTCTCGTTATTGTATTCGACACCCAGTATATATTTGTTACTAAATTTGCAGTATCATTTGAAAATCATTGATTTGGGAAATTATATCGAAGCTGAAAGAAATTAAGGGGTCATTTCACATTTCCAACAAAAAAAACCTTTTTAATATTTTATTTACCGAGGATCCTGAGTCTAAAGCCTCACTTCCATTGAATTGTACCCTGTGGATATATCAGTTGGATGTGTGTAGCAATAAGAGAAGGGAAAATTCAAGGTAACCGCACATTATTCGACCGAGTAAATTCTGTAGTTACATGCGCACCTTCCAGCTGCACAAAAGCGTCTGTGGTACGTAACATTATACATTCATTCTTATATATATATATATATATATATATATATATATGATAACACTCGGAAACAGTATAACCATCAGTGAAATCCCCATGGGGGACACTGCCTCTCCTTCATGGAAGATCGCTCAATGCCAAAAAAATCCTCGTATACTTTTGGTATTCTTATGAATGTCTCTAAAGAGAGAGAATAGAGGCTAAAAGCTAAATTGAAATAAATCCGCTGAACTTAGATGTAAATATACATCCGTGTGTTGTCCTACACAAGCAAAATCGTGAATCAGTTCATTATGCATAGTCACGTCGGAGATACATCTTTTTATACTGAGCATTTCAATGAGTTATAATACGACTTTCAACGTGGAAATAACCTGCTCAGTAAGCGAAACAGTGATAATTGAAAAGAATCTTTTTTCGTCTAGTAAGCGTGCATAATAATCAGAAGTGTAATAATTTTACCATCACAATGATAATCAAATGCACCAAATTACACGATTATCGGGGCACTTTGGTTATTTCGTAAATCACAGAGTATATCAATAATTGAATGTGCAGTAGCAATACAGATTAGTTATGGTATTGTGGATATTAATTTTTGATAGTAAACATAGTTTGTATTGGCTTGTGAAACATTAATTTCATCATACAATGATAGTGGATTCAATTTTGGAATAAAAGTAATATAGAAATTAATTATATTTTTATCTTTTGAATAATGCCGCTGATCCAGAAATAATCGCCTGTTGAAATTTATTGTTCTGCATCACAGTGATTCTTTCGAGGCCTGGAGTTCTTTATAAAACTCTTTAACAAGCTGTACTTCTCCATAGTATACTCTATCTCATTCCATTATTTTTGTACGTAGCAGCTGGTTTTTGTGCATTTTCCTACGCATATCCAAACAAGCTCTACAATTGTGAATGGTTGTGGATATTGTGTGGAGCTTCTTTTCAGAGGAATATGGAACAATCTCCACCACTTTTTATTCTCCCAATTTTCACGTGAGTGACTCTGAAAGAAGATATGTCTAGAATGGTAATTAAAGCTCTGGAATCTGTAGTCTTACAAAATCGAAGAGATGGTGGAGTAGTGGGGAATTTCAGATGCATCATTAATTCTGGTTAATGTCCTTCTGTGTTCATGAAATATTGAGGCATCATCATTATCTGTTGTGTCCTTTGCAAATGTTTCATTGTTTTGGAGCTACTTTTATTTCCTTGTATCCAATCTTCTCTTCCAGCTAGGCCGTTGAGGGTCAGTATCTCACATTTTCTTTACCATCTCCAATTAAACCCAGACGCTTACACATTCATTATTTCTTCCCTCTTCCACATATTCTCATGAGTACAGACTTTCTTTTCTCTCTTCAGAATTTCACATTTCACATACTGTCAAGAGAAAACGGTCAAATGAATAATAGATTTATAAAAATGCTCATTTGATTCATCAAAAATTGAAAAATTAGTGAATAGGGCAAAAAATAATAATTAGATTCGTCTTGAATATTAAATGCAGAATGCAGTGTTGATACCATTGGCTCCATGCAATGTTAAAATGGTACATGAAGTTTGTGTATGTCGACACAGAATAAATTTACGAGTATGGTGCAAATAAACATTCATGATTGTTTATGGAGCCTTGAGCCAGAGTTTTTCTTTTCTCATTCGTTTTGTGAACCCTAGTATATATACGTGAATAAGAATAGGCCCCCTAGCACAAAATGCAGGCCATTGTTCATTGAGTTTATTGCCTTCCTACATTTCTTGGTGCACAGAACTTTTCATTATCCCAACCCCGTTCATAAATTTTTTTATAGGGTTATAAACAGAATTATTTTAAAGACCATTCAAGTGTTATTATAGAATTGAGTGTCTATTTTTCATGCATAATCATTAATAGTCGACGTGCGATAAAGATTAATAATTTAGATAATAATAGGGAAAGGTGTGATGGAAGGAAATGAGAAAATCACTTAGAATCAATGAAAATATTAGAAATAGGTTTTTTCTTATGATTTCCGTTAACGTGAATAAAGTGAAAGAAATTAATCGTGCCCTAAAAAATAAAAATTCCTAACAATTCCAAAAAATTAATTCTAACGCATGTTTTCGAAGGAATTTTTATTTCAGATTTTCGATGAAATTGTCAAAAGTAATCCATCTCAAGCCGTTTCATTGGAATGTTCATTTTACTTAATTTTCTTCCATAATTTTTATATAACATGTCCTTTATCTTAAAATTTTTCTTCCAAGAATAACTGGATGTAATTGGAAATTGTCTCTTTCATCATCCCTTCATTACGTAGTCATTCTATACAAAAGATCTGAATTTCTGGAGATAGTAGTTTCTATCTAATGAATATTGATAACGAATTCAATTGAGTGGGAGACTATATACCTTAATTCGTTATTGTTCAATATTCAGTGGATAATTGATTCACCTGTCTTTTCCGTCGAATTTACCGTGAATTTGAATACTAGACAATCCAATTTCAAATTAATTGAATTAAAATATTCTGTAGTCCTTTAATCTTACATTTATCCAATAATATCGTTGCCTTAAAAACAAAGGGTCGTAAGTGCTGTGCATAAACATAGCACTTACGCCCCTTTGTTTCTAAGGTGACGATATCTTTGAGTGGATGAGAGTATAAATAGTATTCTATCATGCCTCAGGGGGAAAAACAACTAAATACAGTTCTTTTACTCCTCTTAAAATAAGACAGGAGTATAATTCACAAAATAACGAAAGCTTTCAACACTGTCTTGCTAAATAAATACAGTACTGTATGGTGGGTAATTTACAACGGTAATTGTGGTCGGTTTGTCACGATAATTTAAACCGCTGGGCTTTGGTAACTAGTGGTGATACGAATGAGTTTGATCGATGCTAAACTTAATGCAATACTACGTCCATTATTTTCCTCAAGGCACTTACTTTCAAATCATCCCACTCATGCCTTTTTCGAGAGCGAAAAATTTCAATTTGTATCACTGAAAAATAACCAAAAATAGAATTCCTCAAAAGCTTCATTCGAATTCATCTCCAGATGTGAATTGAATTCTCGAATTTCTTTAGATTCCAAATTCGGCGTCAAGGTAAAACCACAACTCTAATCTTTTTGAAGGAAGATGAACAAAAAAAAAAAGGAGACACACGTTCTTTTCGTTTTTATTAAACAGTTGTGGAATCCTGTATTCATGGCCACCATCCACGAGCTTCACACGTATGCTTCTTTTGACAAACATGAGTCTCACGTGGATGTATAATGCAATACACTTTGAGTCTACCCCAACTGCAGGCTCTGCATGTTTAATAATTGGTGGTATGTTTGAGCAATCCTCTCCAAATATACTCCATTATGCCTAAAAAAAAATTCTACCTTCAGTCTCGCTTGTATTTGCAGTATAATTTTTAGATACTCTATTATCTGAAAATTTGAAAATTCTTTGGTTAGCTAACGTCACTTTTACTGCATACATCAATTATTTTTCCCAATATACTCAACCCCTTTTATCACTCATCCAATTTTAGCCACACGTAATTTTTCTGCTTCGTACAAGCCCGTTACACTGCATCTATTTGTGGGTAGTCAGGGAGGCTTGAAAAGCAGTAATCAGCCTGTAACTACCTGACCACTGTAATATTTCTGCTTTAGTAAAACTAAAATGTGTTAAACCCATGTATTCCAGAAGACATGGCTTGATAAACTGTATACTCTACTCTTCCAAAATCCAATTTCAATGTATTAATCTTTCACAGTATTTTGTAGATAGAAGCTCTATTAAAGCAGCACATTTCTCTCCTTGGTTCAATCCTACAATCTAATGGAGTTCATCAAGCACAAATTCTAAAATCAATAGCATCAAATCAAGTGATTGAGGAATCCTCTCAAAATACTGAAGATAAAAGAAGCTACGCTCCTTCTTTTCTTTTTTTATTTCTTTCCTTTTGGTTCAAACAATTCAGGCAGACTGCGAGTGAATCACATTTTTTTTTTTTTTCAGTCCTCTAAGATAGTTCGTGCCTTCGGAATCCCGAAAAACCATCGATTTGCCCTGAAGGGTTACTCCTTCAATCGGTTTAGGTTCTTTTCTCTGTGATTCATCTCTCTATTCTTTTCCTTTCCAGTCATTCTCGAGCGACTGAACATTGAGTCTATTCAACTCTCCGAGAAATTCTTTTTCCCCATTGATGAAGCCTCAAGCCCGTATAGATTCAAGCCCCGCTTCATCCTCATCACTTCATCTAGATCATCATCGTCATACCATTCCACTTTAAAACCCTTGACTACGTGCTTCAGCAGCTAAATACCACTGCGTGATCGCCTCGAGAGAGAGATAGAGAGAGTATGTGCCCAAGGGGCATGTTGAAGCTACTGCACTTGGTTTACAATTCTCAACTCTCTTCTTCCGACTGAGCTTATTCTCGCCTCGTCGAAGTTGCATTCAGTCAGTAAAACAATGGCGAATGAAAACACATAGCTCAAGTAGATTCACAACGGGAGCTTCTGACAAACACAAAATCGTCATACTTCATACAAACTGTCTGTCTGCTGCTACTGCTTTTCAAACTTCTGCTGTCTATGTACTGTGAAAAGTTTAATAATATTTTGGAAATTTTCAACACATTCATCAATGATAAAACAATAGATGAATTCATGGAAACAAAAGGATAAGCCACTGAAGGAGTTGAGATATCGGTGGCTCTTCAATGCAGTACTCAGCATTTCTCTGAGTTTTGGAATTCCCCAAGTTGGATCGATAATGGCAACCAAGATATTTGACGCCTTAAAGGAGATGAACTGATATTCAATGTTAGGCAAAGCAGCCGTCAGGCAAATTCATTGAGTTAGTCAAAGGAATGCACCTCTTGTTTGGTGTTTGAAATGAATCTCTGTGTGGTAGACATTTGGGGGGAAATTTGAAGCAGAATGGACAATTCAATGCAACTGGTTAGGGAATTGTTATACTTAGAAGGAATAATTTTCGTTAGAAATAACGTTTATTGGTGGCTATATAGAGAAAAATGTTTACTTCATTTAAGAATGTGCAGGTCACTTAAATCAAGAAGGAAAATGTCACTTGATTTAAGTGAGTTTTACTTTCTTAAATTAAGAAAGAAATAGTTACTTGATTCAAGTGAGAAAAGTCACTTAATTTAAGTGACTTTTACTTTCTTAAATTAAGAAGGAAAAAGTTACTTGATTTAAGTGAGAAAAGTCACTTGATTTAAGTGAAAAAATGCACTTGATTTAAGTGACTTTTACTTCCTCAAATTAAGAAAGAAAAAGTTACTTGATTTAAGTGAGAAAAATCACTTAATTTAAGTGACTTTTACTTTCTTAAATTAAGAAAGAAAAAGTTACTTGATTTAAGTGAGAAAAGTCACTTGATTTGAGTGAGTTTTACTTTCTTAAATTAAGAAAGAAAAAGTCACTTGATTTAAGTGAGAAAAGTCACTTAATTTAAGTGACTTTTACTTTCTTAAATGAAGAAAGAAAAAGTTACTTGATTTAAGTGAGAAAAGTCACTTAATTTAAGTGACTTTTACTTTTTTAAATTAAGAAAGAAAAAATTACTTGATTTAAGTGAGAAAATGCACTTGATTTAAGTGACTTTTACTTTCTCAAATTAAGAAAGAAAAAGTTACTTGATTTGAGTGAGAAAAGTCACTTAATTTAAGTGACCTGCACATTCTTAAATTAAGAAAACATTTTTCTCTGTGTAGTAATAGTAAATAGTAGTCATAAAAATCTGCTTCTTCAAGCAAAAGTGGGAAACAAAAGAACGTAAGTGCTATGCTTATACAAAGTACTCAAAGCACCCCAGTAACAAAGTGGCTCAAGTGCTACGTATAAGCATGGCACTTTCGTCCCTTTGGTCCCAAGCTGACGACATTGATTAGGCAGAAGTGAATTTTTCTCTCAATGCAAGGAAATCTCCAAAAATCTATTTCGACCCAGCATTTATGACCTTTGACATGTTTTTCAAGAATTATTCCCTCAGATCTTCAATGCAATCATCAAGAAAATTGTACTTTCAATCCAATGAGTCCATTCCACTCTGCCTCTCCCTTTATGAATACTTCATTAATTCTATCGAGAGACTGAGTGTTACGAGCGACATCAGAGCACAACTGTATGACAAATTATCAGTATATTCCCACCAATCGCAATTTTCCTCTCTACCCCAGGGGAAGAAATTGAATTTGTTGTCTTCATTCGTCTGGAGTATGTGATTTATTGGCAATGAGACATAATGCATCAACCCCTCTGGAAAAAAGCATAAAAAGAAAATCTACGCTGGTTTTAGGGGAGTTATCGTTCCAAGAAACAACGTGAATCCTTGGATCTCATTCTTCGTGTGCTTTTATCATCGTTGTCTATGCGTCATGCTCATAAATATTCAACTTCTCCCAGATTTGGTTATGGGTTTCTCTCGAAATTTTCTCCCCGAGGGTTTTTGCGTAAGCAGAAAATCGCGTGAATACTGGAATTTAAGATGGTAAATTACATGTTCAGGAGTTAAAAATGAGTATGAAAGGTCGTTTCATTTAATGAAAAATGTCTTGATAAGTTAGAAAAAAAAAAGAAAAAAAAAAGACGTTGGATTTTAAAATTCATAAATTATAACTCAGAGAGGGATAAGAAAATTTTGGCTCGAATAAACGCAAGAAAAAGGAGCTCTTAAACAATACATCTCTGGAATGTGAATAAGGGGATAACCACTAAATTTAAAAAATGAATGGATTCAATATACGCAGAATAGAGAAACTGGCTAGAATAGAGGTGTAATAAATCCAACAAAATATGCAAAGCATTTTTTTTTTTTTTTTTTTTTTCGACTAACTTCTCTTTTACTCCATATTAAAAATGTCACAGGGTAGAGTTCGGCATTAGTATTGCCAAAGCTTGCTCACTCCCTCTCTTTGTCGCCAGAAATGTGTTAGAACCTCTGTGTATAGAGTAGAAACACGAAGTCAGATTACATTATTACACGCCTCTACCACGGATCGTTGAGGAAATACTGTAGTGCTTTCAACTTAGTTTTGTAACTCCATCGTGGACCCCCCCCCCCCCCCCGAAACTATGAGGATAAAGCCATACGTTTACGAATTTCTGCCATGATAACCTTCCTTTGCTTCTGTATTATTAATTTTCATTTAAAAAAAAACACCAACAAACTAAATACAGCCTTTGCATTTTACTAATCAAATATAACCTTTGATTTCATATTATTCAATATTATCAAATAGTTTGAGAAAAGTTTAATTAAATTTTTTTATGAGAGCATTGATGCGAATTATTATCATCGCAAAAATGTAAGCAATAATGGAGTGAAATCGAAAAAGCATTGAGAAAACCCATTGTCCAGCTTATTCTTTCAATGTCTGAGACAATCGAGAAATGAAAGGAAAAAAAAAAACTATAAGCTCCTACCCAGGGGAGCTGGTAACTTGAGGGCCAGTATAGCGCCAATCCGCAGAATAGCTTGGGCGGGATACCCACGAGAAAAGAATAAGAACGAGAAGATGGTGAAAATAGTTTCTTCACTTTTTTTATTTTTATTTTTTTATCTCTTTATTTTCTTTCTCGTATTACTTTATGGGTGAAGTTTTTCCTCTCAAGTAACGCGTTTATTCGAAAAAATCTTCTTTAGAATTTGCGGAAAGTACAGAATCAATGGAGCCCTTCGATTGAAAGGCTTTTTACTTTTGAATTTCAAGCAACTACGCTTCAGGGCATTTTTCTTTATTTTGTATGCAAATTGAAAAATTTATCTTCATTACTTAGCATATTTTTATTTTTTTTTTATTTTTTTGCTGCAAGAAACTTTATTGTCAGAGAAAAAATAAAGCTCTCGTGAATTCATTGAGAGAGTGCGAATTTAGTGTGAAAATACATTGTTCAGAGAGTTTAAATTTTCATTGTAAAACATGAAATAATGCTAAAGATGCAGAGCTGGGTAATATTTTCTAAAAATCAAATGGAAATACTATTTGAAATAAGCGACCATGGTGCAATACTATTTGAAATGATTATTTCGAGTCGATGATTCCAGATAACTAAATAATACTTATTTACTTTTGCTTCTAAAACTGAAATAAAATGGTCTGTTCCTTTTTTAATCAATTAAAATCGGAAATAAAATAGGATTTTTCATTTTATTCTTTCAAATAGGATAATGAAATAATATTTTTCGTTTTATTCCAGTATTTCGATGAATCTGAAATTATATTTTTTCTCAATACAAAAGTTCAAAAAACGTCATTAATACTTGGAAATATTTAATCCCTAAGTTTATATTGATTTTCGTTGGGTCTACGCGGTGACATCATCCCATGAATCAGGCCAAGAAAATTCAATTGACGAGTTTACCTCAATCATTTAATCGTAATATATGCCAGTCTCGTGTTATATTTTGATGGAGATCGTCAACAGTTTTCGCCTCATCATATCCAGAGGCTTTGAATACTCATTCCGTCTCGATAAAAATGAGCGATTTAGAAGATAGTGATCAAAGTGGAACTAAAATTTCAGGCAACAGTAGTGAAAAAAAAGGGAAAACTCCGCTGATTCTTGATGGAAGATTTTTTGTTATTGAACCTCAGCATGGAAACTGTGAGATGTCATCAAATGTTACTGCTAAGTGCGTTACGTGTAATAAAATCATTAAAGGAAGTTATCGAGCAACATCCAATTTTCTCTTGCATTTAAAGGTGATCATTCTCAATTTCATCTGATAACGTGTCAATTTATATCAAATAATGTTTCATTATCATTCTTCAGACTCTCCACAAAGATATCGCGCGAGAATATTATGAGTATAAAGATTCTGTCTCCCGAGGCTCAGGGAGGAAAAGGAAAAATACCGGGGTGGATGATTTAAATGATGTAAGCAAGAGATCGTGCCAAGAAAAAGCTGATCATTTCGTGATAAAATACATTACTCGATCAGGTCGACCACTGAGCACTGTCGACGATGAAGACTTCCGGAACCTGATAGAAGGCAGGTGGCTAAGGAGGTTCTCCAGCAATTGAACCGAAACGAAGGAAATGTGACAAAGTCCTGAAAATTTCTAAATAAATTCCTTGAGTGATGAAAAACATGTACTCATTCTCTCCATTCTGCCACATTTCCTTGTTTTTTTTCAGTTGCTAAAACTCCTCAAGATATTTACGCGTTCAATCTCGACACTTGCATGTAGGATTTTTTTTTAAATTCCAATTGATATTCATGATTTTTATCCACAGAGCTCAGTAAATTGAGGAAACCAGTGCACTGCTTGAGTAGAAAAACATTGAGCAAACGTATAAAGGATGAATCAGACAAAATGGTAGAGACTCTTCGAAAACAATTATCTGGAGTATCTTTTGTTTGTACGACTGCCGACATATGGTCATCATTTCGAAGAAGTTTTCTTGGAGTTACAGTACATTGGATCGATCCGCATACCTTCATTCGTAAATCGGCCGCTATCGCTTGCAAGCGATTCGAGGGAACTCACAATTATATTGCTATTGCAAAGCTTCTCACAGAAATCCATGATAAATATGGATTAAACACAGATAAAATAACGTGTACAATAACTGACAACGGGAGTAACTTTAAAAAAGCATTCAAAGAGTTCCATGTTGATGTTGATCCAGTTGAAGATGAGGATGAAGATGACAATGAGTATACTGAGAATGAAAAAAGTGTGGAATTTGCTAGCATGAATGAATTTGTCAATGCCAATGAAGATGAAGGATATTATTTACCGAAACGTTACAGCTGTGCAAGTCATACTTTGAGTTTACTAGGCACTACTGATGTGAACAAAGTGATTAAATCAAACCGAGTTTACGGAAAGCTTCATAGATCAGTTTTCAAGAAGTGCAGCAGTGTCTGGAACAAGACCAATCGGTCAGCTAATAAAGCAAGTGAAGAATACCGAAAGATTGTTGGGAAAGCTCCGAAAACACCCTGTATAACGAGATGGAATACCACCTATGATAGTATAAGCGAATTACTCTCGGTTAAAGACAAACTACAAAAAATATGTGAAGCTCTAGACGTTCCATTTTTTACTACTCAAGATATCGAATTTCTCGAAGAATACCGAATGTGTTTGAGTCCTGTTGCATTTTGTCTTGACAAATTACAAGGTGAAAATAATATGTATTTAGGAGATGTATTACCATGGCTGTTTGGGTTAAGGCATCAGTTGACGCGTGTGGGATTGGTAAGTTGTTTCATTATACCACATCAGTTCATGAAAGTCAGAAGAGATTTTTTTTTCAGGACTCAAATGATCAAGACTCATTGAAGTTTTGTAAAGCACTCAAAGATGGCTTGATTACAAGTTTCGATGGACGTTTCTTTCATTTGATGAAGTTGCAAGATGAAGCTAAAGATTACATTGTTGCTACTGTTTGTCATCCTAAGTGGAAAATGCGGTGGTTACCTCAAAATTTGGGCGATATTTCAAATTCTGTGAGAAAGATGGTAATTAGTGCGGTAAAAGACATGGCTACAGAGGAAGCTACCAGCCTGGCTGTGAAGGAAGTTATGGTGACGAGTAATGACGAAGAGGAAATTTTTTTTGATTTCATGAAATCCAATGAAATGTCTACCGCACAAGGAAGCGAATACTGCTCGATTGAACTCGAATTACTACAATATCTTGCTGATAATGAGACTTCATTGCTCATGTTACACAAATATCGCCGATTGCGCACATTATTCTTGAAGTACAACGCTGGAATCCCTTCTTCTGCGCCAGTTGAGCGATTATTCAGCTTTGCAGGCTTTATTTTCTCGCCCAGACGAAGCACTTTGAAGGATGATATTTTTGAGACGTGCACATTGTTGAAAGCTAATAAACACATTAAGTGAACAATGAATATATTATCATGTGGACCTTATTATGTTTGTAGTGTTCCAAAATTGTTATCAAATTCGTTCGATATTTTCAATAGTCCATTAAGTTTTCAATGATTCATCAAATCTTGATTGCATTTGAAGAATGTTGTCTGCTGTGAAAATTATTTCAAATAGTATTTTTTGAACCAAATAAATGAAATACTATTCCATTTATCACCTTCCATATCCAGAAATGGATATTATTTCAAATCCCATTTTTTCAAAATCAAATAATTCAAATTCTATTTCATTCATTGGATGCCATATCCGGAAATAAAAATTATTTCAAATAGTATTTCTCGAAAACAAACTATTTAAATAGTATATAATTTGCCGAATTCAATAGTTTTGAAATTAGAAATGGCCACGAAAATTTCAATTAGTATTGCAAATAGTATTTTACCCAGCTCTGTAAAGATGCAAATAACATGGGGGTACATCAGTGTTTCGGGAAAATCTCTTTCAATAATCCACTTTTTCACCCCCCTACACTATCAGTTCCATTAACGAGTTTAAATGGCGCCAGTGCTTTTAGTGATTTTAGCACAGAAATATACAAGCCACGATAACATTAGCCCAACTCCTTTTCATTCCACTCGTTATTTATTTTGCCTGTAGTTTTTCTTCTCGCCCCCCTTTAACTCTTGGCATTTCACCCATGTTCTCTTTCCTCGTGCAAATATTTATTCTCTGTGATTTTGTTTTTTTTTTCTTTTTTCTTCTTCAACGCGCCTACACTTTCCAAGCTGTTCCAATTCAATTTCATTTGTAATCCTAATTAGAAGCGTTGAAAAAGTCAAAAGAAGAAATAGTTTCGAAAAAAAAAAAAAATCCTTAACTTTGAAAATTAAAAGTGCAACGAATTTTAATGCGCATCTGTGATTTTACCCACTTGGATATACTCCAACTGAGATTACAAAATGTCCTTTTACTTAAAGACTTTAACAAAAGTGATAATGAAGTAATAAATTTTCGAATTTAATAGAGATAAGTTAAATGGAATTTTCCCTATACTCGTAAAAAATATATTATGTGAATCAAGTTAAGTAGAAATAAATCAGAATGTAATTCTCAATTCTTCTCTATTTCCACTAAATAATTGCATTAACGAAAATACATTTAACGTTTACAAAAGAGATAGAAAATGAAGAAAAAATAAGAAAAAAAAACAAGAACTTGAAAAGAAAAAAAAAGGCAGCGTTGTTTCACGTGTGAGAAACTCAATTCCCTTGTGAAATAGACTGTGCTAGCTTGAGAAGATTGAAGACGAGAGAGAGAGAGAGAGAGATAGAGCTGGTCACCGATGGACTTGGGGTATTGTCTCAAGCCCGATAACTTTACCAGCATACACCTTTCTCTCTCATCCCTCGGGTTGTTTATCCAATTATGTCAGGGATACGTGACAATCTATGTTCAATTGAAAATTTACTCTATTCTGACGAAATTGGTTCTATTAAACGTAGAATAAGGAAATGTTCGTTCATTGTTCAGGTGAAAAAGTATGAAAAAAAAAAAAAAAATGAAAAAAATTGCATTGATTGGCATTGAAGATTTCAGTGAAGGCTTCCTGATCAGCACAAAAAGCTTTTCAATGCTCTGATTGTCCCTGTGATTCAATGAAAAACAACAATACCACTCTCGTATAATCTTATCGACTGGCAGTTTGTCTACCCTGACATGCCAAATCAAGAGGGGAAGTTTGTGGCCTCAAAAAGAGAGAAAAAAAGCCCCAGCATAAACTCGTATTTCCCACAGTTCTGATACACTTGATTACTCCCTTATTCCAAAGTTTATCCAGAAATTTATTTATACTGCCTAAAGTTTCAGGACAAATAAAATAGAGAAAACAATTTTCTCTGAATATTCTACCAACAAATCATTCGTAAATCAATACTTGGCTATTTATCAATGTGTCAGCATCACTCACCATGACATCTTGCCAATGAAGAAAAATATTGAGGCAGAAGAGATGCAAGACTGACGGAAAAACGATGAATTTCTATTTTCACCTCATTCAATACTTTTTCACTGAAATCATCTACCAAACGTACAATGCATCTGTATTTTTTATTCGTCACTTCTATTGAAAATACATTCTTTTATTTCTCGTTCAAACTTCCAAATCATCCGTGAAAAATTGATTTTTATCTATCAATATATGTGCATATGTGCAGGTGACCGAGACACTTTCATTCCTCGTTTAGTATTTTCAATGGAAGTGTGAAGCTAAAAAATAAAAAAAATTGCTATTCTCAAGTGCGAAATATTGAGCATTCAAGGGAAGGTTATTTTTTTTGTTAACTGTTCGATGGTTTTGGAGATTTTCATGGTTACATGCGAACATTTTGTCTCTATTCAGAGCAAGTGAATGACATCATCATTAACTTTCTCTTTAATTTAATAATGAAACAAGTGATAAATGCTGGATTGAACATTTAATTGATTTTTCTCACTCTCTCACACTTGTTTGTTTCAGTTGACGGAGCAAATAATCAATTGGTGGAAACAGGCAAAGTTGAAGCTGCAGCTCATCAGATTGAGAGACTGGATAATTTCATTTTTTATGGTAAGTTGATGATTTTTTTTCCCCTTTGGAGATAGTTTTTCACCAGAAAAGAAAGGATTTTTAGGTTAGTTTCTAATTACTTGCTGATAATTTGGGAAAAGGTGCTCTAATTGACAGGAAAAAGTGATTAAACTATTCAAAAGTCATGCCTTCAGTTTGTGAATATAATTTTTTTCCCTTGAATTTTTTTTTGCACTAATCTCCCATCACATGCATGAGATAGATTGATAGACAGATTAATTTATTTAACGACTATAGGCTTGTGCCCATGTAGCCGATGAAAACATGTACATAAAGTCATATATACATAGTGATTTCTAAATGAGATAGTTGTGATTTTTGATCCGATTGTGACATATTTCTTTGAATTTACAATAGTTCATTAATGCAATTTGACAAATCTAACAGCAGCATCTTTTCTATTTCTTCCTCATGAAACTGACAAATTTGGAAATAATATTTGAACTTTATGAGCTCTCTTAATCAGTGAAAATAAACGATTTTAATGTCTGCAAATTGATGAATATTAGAACACCGAAGACTAATCAGTCGAACTGAAAACTCCAATGAAAGCGAAATGTTTATCCGAGGCGTAAGACTCGACCAACTAAAACTCTGACGTCATTTGACTCTTCTGATATAACATAACGATGAAGCAGCTCTTTAAAAGATTCTAGAGTGTCTTGTGTTGTAATAGATGAAGGAAGTGGGTTCCAGAAGCAAGCTGATGAACAAACAAAAGAGTTACGATATGCTTCTGTTCTGAAGTGGGGAACTTCATGAGTATCCGTTCTTGAAGGGTTCCTCCTTAATACACTTGGTGGTCGCAAAATGTATTCATTTGCAAGTGGAGAATTTTGGTTCATAATCAGAGATTTATATGTTAGGCATCCCAGTAAATAATGTCTTCTGTTATTAATTGAGAGCCAGCCTTGCTGACGGCGAATCGGAGAAATGTGTTCGAAATGAGAGGTTCTTGTGACAAAGCGAATGCAGGCATTGAATGCACGTTGAAGTTAAAGTTCGTGCCTTTTCGTCATATTGGTCATTGCAATGGCACAGTAATCGAAGTGGGGCATCACTGAAGCAATCAAAAGACGACTTCTCAGATCCCGATTCGCAAAATTGTTATTAAACTTCAGTCTGTGTAGAAAACCATAGACTTTTCTGCATGTCGTTGTAACATATTCATCCCAGGATAACGTACTGTTGATTTTTACTCCTAAATAGGTGACTGAATGAGAATATACTATTGCATTATTATCGATTATTACTGCTGGAATTTCACTCAGATTAATCTGTGATATATTGTGTGGACTTCCTATAGAGAAAGATGCAAATAGTTACGACTACCTTCTAATTAAAATTTCTCAATAACTATCCGGTGAATTGAATATTTTTTTCTTCTATTGTTTAGTTAAAATGCTGTCATCTTTGCCAATAACTTTTAAATAATCGGTCAACTCTGTTTTTTTGTTAGTAATTTCGCTATTTCTGTCCGATTGAGGGCGTTTCATCCTCACCATCGCTATTTTTAGTAACTTTGATAATTCATTCTGCTTAAACTGAACAGACAAGAATTATGAAAAAAATCAAGAAAAATGTAAACAAATATCATCTTTGATACGGCATCAACAAAATTAAGCGTTAACTGTACTCGAGTTCACTGAGATACTATTTTAAAACAAATGAATTGGAAAAATCCTTTGATTTTCATTGAACTTGAGAAGAGTAATGAAAAAAATCAATGATAAAAATTCGGAAATTGGAGAAAAATCAGAGAAGAATAATAGAGTACTGCCATGATCCGAAGTTTAATCGCATTCCCGCGCTCGCATGCTTAGCGTGTCTCGTATTTTCACTCGTCACGTAAAGCTCCGTGAGAATGGCATTAATGGGACATTCAAATCACTGATTTCATCGCAAATGAAATTGCTGCACAGGTTCCTCACATTATAAAAAATACAAAAATCTATATATATATGTAAAATTTATATATACATTTTTTTATAAAGTGAATATTTATTCGTCATAAAGAATTAAAAATTGCTGGAACAATGAATAGCATTATATATATTCTTCACTCTGAATGAAAGGAAACAATGATTTATGCAATAGAAATAGATTTGCGAGTGGACGAAGATTAAACAAAAAATCCTCCAACAGTTTATTGTTCTCGTCGACGTCTCTACTCAACGTTAATCGACATCATTTAAATCCAGTGGATGCGCTCTTTGTTCGCAGTGGCATTTCGCATTGTGTACTCTCTTTTCCTTCTATTCCGTCACTCTTTTCTTCTATTTCCGTCAGTCATTGTTAAGATTACATTGCGACCAGTCCGTCAATTCTCTATCTAGAAGATTCCAACAAGACGAAAACCAGGAGTTGAAAAACTATCCAATTCTCGGCTCCATTCAGCCTCTTATTATTTTTTAAAACGAGATATCACGGTGTATTTTATAAAACACTGAAAAAAATTCTCTTTGGAATCTTCCGCTGCTTGCGCGCCCTCATGAAAAAGATATATATTAAACGTATAAAAAAATATATAGTTAAATATAAAAGTTTTACGACAAATATGTAATTCATTGGAATTAACTAATTAATTAATTGATTAGTTTCAGCCTAAAGTTTGTTAATCGAATTGTACTTTATTAATGAATAAAATATGTAAAATATATATTATTTTATACTTATCAGATATTTTGTATAAAAAGTTTGCATTTTACTATTGAACGTTTCGAAAAAGAAATTCCCAAATGCCCCCATCGAAAAGCTGAGGAATTTTCAGACGGAAAACATGTGTTAATCTTTTCCTTTTAATTTTTTGGAAAAATTTACTTTTCTGGCCAACTTTCGAAGGGTTTTTTTTTGAAAATCGAAAAAATTTCCTTTTCTGGCGTTATCTCCGGTTCTGTTGGCCTTAGTGACCTGGGGTTGATTTCAAATGAAAGATGAGCTCACTTCTCTTTGATTTATGTGGTTCAAATTTTTAAAAAATCAATTTTCAAAATATTTATTGTTCATTTTCTGAAAATCAGTTTTTGCCCTAAAAGAACTTGGAAAAATTGATATTTTTATTTTTGAATCCCATAAAATTATGGAAAATGAGCTCACCTTTCATTCAAAATCAACCCCCGGTCGCTACGATCAATAGAACCAGAAATATTTTTGAAAACCTGAAGTTTTTCAAAAAAACAAGAGAAAATCTTTTAATCTTCTTTAAATCTTGCGCAAAAAATGAATTTTTGAAAAATTCCATAAAATAACTTTTTACATATAATTTTCAGGGGAAATTTTCTCAACTTTCCAATGGAATCCTCAAAAAACAAACCATCTCCAATATTCCCATTCATTTCGAGTAATTTTCATAGTAAAAAAAAAAACAAAATCAACCCGTATCCGTTTTACCCTTTGTATCTATTTTACTCCACCTCCCCCTATATTGTTTTTTTATAGATTTGATATCCATTTCTTCCATGGGCGTGAATCCATGGAATTTCCGAATGCACCTTACAATATCCTACTGAGCTGTGAATTTGATTTACTACTCCCGAGGAAAAAGAAGAAAATGACAGAATAAAAGTTCGAGAATTAGAGAACTCCAATAGTTAAGCCTTTGGACTCAATGGAATTCAGGAGTTGCAGTAATTGGAGAAGAGAAATGACACCCCTTGTCTGTATACTCCGGCCAACGATCGACCGCTTCAGAGTTGTTCACTCGTTGTTCTCTAACAGTGCAATCTCCCTCACCATTCGACTAGGTGCCAACACACATACACATAGACTATTTCTCTTTGCTCTCGTATTGAACTCACTCAGTTGTGTACCAGTGAGTAGTTGAACGATCACAAAACCCGATGAAGTTACGATAGCAGGCCACTCTAGTGACGGACAAAACTCGTTGAAAAAAAAAAAAATAATGAACGAATTCTGTCTTTCTCCATCGGATATATACATATATATATATATATAAATAGAACGCCTCTGAGATCGGCACTGTAGCACATAGGGTTACTCTCTTCTAGTGGTCTCTACTCCTGCCACTTCCAATTCCCTCGGCAATTCCTTTGATGTTTCGCGATAGTTGAACTTAAACTTTTACCATCGAGGTTCACCAGGTACTCGATAAGGGAGTCACTCAAGAATTTAGGAACACTTGGCGATACATTTATTAAATTATTTAAAATTATAAATTTAACCCTCTGAACGTCAAAGTAGTGCCACACTCTGAAATTAACACAATATAGGCGTTTTAACACGTTTTTTTTTTTCTTCAAAGTTCATTTATTATATCGTAGCTTTAGAGTCAAAGGGGCGTAAGTCCTGTCCATAAGCATAGCACTTACGCCCCTTTGTTTCTAAGGTGATAATATAAAGCCTGTGTACAATATAGAGAATTACAATATCATCAATGAACGAATGATAGAATTTGAAATTTTGGATTTAGAAATGACTAAAAAATAAGTTTAAAGAAAAAATTGAATAAGGAATATTTTTCATTCACCATATTTTAATTTTCCAAGTTTTATTAATTTTTTATATCTCACATCATCGTTTTTAAAATCAATTATTTATTAATAAATTGACTATATCTGTCAATTTCAATCTATTAATTTTCGAAGTGCTGCCAGTATTGTTGACATATGTATGTCACTGGTTAAAATATCGAAGAAGACACACGTTCTAACCAACACTATGCCAGTGCACTAATACAACTACGATCTCACATATGATTGGGCTTGACCCCACTATCGCTTGTACATAGATTCCCGAAGACTTTGACGCTCAGAGGGTTAAATAATTCTTCTAATTTAATTAAGGTCAACGCTAATAGCAAGGAAGCATATGAAAAATAATTGCTCTTCATTACAATAATAATGATCGCTTTTAACCACGTAATATCTAAATAGATTGTGAAAGCAAGCTAATTAGGTTTTAAAAACCTTCGAACGTAAATGCCCTATTTTTAACCACAATTTTTACGTTAAAGCAACTTAAAAAGATGTTAAAATAAATATAGTATCGAATAAGTGATGTGAACTCTAATTATTTCCATATTTCCACGTTAAAGGGGAAAGTGTAAGCAAGAATAAATATTAGACAAAATTTGATATTATCGATGGTGAGTTTATATTATTATTTTGTGAGATCAATTTTTTATGGCATATATCGTTCATAGAAGCGTTCATTCATGAATTCAACCGAACTAATGGAGAGAAATCTCAATATTTTTGAGTCTCATACTTCTAGCCCCTATTAAGTATTTATTGAAACCCACCTTATCACTCAACTTGATGGATCCAAATTTTTTTTCAAATTTGTGCATTGTAACTTATTTAATTAATTTATTTCTCTGAAAAAATTAACTCATTCAATTCTTCGATCTTTCATCAATTTACGCGATAATTTGAGTTTTAATAAATACTGAATAGGATTACAAGTATAAGACTCAAGAATATTGAGACTTCTCTCCATTAGTTTGATTGAACTCATGAATGAACGCTTCTCACTGTGAAAACAAGTGTTTTAAATTAAGATACTTTTCTAGACATTTTTAAAACACTTTGGGGACACATTTGTTAGTGAATGTTAGTTTTAAGATATTTTTTTCCAACCAATATCTTGAATTAAGATCCCTGTTTTTCCAGTGCTATGACCGATATATTCCACAAAAAAAGTGTTATCACGTAACACTAAAATAAATATTGGGAAATTTCCGGAAAAAAATATCGAAGGCATGTTATCCAAAAGTTTGTTGATATTATCAACAAAAAAGCCTCCAATTTTACATTCCATGTGATTCGTCAACGTGAATCCTCACGTACTCGATTCTCAGGGCCCCCCGATGAAATAAATTGCTTGGAAGCATATAGGCTCTCCCTAGTATCCGGCAATTTGCCATACCTCTTGGTGGTTGCTCCGCGTATGCCACCATCGATCCTCTGCATGTAAGCCCCCCCTATTGACCCCCCCCCCCCTTCTCCTCCCCCCATTCCCTCTTCTCTTCTGTTAACGGGAATTTTCTTTCGTTGCACGTACAGCCTGTCAATTTAACGTCGACGAAGAGGCGCTTCTCATCTCCTCCTACGAATCACTCTATCTCTGTCTTTTTCTTTCTTTGGTGACTACTCCTCTGAATTCTCTTTTGTACACGTCAATGCTTTTGTACGAGGAAGCGCGTAAGAGCAACGAATCAACCTATCGATACTTCTCACTGGTAAAAGACGAGGGTGCACATTGAACAATGAATTACATGGAGGGGGGGGGGGGGGGGGGGGGGGGGGGGGAGGGGGAGGGGGAGTGAGGCTTGACGTCATGGTACTATATTGTGTACGAGTGGTATTAGAGTCCACTTGAGACACTCCAGTGATGAATAAAATAAGATGGAAAAAAACTGCATGACGCTCGTTGGTAAATAGGCGTCAATGTGTATACATATATATGTGTGTACTGGAGAGTTGTTGTCAGCGACTAATAACTCCAATTTAAAAAGGCTCTCATCTCACATGAAAACACACACACACACACACACCCTTCTATTTCTACGATATCACGATATGTCGAGAGTGCCTGACTTTCGCGGATTAATTTCTCGTATTGGAATTACGAGGGTAGAATGTGGCTAATGATAAATAATTTGAAAAAAAAAATTTCGACGTTAATTACCTCGATTTCACTTGACTCTTTCTCCCTCATTCTTCTGGATTATTCAATAGTCAATGTCGTTGATGTATGTCAAGGATTTTTTTACTTTTTTTTATCAATTCACTGATATTTGTCAGGTAGTAATGTTGTGGTTAACCTTTGGACGGCAATGGATAATGCTCTACAACTGTCTAATAAGTAGTATAATTTGTCGACAGGGATGACACATAGTGGAGTTGAAATTAGTTTTCGCACCCGAGTGAATTTGAAGTGCCCCAAGGGATTTTAGATAGTATGAAAGAGAGAGAGAGAGAGGAAGTGTCCGCGCTGACAGTATGACAGAATGAAGAGATGAGGAATTTTTTTTAAATAAAAATTTACGTTGAATTGCGGGATATCGGAGAAATCGAGTAATTCATCACTTCATTGCTTTTATTCGTGTTATTTCAATACTTCAATTGCATTTATCCTGTCAACTATATAGAGCAAAAGTTGCCAGAGTACAAGGATAATTGTGATATACAGATAATGTGAATTTTTTTTTTTTTCTCTCTACAAACAAAAAGCATTCTTACCTCTTAACATAGATGTTACTGAATATCATGACAAACTGTATTCTTCAGTGTACCAAGAGAATTATAATGGAAAAGTTTTCACTGAGCTTTTAACCTGCAATATGAATTCTAGAGTAACAAGTTAAATTTCAACTTGCCCAAGGAATAAAAGCAGCAGCACTGTGATGTTTGCCAAAAATGTAAAGTTGGTAGTTTCATGTTGAAACCACGTTCTGGTTTTCTTTTCTCATTCTTGATAGATGCATTATCCACTTTTATTTCAATTTTGCAAATGTGTTCACGTCGTTCTTTTCTTTTTTCTTTTTTTTTTTTTTCCTTTTGTTTCAATTCTCTCACTTCGTTCGTTCCATAAAAAAAGGAGAAATTTTTGAGTATTACTTCTGAGAGAGATGTCGACAATTTTCGTCGTCTCCCACTAGATTTATTTCTGAGAAGAAGCTTTTTTTTTTTCTTCTTTGTGTCTCTTGATATAGCAGAGAGGAGAAGAAGTCTTCCGCATCGAAAGAGCAGCTTTCGCTTTGCTTTGAACAATGCACATATATGTGCGTGTGTTGACAGAAGTAAAGTTGCCAAGGTGAGGCTTTCTGCTTTTGAACAATTATTTGAGAACTTTGGTTGAAAAGTTCAACAATCATAGGATCTCTCAGTTTAGACGGAAATACTATGTTCACGTGTAACCACACCGTAAACGTGGAATACACGCTGTTGTTCTTCACTTTGGACGACATTTCGCTAACATCTACAAAGTTGTGTACACGGATGATACGAAAATGTGAAATAGACTTGTTTGTAAAAAAGTATTTAGAATAAGAAATGAATTATTTCACATCAATGTCCAAACTTTTTGAATTAAACACTAATTCTAATACAATTAACCTTCTTTTTGTTGATGCCGTATCAAAGATTATGATCTCTTACATTTTTCTGAATTTTTTCATAATTTTTTTCCATCTAGTTTATGAGATATGAATTATCGAAGTTACTTGATAGGATGAAACGTCCTAAATCGGACAGAAATAACGAAATTACTAAAAAAAAATTGGCGAAGAGAACAGCATTTTAATTAAATAATAGAAGAAAAAAATATTCAATTCATCGTATAGTTATTGAGAAATTTCAATGCATGTGATAGGAGATTAATGCAAAAAAAAAATCGAGAGAAAAAAATTATATTCACAAGCTGAAGATATGACTTTCGAATAGTTAAATCATTTTTTTGGGTAAATTAACGCACATTCGTATATATCGATTATACTCTTGGGTACTACCTTAACTGATACTCAAACAAGAGAAGAGCGAGGAAGAGACATCAAAGAAGAAAAAAAAATTCAGCTCCATGCTCCTCTTTCCATCTCTCTTCTTCCGTTGGGCGTTTCTAATCAATTTATAGCACCGAACCGAGGTGCAAAGACCTCACACAACAGTGAGGTCCGGAATTCATTTCTTGAAGGAGACCGCGCTCTTTGTCGGTCTATCGTACACGTTAACCATCAAAGGCCATCCGATCGTTTCCACTTGCTCTTTCGCTTCTACTCTCCAATGCTTTTCTGATAGGTTAAACAAAACATTGAAGTATCCCTGTTGTATTCTCTGTGTTATGATGTTACGGATAAAGTGAGCTTGTCGAATTTTCAACAGCTTCTACAAATTTTCGTACAATGAACGTGGAAAATTTCATCAATTTCAATGTTATTACAAAACTTCACGGAAAGTTATTCGATTATTTGTAGCAATTATTTTGTGATGAAAATTGAAGTTTAATTTGAATTAATGGTAAAGAGGAAAAGTGCCGAAAAAAGAAGAATATGAAGTTTTCAGACAAATAAATTTTATTTCATCGTTTCATGAAATCAATTAGTTAAAAAAATTTCCTATTTTTGGAAAAGCAATAAATTTACAGTTAAACAACTTTTTTTTAAAGTGATAATGTTGTATTCATTTCTTATCGAAATTTCATGATTTTCATAGAACCGTAGAAAACTTCAGCACCAATCGTATATCTCGTGAATGATATCGATAAGCAATCTCGGACTCATCGAGTATGTTGACAATGTGTCACAGTTCTTATCGGTTGGATTTCAAAACACAACTGTCGAACGTTTTAAAAAGAAATGATATTTGATATGGCACTGGTGGAAAGGGCCTTGGTTGCCATTTGCACCATATCTCGAGTTCAATTTTTTTTTTTTCATTTTCTGTTAGGGGAATCTGATGAATCATCAGAGTGAACATAAATCCAAATAAAAGAGATATCAGAAAGTAACGAAAAAAAAGGAAATTTACACAAGAGCTGATATTTTTCTTTTCTTCTCAAGATTCACTTATTTATTTTTCCTTTATTTCTGCTAAATTTATTCCAATTGTCCATTCTTCTTACTGAATAAACCTTTTTTTTTTTTTTTTCAATCGGAGGGCGGTAAAAATCCTCTTAGACACTGTCTCGAGACTCGCATTCACATTGGGGATACTTTACTTTCTTTATCCAGACTAGTTCTATTTGCCATTCGATGAATAAAACAGACAAAGGGAGAGAGAAGTAATTGCCAGTCTCTGTGGAAATCTCACGAGGGCCATTTCAATACTGGTATGAGAATGGAGAGTGGGGAAAATTTTACGGGATTACGAAATACAACCATTTGTATTCACCACAAAAACATGTACAAAATGTTATATTTGCTGGAAGGACTAGTAACGTGTATAGAAATACCGTATTATTCAATGGAAAAAAAAAAAAATATATAAAATGCATGAGGGATTAAATTCAAGCATGCATATAACATTTATTGGTCATATAATCGGAATAAACGAATTAACAAAATTGTAATCGTTACACCCTTATTAATCCTGTGATTCATAAATCCTTGATTCACAGTGTCGACCTAATTTTACAATTTAACATTGTTTCATTTTGCCTGTATAGTACAATTTATCACTATTATCTTTCATTAGATCTTCCAATGGTATCGAAATTAATTACATCGAGTTAGTATAAACCTATCTTTATAATTAGGTATTAATTAAATTTAATCCTCAATTTTTTTTTTTTTTTTTTATTAAAAGAACAAAAAAAAGAATACAAATTTTTCGTGAAATCTCTCGAATTTTATTACTTTGGCTCGAGTTTCTCGTGGTTTCTAGTACTCCTGAAGGAGGTATTAACGAAATTTATTTTCTCAGCTTGCCAGGTTCAATTGCGATAGAAAATTCTGAAAATTTCGAAGTACTGTTCACATTATTACTGAAGGAGAAAAAAGAAACCAATTGAATTCTCGACAATTTTTTGCCATGGACAATTCTAGTTAAATCTTCGTCTTGCTTCTTCTCCAAAACCAATTTCAACTCGTACTTCTCCTCCACCACCACCACCACCTCCCCCCCCCCCCCCTTCTTTTTTTTCATCTCTTCTATTTTTTATTAAAGATAGAGTGTGCAAGTTCGTGATTCCTGGCCATCGATCAGGTCATGTCAGAATTAGTTCCATTAACTCGAGACGAATTATCGTTGCACGCGCATAGACTACACAGTTAGGGTAGTAGGATGCAGCTATGAGAGTTCAGGATTTGATAGAGGTTGAAGGAGTGTACGGGCCAAGTACAGTGGAGTTGCATAATTCATTCCTCTCGGTAATATCGTACGAGGGTCTCAAAGCACGATTCACACCCGTTCCATAGATTTCGTCTCAGAAAGGAGAAAACGAGGGAAAAAAGAGTTCTAAGTTTTTTTTTTTTTTTTTTTTTTTTTCTTTACTTTCTTAATCCGACTAAAATAGGAAGAGAGAAAAGGCATGACGGGAAATAGAAGAAAAACGAATTTTGCTAGTAGAATTAAAAATAAAAAAAATAAAATGAGTATTAAAAAAAAATGGAAAAAACTAACGAATCCCCTTGAGCTTCGCGGAATCTCTGAGGGAGCGAAAAATAAAAAAAATAAAAAATAAAACGACGATAGTGAATGGACTGTACGAAACCACGGTGGAAGTCTGCCAAGAATCTCGTTGGCATGGATCGTTGAACAAATAAAAATAATAAAATAATGAAAGTTTTAGGAAAAATTCAACGAAAGTATTTCATGACTTTTCTACAGATCTCTGAGCTGCGTAATTCATTTTACGTTCAACCGTGTTAATTATATTTGTTTCTTTATTTTCTTTTTTTGCACCATTCATGTCTATTTGCTCTATTTGCTCGAGAGATTGTCTTGTTTTTTTTTTTTGTATGAAGAACAAGGAATTACGCTTTTTTTTTTCTATTATTTACTTTTTAATTTTAATTAACCTGAAATAAAATTTCTCATTCTCTCATTGTACAACTACTACATTGTCAACAGAGCTTTGAGGGGATTTTATAAAAAAAAAAATGTCTCACACAGAGATTAAAGTATATAATTTTAGAAAATCTGATCCATTTCTTTTTACTTGTGAAAAACCCTTAATCTTCCGATTTCAAGACATACTGAGGTTTATGACCAGGATTTTCTTTACGATTCTTCATTTTTCCATTTCCTTCCATTCTGTCGTTTCTCTTCCTCATTCCCAAGCTTCGGGGTAAACGTGACTGGCATTTGGATTTTCTTCAGCCCTTCGGGTTCCACAGCTGGAAAAATGATAAATATCAATATACTTCTCATTGAATTCAACGGATTTGAAATGGTTTATTCGAGCTGAGAAACATTATTTCATAGGAAATCTTTTAGATTAATAATACAAAAATAAAGTTCCAAGTGATTTTAGTGTTTTAGTTTGAGGAGGCAAGAATAATTTGTAATTTTCCTTTTATTTGTAAATTGTAGTAGAATTTATTGCAGAATACTAAAGTTTTCATTAGCAATTAATTTCATCCAAGATGACCGAAAGTTTTTTTTCTTCAAAAATTCATCTTTGAAAAAGCTTAATTCACGTTTCCGTAAAGAATTCATCCGTATACACCATTTTGTTATTGTTACTTATAAAAGTGTATATCATTTCAGTAGTGAAGAGGTAAAACAAGATAAGTCTATTTTTCTCACTAAGTTTTTTGAAAATACCTTAGAAAATAACCGAGAAAGAGCAATTTTGCCCTGAAACTCTTTTGTAACTCTCGAAATTCTCTACAAAAACAGATGAGTAATATCACCTTATCTCGCTTAGTTTCCGAGATGATTCCTTCCAAATGACCTCGAAGATAAGTCAATTTATCCTGTTTTACCTCTTCACTACTGATTTTAATCGTTAGAATGTCATCTACATATTACAATAGAGAAAATTTTTCTTCAAAATTTACGAAGTAAAAATAACTTGTTATTGAAATTTTTTTGCATCACTAATACAACTAATAATTATAATATCATTAATTCTATAGAGAATTGCTTTTCTAACGAAACTTTCGCTCGAGCCGTTTTGTACTGTCTCCTTCTTAATTAATCCGAAGAGAAATACGTAAAACAATCTAAATCTTATTTGAGACTCAATAATCAGTCATAAACGCATAAAAGCAATATTTGTTAATCAATGTTAATTAATTCTCTAATTGCACTCTTTGAAAAGTCTCTTTATCCCATCACTTTGGATGCAGTGACCCAAAATCCCTTGGACCTCCAACAGAAAGACTCTCCCATTACGTCACATGACGTTAAAGTGGAGATGGTCTTCTAGTCGAGACAAAGATCCCATTGTCCCGGAACATATCTCTATTGATAGAGTAAATTTTTTTTCGTATCTCTTCACAATTTTCTCAATTTCGCAATCATTGATCATTATTCAATCAATCCGATGATTCCTAAACTCTGATAACATGAATTAGCGTCAGTCTGATTGACACAATTATGTCTATTCCACTCTGTATAAATTATTCCCTCTATCATTTCCAATTTAATAAAAACAAATAGCATGATAGAATGAATCAACGATGTTTCCCTACTCATTCAATAATAACATTACGTTAATTGTAATTTTATGCTTTTAATTAATTATGTGCTGTAGTTGATTAAAAACATTATTATCTAACGGTGAATTGTAGTCACGGTAGCTGTAACTGTCCAGAATTAAAATTCCCTTTAATTCAGAATAAACATTGACAGAAACTTTAGTTGAATAACTACGGAGTTCACTATAAAATTAATTTAAAATAAATTATCTTCAACTTCTAGGAGATTTTTTATTAAAATTTATGTAAACTGAAAAATGAAAAAAAAAAAAAATTCTATAAGCTCTAGAATAAAAAGACAATATAAGCTGTTGGACATTCAAAGAACTGAGTTCTCACAATGATTCATTGTTGTACTCTCTGTACAATTTTGTAACATCCAAGTTTTAGCATAAATAAAGACTAAAAGTATCGTGAAAATCGTGTGCTCAGTAGTACTGGAGCTGGGATAAATACACACACGTTGGGTCCAAAAAGTGATGCTGCACATCACAAAGTTTTGTACAATACTGTAACAATAGAAAATTTTACGTACAATGCTAGTGAATGCATCGTGAATATTTCCTTGGACTTGGCTATTATAGCAAGCTAGAATCTTTTCTTGGTTAACATTTGCAGTTTCCTATAAAGTTACAGTGCTTTAGCAATTCTAAACAGGTAAAACTAGTTTTTACGTTTGAAAATAATGGAATCTCATCTAAAATTTTAGTCTCATCTCTTTTTTTTTTTTTTTTTTTTCTTCTCTTTTGTTCTTCATTCGAACATCGTTTTCCTCTTCATTCAAGTGTAATTTCTAATTTCCGCTTTTGATCCAATTTTTTTCTCTTTCTTTTACTCTTTACATGTGATTGGAGCTAATGAATGATAGAAAGGATTAGTGGAGAAATGCAGGTATTTCAATTGCTCGTAACAGGATCGTTCACTTCTGTAGTCTTTTTCAATTGGAAATCGAAACAATTCAGAAGAGGATGATTTCCAAGCCAATGGATGTACTTTTATTGGAATTTTCGACTGCCTATCGAGTGAGCCATGCCGCGCATCGAATACGCGGCAAAAATGCGGAAAAGAAGAGAAAAAAAATGGAATGGTGGAATGGCAGAGAGGGTTTCGAATGAAACAAAGAATTGGTAGAAAAAAAAAAAAAAAAAGAAACGTGGCCGTTTCGGTTTAACCGCGGGGATCTCTCTTCGTAGCGATACTGGGGAAAATGTATGTGCACACGTGTGTAAAATTAGGATCATGGGCACGCAACTGACCATAAGTGCAAACAAAACCAAAACTAGTGAAACACGTGACCTGTTAAAATTTTCGGTAGCTTTGCAATTGGCTACTATGGATTTTTTTCCCCGATTCTTTGGTTCATCGAATTGATAATATTGGAGAAAGTGGCAATGAAATGAATCGAGATGGAACTGTTCTAACAATTTTATGAAAATGCCGAGGAAATTTCCTGGGAAATATCAGTTTTTTTTTTTTTTAATATTCTCATTGTTTTCTACTTTTTTGAGGATATCTCTTCTTCTATTTGTCTCAGCGGCTTGGGGTCGATCTTAAATGGCAGGTGAGATTATTCATCATCAATTTATGTAGTAAAACAAATATATTGTTGATTATAGAAGTACTTATGGACTATTCCGTGAAATTTCCATGAGTGATCTCATAAATTTTCTTTTTTTCAAAACAATATAAACCGATGGCAAATGATTTTAGCTTTCATTTTGATGAGTTCCAAGTCGCTACCACCAATAGAACCGGAGATCACTTGAAAAAAGTGGATTTTTTCACATTAGTGAAGGATTCGACCTCCGATTATCAGCTTAACAAGTAGAATTTACAAAAAAAATCTAAAAAATGAATGATGACATGTTTTATAACGGAAATTTCCTTATCTTTCCACCCGCTTTTAAATATTTCCACTGATTTTGAGCGATTTACTAATTATATAAAACATGAAATTTCCCTTATATTACATTAATTTTCCCTGAACAATAATCCTCAGAGTTTTATTTGTCTTCACGTCTAATTAACACTCAACTATAGACCTCTGATGGCAACTAGTATGCAGCATCTAACGTCACTTCCTCACACAGTTTCACCTCTGAGATTACCCAATTTGCATATGACTGACATTGCCCACAGCTGTCAGTTGACGCAATACGACAAAATTTACACTACAACTCCATATATTCTGATTGAATTTCGAGTCTTTATTCCCTGGTTGAAACTACAAGAGAAATCTCTGTATTCCCAAAGTTCGGTAGAACAAAATGCAATTTATTAGAACGACCCCTTCACTTTTTTCCAACAAATTCTTTTTTCTCATTTGTTTTTATCACATACAGTATGGATAAATCAGAACGGTTCACTTGTTCTCCGATGCGCATCAGTTATCACGAGATAATAACCAATAGTTGCAATATTTCATCTCATATTCAATCATTTCTCAATTAAGAAGAAAATGCTAAAATTTACGGTAGAGTGAATTGAGAGCAATTATCGAGTTTTGAACTCAGAAATTTTTCACTTACGATCTAAATTAATTCAAAAAGTCATTGGTTGCATTGTTTTTATCATGAATTTCCTCAGTTTTCATTTGAAAATATACTATGAATGTCAAGGTAATTTGTGTCGTAATTAGTTCAATTTTGGAGATAAAGTTAAGTGAAGTTAGATTCACTATTCAGAATGACATTAATTAATGAATTTAATTAAAATAAAAATGCATTTGCATTGAATCGTTTGATCACAGTTTCTGAAAAAGCTTAAATTATAAGCGAAACATGACAATTTGACAATCTCTCAGCCTAGTTTATTTCATTTTTTTCCAATATTCCATAACATGCAGAATCACTAAGCCAATCATGAAAATGGATCCAATAATTGATTCAAAAAGTCTCGATGTAAAAATCGATACAGCAATTAATGAAAAAGTAATGGTCGTTTAATCAGTTTGATGCACACATTTCGAGTAAATGAACCAACAAATTTTCACTGGCCAAATATAGCCTGTAATGCTTTATTTATGAATGACAGTAGAAAAAGAAGATTCAACTCGTTAACGATGGATCACATCAATCGACGCATCGACGGGTTTGCAAACTACTTTATATCCGTGGAAAATGACCATTGAGAATTCATTAGCATTAAATTCTCCGCTTACCGAACTCTCGGGATTTGCATCATGGAAAGTACCATCGCCATATGCTACACGTATTGGCCAATGGCTTTTCCCACCCAATACATTGGGAAGGATGAAAATCATCGATATTCGAAACACAGCACTCGTGGAAATTCATTGCATATCTATACCTGGTGTTATTCTCATACTGTGTCCTCTGGACGGAGGAACAATGTGTGGACTTTACTGAGGATTACAGTGTGGAAACTTCTATAGTAATATATAAGCTATAGATAGGAGTAGCAGTTGCTACGTTATAGCCATTGGGGGAAACTATCTACCACAAGGCCATGTTTCGATTATCACACTCGCAAGTAACGTCTTTGAGAAATAACCTCATTATTTGGATATCGATCGAGGATTAGTCAAGCAATAATTATTCACAGACCTCAGCTGTCGTATTTCATTGGAGCATGAAATATCAATGCAATATTTCATCCAATTTCTCACTAAAATAGTCAAATAATAATTAATTTTCTCATTTCTGTTATAATTTTCCGTGTATGAATAAGAGTATTCAAGATGGAATATTTTCGATGTTCCCAATGAAGAACTAAGGTAATTTTCTGATAAAAAAAACATGTACTCAAACTGATTTTTAATGAATTCAAAAAATCACTGAAAAAATTCCATCTCCAAGCGTTTAAAGGTAATCTCCATTTTACCCCATTTCTTCCTTTATATTTCATGTGAATAAATAACTGAACTCCAGTCTTTCAATGTTGTGTTTTTTCTGAATTTCCATGAATATTTAACTTCACCACATTATTCATACGTGAAAGTACCAGAAAAATCCATGAATCATTATTCATAGTGTTTTTTCTCCATCATCTTGGCCATTAGCTTGCATAAAAATCTCAGTGAAACTTTAAAAACGCATATGATTCTTACGAGAGATACGCCCATTAAATCACAAGTTAATGTACCGTGAATAATGTGTCTCCGATAGTACGTGACAAGAGGCAGCCTAGATGGCTATACTCATCGTTTTAACTGATCTTCAAGACGATCCCAGATATAATGCCAAAAAAAATAACTTACATCATACTTCAATAATAACACATTCACACGTTACTACGTGCCTCCCATCCCGAAGAATATAATCTATGAAAGATGAATCCACTGGTGTAAGCCTTGAAAGCAGTAAAAAAAACCTGAGGTCACGTACATTGTAAAAATAAAAACAAGCACTGCCTTTTTTTTTCGCAAAATCTAATTCTCATTAAGTAGTTCGAATCACCAGATTTCTGAACTTAAATGTCATCCAGTAAAGCAAGGAAACTCTGCAGAACAACTCCGCCAAAACCAATAAGTCGAATAACATTTTCATTTAGATGTTTGAGAAAATTATATTACACACGTGTATTTGCGAGTTTAGCTCTAAAGTTTCAAGGGTATTTGAAACTTTTGTAAGAGAATGGTTGAAAATAGGAGATAACCAATAAAGGTGCCGAAATTGGAATTCTATTCCATTTGCAATTGTTGGAATACAATGGGTTGGAGATTGCTACCACATTACAAGCAAGTCTAGTATGTACGACTGAGACCAGTTCCTACAACTTTACAATATCAGTTCACTGTAGGACTTCTATGAACAACAGAAATTCAAAGCCCTTGGGCTTTCCAAAATAGTGGTGATTTTCATAATGTTCAAATGGTGTATAGTACTTTGAGGATACAATTGTATGAACAGCTCTAGTAGAGCTATTCATCACTGTAAACCAATGATATCTAGACTTTCAGTAGAATTAGATGTGATAATCTTGCTTGTTTCTATTCTCTATTTCGTATTGTACTGTCGAAAATTCCAGTTCTCATCTATGACCACATAATTACTGTAATTACAGTTAATTAGCACTGAAACGTGGGCTATTTGAATCTTTCAGTATGTTTCAATCTTCGATATAATGATGAATGCTTTCTGATACAATGGGTACTTCTCTTTTCATACCTTCAGTATATATGCAGTCGTGAAGGTGAAACATTCAGCCATATTCAGTGAATTAATCTGTAATCTCTGTCGTTTGGATTCATAGAAATGGATTTGTTATGTATGATGAGTATCTATATTCATTTCCACTGAGTTATCGCATCAAACAGTTACATGGGGGCCTAAGTACGTCGTCATTCAAATGACTGAAACGAAGATACGTGACTGTCATGGTGAGAGTATGTGAGGATCGTAGGCATTACAGTCACGCGTTGTGGCACGCGCCCTAGCCCCATATGACGATTCGTAATATCAAACTTCCGGTGATTAAGAAGACGAGGAAATTTTCCATGTGTCTGTACTTTCGAGTAAGCTTCAACCATTAACGTTATATAATTGACGGAAATTGTATACAGAAAGATACAAATTTCCATTTCACTTCCATCTTCTAACTATAAATATCCGTCAATGTCAGATTACCTTTTGATTTCCTCGAGGATTACCCTGTACTACTTTCCATGATAAGACGCGTAACATTTGCAAGGGCATTAGTGTTCTCATCTGAAGCTTTTTTATCTGCTTGTTCTTTTATTTTTTGTGTACCAGAACATTTACAAGAGCTTGCATTCGATACAAGCTATCTCTCGGTACACTAGTCAAAACTTATGGACATTACTTTGGTATATGTACATTTTTTTTCATAGTAAGTGCTTCATGACTGCGTTACTCTCTGACTTTTATCTAGTTTCTACTTTTTTCTTCATTATATATTCATGTGCAATGGAATGTATTGCAACTGTGGTAATACTTGAAGTCTTGGTGGAATTTCAACTTTGACATTCATGTCAGATGTATTTTCAGTTTTCTGTCCTATGGGAAAATGTCTGATATTTCATCAGGTATAGGTTCAGAAGTTTTTTTTCGTGAATGACATTCTGATGGGGTTTTTTTTTTTTCATATGAAAAAATGATCGATATGAATGTGTACTGTCGACACCATACATCATAGTGATTAGGTTACGTGTCAGGAATAAAAGAAATGAGTTGAAATTACTGAAATGTAGAGTCTGAGATTCGAGAAGAGCATGACGTTTGAAGAATTATTTCCAATCCATATATTTTTTTTTTCTATTGAAGGAAAAAAATTTCCTGTCGTTCCTGTGTGACCAACTGTCAAATGGTTCAATCCAGAGGATAAAAAAAACGTCAAAGGCAAAAGGAAACACATTGAAATATAAATTTAAAAATCCAGAGACCTCAGGATTATATCTGTTTCCATCATTTCCAGAATTTTATTCTTATTCGTGAACTGTGCCTGAAGGCGAACAATATAAAACTTGAGCTCGACGCCTGGGGTGATTTCGTGAATTATTAACGAACACCCCTTGAGAACGTCCAAGGAGCTTTCTTGTCGAGCTGTCTCTGCTTCTACTTCCGTTCTCAAGGATCCGTCCGTTTCTGCCACTCGCAGCGATGAGCTCTGACTCGTAAGAAATTCGATACCGCTGGGAAGAACTCTACAATGAAAACTTTGTTTCCACTATTCAGTAGTGGAAAGAGTTCGAGAAGCTTCGAGAGAAAGCTTGAAATTGCCGTCTCTACCATGAAAATGAAAATAATTCTAATTAAAGAATATAAACATACATATTTCATAAATAAAAGATCACCCGAGTTTTTCCTTTAAAAAAAAAACCTGCACAGAATATACGATGCAAATGGATTTCAGATACAACGCAATTCCATATCATTTCACTATGCTAAAGATTTCTCGAGGAATTTTTTTTGTCCCCTCTAGGGTGATTCATTGCAACATATCAGAGGGTAGTATCAGTGATGTATAACATTCTTCCGGTTTCCCTTGGATCCCCGTCTGATTTGGCAAAACGCCCATCCGCTCATCCACAACCAAAACTAACTCGTACGATTCTCCCTGTACTATCAGAACATATGTTAACATTTCTCCAACCGATTCGCAATGTGTCATCATTCCAACATCTAAATCGTTGAAAGTAGAAAGAAGAAAAAAACATTCACGTAATGGACTTTGTTGGGGATTGACTTTGGGAATAATAAGTTCATAGCTTCTGATTGGCGAAACAACTCTGTAAAAAAAGTTGCAACATACAATTCTTTACTTGATCTTCTAGTTGAAGGGTGATTCGATTCTGGTTTTTACGAGCTTACTGGACGTAAAGTAGTGACTCCTGGCGTATTTACGGCAAATGCAGGCATCGGAACGATCGATTTTGTCTGAAATAAAGCCAGGGTCCTCGCAGATGTTTTCAAATACTTTGGTCCTCGTTACTCTGATATTTGTTTGGGTTTCTTTTTGTTTTTTTTTTTTGTTCTCAAATCGAATCCTCATACTTTATAAGACATTTTATTGCTTCACATATATTTTTTCAGTAGGGGGATGTTTAAGATTTGTTCAGTTGTAATGTTTACGCATACGTTGAACACGACCTTAAAATACACGCAGTTTACACGGGAAATCAAAGTTTTATATTCTCTTGTGTATTTGTGAGTTCGTGCTCTTTTTTTTTTTTTTTTCTTTACTTTTCCTCTTGTAGTAACAAAGTTCTGTTTTATATCCTCCTCTATTATAGAATTAGGGTAGTAACTATTCTCGTTTGAGACGATAACTCTAGTAGAAACTTTCAAAGAAGATAATCTATCTCGAAGATTAGTCAGTTTATACTCTTGTTTGCAGGTACTTCATTTCCTTTGGGCACTCGTTGACTGTTATCAACTCGAGCAATTGGCAAGTGAGAAATCAACCAGGTAAGACAATACTCTCTTAGATTTAACATGAAGTACTAGATATTCATGGGAGCTAAGTTATTTTCCCTTTACTGGGCCCTGACGAATTCAATTCACTCATACTATTTCAACGCTTTTATGCTAAACGAAGTATTTCCGTTGTAATTTTAGATTTCTCCGCAACTTGGAGAACGAATTCATAACATTGCAAAGTGAAAACTAAATTTACCTGAACTTTGAACCTTTTTGAACAATTCAGAATTGTTTGTAAAGAGGATAAATGCGAGAATTGAAGATTTGGTTTCATTCCACAATTGATCGATACTAAATAACCAAGACGAATGAAATTATGAAAATCAGAATTTTATTCACTTTCGCGTTGACAAAATAGAGTACTCGTGTAACGTCAATAGTGCTATAATAATTATGGATAACACCCATAGGCGAATTACGAATACAGAAGAAAGCAACCAATTAGGAAAAAGCAATAGGTTCCGATTATGCGGTAACTTCAAAAGGCACCCACTCCTGTTTCGAGAGTCAAACTTGTTTCATTATAAAGTCTGTAAAGGCGCTTGATCATCTCTGATTGTATTTTGGGTCATTGCACCATATTAAATCGAAGAGAGTCTCTATTACTTTGGAATTTGTCAAAGCGCATAATTATAAAGTTCCAATATATTGTGCTGATAGGGATTGATTAGATGTAAGTTCGACTGTAATGTAAGTACTTTACCGCTTTACTCGTTTATTATTTTCTAGGCAATTCAACCTTTTCTTAATGTCATCCCAATCGAATCCTCATATAATAAGAATTGTCAAATTAGTTTTGTTAATTTTGTGATAAAATTAATCGGCATCCAACGATATAAACCTATTATATTGACCCACAATAGCTATTGATTCAGGTCGTGTCGTGTAAAACTTCTTCAATCAATATAAAGTCAAAATTGGATGCAAACTCATTTAACCATAAAAAAAATATCCTAAGTTAAATTATGTTATTTGTTGCAATAAATCATTCAACTGAATTTTAAAAGCCACAATTCTCAAGGGATATTACAAATAACATTATTTCCAATTTCTCGATATTGCCCAGCATAAATCATATAAAAAGTGAGACATCATTTCAGTAAGCTCATCGTTTTACCAACACAGTCGTCTCACCTCCAGACTCTCTGTCTCATTTCTTTGACAAATGATCTTCAGAAAAGCCCAGTCATGTCCACACAAACCATCGACATTGTCCTCAACTAAAATGGATATCCGATTTAACCCAAAACACTTATCGATTTCCAATATCATGGAATCTTCAGTATCAAAATAGCTTTAGAGCAAAGTATAATTCTATAAGAGTCTACTAATGTAAACTATTTTTCAGCTTATCTTTTGGCTTAACAATTGATAATGCCTTGCATTTATAAGTAGAAATGTGATAATAGTCTATTGATATTCACCTCGGAAAAATATTAGATAAGAGTGAGTTTCGAGTGGACAATTCTCTCTGAAAGCATTTTGCAGTCTAGCGATAATACCACTCCGAGAAATAACGAAATCTAAGTACTTCGGCAGATTAGCTGACTATAATGATAATGAAGGGAGTACCATCTGCTGGATTATGAGCACTCATGTGACTTTACTCGTCAAAAAAAAAAAAAAAAAAAAAAAACTACTCTCCCCATCCAACCACATTACCAAATGGCCTTTGAATTTTTTAATTCATTAAAAAAAAATTTTTTGATCTCGGAAAAAGAATAGCTATACACACACAGTCCCACACTGTAATCCGGATATTCAAATGAAACCATTTCTATGAGCTTAATAAACTGTAATATATAGTAGTTGGTTGTACTGACAGAAACAACAGTACATTAACTAAATCTATATTTAACAAAGTAAAAAATGAGAGAAAAGTTACTACAATGAAGCTACAGTTGTACCTTTGTGTCGCTAGTTCTCAACGTGTCATCCGAGTTTTATGCAATTTTCATGTTATACTTCTAGCGCTACCTTGCAGCAGTAATAATGAATGTATTATATAAGCCCATCTTGTGTTCTTGCAATTACTCACTGAATTTGAATAAATTATATCATGTCAAGCACCATTTATCATCTCTAATATCATGGTAAATAATTAATTAGTGAGATACTAGTTTAATTTAAGGTAATGGATTGGAAGAAAAAAAAAAAAAAAAACTAATTTCCTGACCTCTTGATTAAAATGTTAAATTTATTCGACAAATGTCAGCCAATAAGCCACATTCACGGCATTGGAAAATCATTCAAAAGAAAATGGAAAAAAAAAAAAGTAAACTCGAGAGAAAAAGAAATGTTCGAATTTTTCGTCACTGAAGCCATAGATATCCGGGAATACAGATATATATCACTGGCATCAAGAGTCGAATATGTACGAATACGGGCTACCAGCATTTCTTGTAACCACGTGAGAATCATCATTTTTCACAGGATTCGTTGGGGCATAATTTCCTCTGGGAGTTATCCGAATCCATCTCTAACTCAACTCAAAAAGTTCAATCTCATCTATCTCTTGAAGCTGAAGATTACGTAGAAAAAACGAAAAAAATTATAGATTTTGTGATTTTTTCTATTTTTTTTTTTTTTTTTTTAGGAAATCCTGGGTCATCGGTCCATTAGTTTTATTAAACTTTTCATTTATCCTGATAGAAAAACGTCAGAGAGAAAATACGGGATTATATACAGATATAATAGGGATATTCGTTTATAATATGAGAGAGTTCGTGACAGCTTGTACACGCGAAATTTTAAAGCTTTTCATCATGTTTTAGAATAGTAATGGGGATTTCAGGGTAAAGAGTAATAGGATTCCGGGAAGGTACCAGTCAAATTATTTTACAGTTGTTCCAATATTCAATTTCGATAATTTATGCATTATCTTTACATAGCTATAACAACAATATACCACATTCAATATTATTGTAAAGCCACGTCCCTTTTTTTTTCATTCAATGATTAATCATTCATTTTAATCCTCAATGATGAGGATTTTGGCTGAAATTTACTGAACAATAATCTCTACGGGGAATTTTGATAATTCAAATATCTACCATTTATTTTTATAACGAGAATAACTCGCGTGCTACTGGGCTGTATGGTAGCTATGTTGTCAGACATTAAAAAAAAAAAAAAAAAAAAAACATTGTCATTATTCTCGTGTCTGGAATAATTAAATACCTCAACCCTGAGAACTATGATTGATATAGCCATGAAACCTGTAATTGTTAAGAAATCTTTGCATGTTGGAGACAATCTATTGACTTTTGGACACTATTAGGGTAGTATTTCAATGTACGGTCAATAATACAGAAAAAAAGAGGATTAATTGTATAAAGGTGTAGCGGAGAGAGAGATACTAAGTGACATCTTTAACAGAATTGTGAAATAAAGATGTTTATTGATGAATATGAGATAATATGCATATAATACAATATATCGCAATTTGAGATTAAATCGTCATTTTTTTTATTTTTTATTTTTATTAATTGCTGATAATTTGGGAAAATGTGCTTCAATTTTCTACGTTTTGGAGCATCTTTTCAATTTTTTTCTGATTTTTCCACAAAGTCCATCACTCAAAAAAAACAAAAAGCCCTGGATCATGTTACTCTTGAGATCCTTCCCCCCCCCCTCACTCTTCTCTATCGTCTCAATATACTACCTCAAATTCTCTGGTGAATACAATATTCACTAATTAGTACAAAACTTTGATTATTAATCCAGAATAATTTGATGATTAAAATCTTTAACGGGCATAATTTTGTGATGTGATTTTTTGACAATTCCATTAACTTTATCCAATTAATTCTCGTGAGATTGGTATGTGTCCCTTTGAGAGGATTTTGTATGAATTTTTCAGGTTAATTTAAAATTTCAATCCAACCACCAGGCACACACACAGACACACACACACCAACTGAAAGAGAACGTAGCAAAAGTCGGGAAAGTGATGGCACTGCTCGAGTGCGAGGAGACAGGATATTTTTTTATTTTTTATTTACTTATTTTTTTTTTCCACTTGCTACGGGTGACTGGAAAACTGGGACGCCGCAATTCCAATATCATCCCCCGGATATCCTGGACCCAATACACATTCCCAACTAGTCTGAGGTCCCTGTAGCATCCAGGGTTCTCTCAATTTTCATCGATAAGAGCACTTGCATCGTCAGAGATGAAAAAAAAAAAAAAAAAAAAAAAGTAGGAAATGAAGAAAATTTAACGCAGTATATATACATTCAAATACGTAAAGATTTATCGATTTTGGAATTGAGAAAATGAGTGTTGTAAGAGTGACATTGATAGTAATTTCAAGAAAAAAAAAGTAGATGAACGTCAAAATAAACCAAACTCTATTACTATTGGTAGCGCGAGTAGCCATCACACCTTTCTCTATTTTTGCGACTTTTTTTTTACCCCTTTTTTTATATTATTCTTATTACTTCTTTTTATGGCTACCACGCTTTAATCGAGGTTCTGCTGCAGAGAGCTCTTCTCTCTGGTGCAATAAATCTGGCGATTCAAAGTTATCGATATTCGAAGCACGATAGAAAAGAAGCCAATGGAATTTCGGATGTCGACCATTGGAAAATATTGGAATAAGCTCGGAAAAATAAGAGAAACTGAATATAAAAGGGTGATGATGTAGATTCACTTTATCACCAGTATCATCAACCTAACGAGAATTTTTTTTTTAAAAATAACGAATAAGAATAATTCGAGAAATATAAAAATAGTAAATTCTTTTGCTTGCAATTGTGGTTTCAAGTCTGAAGACCTGTTTCATGTTTTTTAGAATTTTGTCCAAAAAATGATCAAAAAAGGAATATAATGATAGCTAATCTCCATAAATTGAGGTTTAATGCTCTGTATTATATAGGAAAATTTCTGAGAGAAACTAAAAAACTGTATAAACGTTTTATGAACTTGTTTTAAACTATTCGGTTAAATAATATATTATTGTTATTATATCAAAGCAATATATTAAAACATATCTTCAGTCGAGTAAATCAAATTTTTGCCTTAAAATGCATTAAATACATGAAAAAAAAAAAAAACTATCCAGAAATATTCTCAAAATAATTCAAAAGCTCTGTGCAATTAGGTGTATTGTGTAATTTGGCTGACCTGTAAAATTTCATGAATTCATCTTCATTGAATAAATAATATCTGCAATGAAATACCCTAATGCTAACTTTGTACAACAATGTTTGGCAATTAACGGATAATGAAATATGGCAAACTAGAAATAGTTGAATGGAGTAAAACACAAGAGCAAACACAAGACAAACTATTGGTATTCCTGGTTGTACATGAATTTTTGAAATAACCAAATTAGGAATGAGAAGCTACTGTGATATGCTAATTCTACCTGTTGTATTTCTATTTATTCAGGCCACAATAGGACTCTTCAGGTGGTATGTTAGGGGATATATAGGAAAATTCTTACAGTTACTGACTATATACCGAGGCCCAATATATATCTAAGTACCAAGACAACGAGATTCGTACATGTCGAGTGAATAGTATAATCTAACTGCATCTGAAGTGATACTAGAGTACAGATGGTAGAATTGGCATGGATTCTAAGTGAATAGTGTATAATACCGACTTTATGAATTTCCTTGTGCATACAAGGGAAAGGATTCTCAAGGAAAAAAAAAAATAAGATAGATACAGTGATACTGCTATATGGTATAATCTACAACGAGTATTTCAATGGAAAAGGAGATCCTTATGCGGATATTTTTTTCCACTAGACAGCGTTAAATTCACGTTATACTGGGCTCGTTAAGGTATACCATTCAGGAAATCTTGGAAAAGATTTCTACAAAAGGCCAACACACACACACACACACACACGTACACGGAGACAGAGAGAGTGAAGGTTGAAAACGACAGAATCACCAGCGTCTTCTCCTGCATTCTGTGGCTGTTTTGGAGGAGGTTCAGAATTCTGTACAGCACTGTTGGTTTCCTTTGCACACACACACACACAACTACATGGATTTTGCTGTATAAAAGAGAGATGGATGGAATATGGCGTGATGAAAAGATGGATAAAATAGGGAAAAAGTTGAAATTTAACCAACAGAGATGTTTTTTTAAAGATTTTCTCACTTTCTGTTCATCTTTTTTTGAAGAAAATTGAGTGACCTCTATATAATTCGGATGTAAACTGGAGAGGCGGGAAAATAGTGCAAGGCCATTTCGCACGGTCGATGTTATGACTGCTGTATATATATATATGTATTACGATATAGTCTGAAATGGGCAATTAAGGTATAAAATTATCTCACGGTAATTCGACAGTCTGCTGGGAACTATTTCGAGAAATATAACATGGCTGACAGTTATACGCGTATTTAAAGTTTTCCATTGAAATGAACCGGAAATTTTCATTAATAAAAATAAATGCCTCAAGTGTCATTCACATGCTTGGAAATTGGTGCAGAAAGTTCAATTATTTAATATGAATTATTTCAAAAAAATTTATAAACATGTTTCTTCTACATTTTTCATCTCTATTAAATTTCCTCTTCTCTTATTTACTCTCAGTCTTTCCCTTTTTTTTTTTTTTTTTTTTTTTCAACGCCCTCATAGTTGACAAAAGGGTAGAGTAAAAAAGAAGAAAACAAAACACATGTGTCTATGTACTGACACAGCTTACAGAAATTACGACGTCCAAGTGTCATTCAACGTACACGTACTTGCTCGGTCTGCAGACAAGAGAATAACAAACTAGATGGTATGATCATTAGCGTATACATAACACGCTCTACACATTACGTGACTGTACCTTTGGTCCATTTTTCGTTTGAGACTTGTTCAGTGTTAGGGCACGTACAATCTGTAACAGTTTCGTTCAACTTCTATTCATTTTGAATTTAGTAACGTCATCATTGGATCAAAAATAGTGATGTAAAAGTTGAAAATTGACCGGTAAGTTTATCGTAATTTTACCGATTATTTACACATAATTAGGGACGAAGATTTACTTTTCGAAAACGGCCCATTGATCTGAAGTTTGATCTAGTAGAGAGTTAAAGCTGGGAATAAATAGGAATTGAATAATTCGAATGTTTATGACAGATACTTCAAGACATTGAATTTATTAGAAGGTTAATTTGCGGGGATTGTAACAAATTGAATAGCATAAGAGATTCAAATGAAATGATGGAGAAAGAATAAAGTTTGTCACAATCCTCGCAGATCGACCTTCCAATAAATTTGTGGGATTACAATTATTTGATTTGAAAGAAATTTCGAACAGCCATTTATCGATCAATGAGGTGAAATAATCATGAGAATAGTGGGGATAGAGATGAGAGTGTAGGTGATGAAGGAACACTTCTCGCTAAACGGTCGACAAATTTTTCAATTTTTTTTCAAATTTTTTTCAATTTTCCCAATTTTTTTTTGATTTTTTTTCTCGAAATTTACTCAAATAAACTCCGGCAACCTTTCTTCGCCAATATTTTAAGGAATTTACGTAGAAGACATTGAGATAATATTGTCATATGATATAAATATCCTAGAAATATAGTGCCTAATATTATTGCCCCCTCTCGAAGCTTTATACTTCTCAAGAAACAGACGAAACACATAAAAATTGCCGATAAAATGACTAAAATAGAAAATTACCCTCAGTTTTCATTTATAAGGATGATTTTTTATCATAAAACATAATTACTGTCGATCATGATCAAATTACCGTCAGTTTCCAACGAGAACTACAAATTAGGTCAGAAATTGGTCTTAAAACAGTAAAACTGATCTGACACATCTGAAAACTTACGATAATTTCACATCTCTAATCAAGAGTAATCCAGCAGAATAATTTAATCATTTTACCCAACTGTGTTCGGAATTACTCACTGTACTCCAGTGCTTTTCTTCGTTTCATGTTTAGCAGCTATTTTCATAAATTTATGAATACATAAAAAAATATGAAAAGAAAAAGTGCATACCACCAATGGCTACACAGGAAGTATCTCAAGGAAATTGAAATAGCCAAGTAATTGTGCAAACGTGAGAAACTTTGAGTTTTCCAAGTAAAATATATCATAAATATAGCCCACACGTTTAAACTTTAAACTCCAAGGGACTGTCACGTGTAAAATGGTCGCAAAACCGCCATTTTCTTCATTACCTCGAAACTGTATAATTTCCGGTGTTGGCCAGAAGGAGGTGAAAGAGGAATAGAGAGAAAGAGGAAAAGTAGAGAGAGAGAGAGGAGAGAATACCTCTCCTCTGTTTTTCCCCCTGGAGAGTGGAAACGAGTGAATTCCACAAGAGTGAGACGACTGGTGTTGTTCTCGAGACTTCAGAGACGTCCACCCGTAATTAACCATCGCGGCAGGCATTCTCACCAGTTTAAACTCTCCTCTTCTCTCTACACCTCTGCTCTATTTTGCTCTTTCACTCCGGATGGATTGTACGACACACTTGAAATGAGTTGGTCACTGGTGTTAATTCAACGTTTTACTTCGTACACATTTTATGTGTCTCGAGGAGGTAAAATAAAATTTTGTCGTGAAAAAGAAGAAAAAAAAAAGAAGGTACTTCTATTTTACGGCGATTTTTTTTTGCTTAATTTAAACTCCCGTTTTCCCGAGGGTCTTTTCAACGTTCCCTTCTTGTGTCACCTCTATCCTTTTTTTTCCTTCTCTTATTCGCTTTCAACGAAAAAGGTCCAAATGTTAATCGCCCTACGCATACTGCACATTCGTTATCACCGATCAAGCTCAACGAAAAGAAAACTGATGACACGAGCATGACAGTTTTCCATTAATTAAAGGTCTTGTCATCAAGTGTGTAGTAATTACTGTATATTTCTGACACTTGTACAGAAAAAAAGGCATACACACATTCAAAAATTTAACAGTACCTTTGCTTCAATTAAATGTTCAATACATTAAAATTTATGGCACATAAATGACATCATTATCTCTGCTGAATGATATCCTCATTAATTCCAATTGAATCAGTATCTCTTTTCTCTTCTCATTTATTCATGTTATTTTATTTTCTCCTTTTTTTTCACACAAAAAGAAAGTAATCCAATTTGAATTTCATCCACTTCTTTTCAACTAGAGAAACAAAACTTCAAGAAGTTTATTCTTAATTCAGGAGCGAGAAGTTTTTGACCCCTATCCTCCCCCCCCCCTCTCCATCCTCTCCAACCCCCTCCCCTCGTCGTTCCACTTACTTTCCACTCCCGTGGACAATTAAAAAATTTCATCGAAATGCACAGAGACTACTGTCATTGCTTTACTAATTTTTTACCCAGTTGAGATTTATATATTATTCAAATCGTTTCTCCATTCAAATGCAATGGGGACTACAGGAAGCTTGGAACTAACCAGTTGGCTCCATTACTGAAAGTGGAGGACTTAAAAAAAAAAAAAAAAAAAAAAAAAAAGAATCTCTTTTCGTAGGCAAATCGTGCTTTTTTTTTTGTTAAACCCTTCCTTTTGGTTCTTTATTCTGGTTCGTTTTTAATTTTTTTTTTTTCCTCCAAGTTCAACCTCGGAATAATCCATTCTTTGCCATATGGCGATGGTTTCTGTCCGCGAACATATTCTCGCTTTCAAAACTTTCTACAGTATCTAATGATATAAAATGTCCGAGAGTTTCTGCTGGCTTGAGTGAGGCAACACCCGCGGCATATTCAAAGTTTTAAAGCGGAGGGGAGGAGGAACGAAAAAAAAAAAAAAAAAAAAAGGCCACAGTTGAAGACAACTTGAGGATTGTTGGGGAAAAAAAGGAGGAATCTCTCGAGCCGATACAATGTAAAAATCATGCGCAATACCGATTTTTCAATGACAGATTTATTGTCATATAAATTCACACATATTCAAGGAAAAAACAAAAAAAAAAAAACGAATAAAGGGAAAAAATAGGAGAGAAGATCTCTATATGCAACTGACATTGGAATTAATGTCACGAGGTTTTTTTTCGATTTAGCATTGATCGTTGGTCATATATGCCTGGTCAAATTTCCTCCAACGATTGCCCATAAATTTATCCAGCAATTGCCTCTACCATACTCTTCTACTGGTATCATCCACTTTTCGCTCTTTAATACCTCTTTTATTTTTCAACTTCCCCAATATTTCTATAACCGCAGCAGTTATGTAGAGTTCAGAATTTCAAGTGTCACATACGTAATTCCATTATAATTCTTTACCACCGATTATTAATCGTACTTCCACAAACGAAAATTATGGGCTTGTGGCAGGTGTACGAAATTAGATGGTCAACGTGGTGAGAGTCAATATTAATAATTCTCTTCATTTTTTTTAATCCTCAATGGAATTTCATATTATAATAATTATCGTTAATCATAAAATAAAGGTCTCTGTATTGTTGAAATTGTTTCGTATTAACAGTTTAAAAAGTAAAATTTACCCTCCAAATTAATAATTATCTCGAGAAATAGAGGCATAGCATGAGGATAGATGGAGAAAGATTACGTGAATATTACTACTGGCTGTAGTAATATTTGCGTGCTGTTTCTAAATGAAGGCTGAGATTATTTCTCATCGATTTCGTTTGTCTTCCATGAAAATTCTGAGAACCTGCGTTCTACCACGCATTCGCCATAATAACAGAAGAGAAAAAAAACACTCAATTGCAAAGAAGTAATCAAGTATTTTATCCTCCAAATAATGAAGAAAAATAAATCTAATACCTACGATTCTCATTGCAATGTGACTGTGAAAGAAAAAAGTATTTGCAAATAAAGATGTGCAATACTGTATTAAAGTGAAAAAGGGCTCGAATTTAGCACTCAGTTGACTGTTTATTCGTTCAATTTACGACAGTCAGTCTTGAGAATTCTCACCATGCAGAGGATTGCAATAGCATATATATATATATATACTTTACCATGGGCTTATTTAGTTTTGCGATTAAACGGAGCGAGCACACGGGATAGTACCAAGTCTGGGATCTAAATTTCTGACAAGAATATCACGTGTATGAACGTCAAGTCTTCCGCTCCAGATGCGACACGCTGGATTTACTAAAATTTACCAGATTCAACTGCAATGCTTCCATTCGCACAAATAAATACTGATCCTTCTTTTCCTTTGCATAGTCAATTTCCATAATTTTAGTATTGAATTTTTTTATTACTGAAAAAAATCGCTTCAATTGATTTGAAAATCCTTTGAAGCTCTTTCATCAACGAAAAAAAAAAATTGTATAGAGCTTTTTCAGAAAAATATTGTACCACAGAACAGTAAGAAAAAGAGATTATTATCAATAGAACGTAGATATGGAATATCTAAACTGCAAAAACTAATGTTTGACATTCAGACACTTTTAAAACATTTTAAAGATTTCTTTGATAGTGACAATTCAGTTATCTCTGAATGTTCGAATCTGCCAAAGTGTCTTATTTTTCACTGACATAACCTATGAGTATATACGTGTCCTGTCATAGAATAGGAACTGAATTGAATGAATTTCTGGAGACTGGAAAATGGAAAAAAATCGATCAAAAATTAGTATATTAATTTTTTCTCATTTATTTAATCCACGTTATCATCGTTTTCATATTTGTGTAGATAATGACAACACTTGACTAAGACACGGAAAAATGTTTTACACTGATGTGTCTGAATAGCATTTAGCAACTGAGTTTTGCTTTACCTTCAAGCTCCAATGACTGAACAATTGGGAAATATCTGAATTTCAAACATAAAAAGCAGCTAAAATAATGTCTTGTCACTTTTTAAAACATGTAACGTTTTCCATTTAATTTATCCAGCTTCAAGATACTTTCAATTTTAAGATATTTTTCTCTAACTGATATCTTCATTTGAAACATCTGTGAAGCATTAGTTTTTACAGTACACTTATTGCATGATCATCAGTCCACACTTGTAGGATCAATATTGCTATCAATAGCCTGTGTGGTCCTTTTGATATTCCTGGACTTATTGATTTTCCACTGATATCAAAAGGCAGCGTTGCTCATTAGTGAAAAGTCCAGTTACTAATTAGGTAATTGCAGTGCTTAAAATCGCAGGTATAGCAAAATAATTGGCCTCTCAAAGGATCTCTATGACGTGATAATCAATAGCATCAGTGATTCAGCATGAATAAATGCAGAGTGGATGTGGAAGCAGTGAGAGGTAAATGCGTTGGCGTTTTCCATAGACAAAATTGGCTAAGCACAAGTGAAATATATATGTTGTAACTGAGGCAAACCAACAACAACTTTATCATTCTTGATGAACGAGGTGTCCTGGTGGGCAGTAAAGCCGCAACCACGATGCTATCTGTCTGAAAGTGGTACAAGATAGATACAGCAAAGGGTTTATTCATGAGTCAACCTACCTCATCACTTTTATTATCTTCCAACAAAAAAAAAAATAAAATCATAGAATTATTTATTAACTGTGAATATCTTGATTCTCCACAGTTTTCAATCTTCATATTGCTTTCCATTAAAAATACATCATGCATCAATATTTTGATCCTTTTTTCCTTTTTTTATAAATACTCCTACGATTGATGGTCCTGAATCTTTTAAGAAGACAGGCCAACGTCACTGAGATAACACGATGGGGAAGAACTCCGTAAAAATCCGTTGGGCGATAGCGCACGACCGGCTTACCCCGGATCTTTTCACTCTCTCGTGTCAACTACCTCCTTCTATTCAACAATCTCGACATACTTCAAACTCTCCTATGGCAGTCAAGTCCACTTCTCTTCACCTTGTTTCTTTCTATCTTCAAACCCCCCCCCCCCCCCCTACCTCGTCAACGTTTCAGCCATCATTCGTAACCCATTGTCATCAAAAAATGCACTTTCAGTACTTGGGATAAAAATGAATATACGAGAAGAAAGAAAGAGGAGAAAAAAAAAAGGAGCAGGAACAAAAGATGTCTGGAAAGGCTATTGTCGTCTTGCAAGTTTTCCACACATATGGACCATTGGTGTCTCACTTTTTTTTTTTCTCTCTCTCTCTACTTACATATAGAGTTTTGAAAAAATGTCAATTCAGTAAAACCAATTCGGTGCCAATAGATGGTTGCCAGATGATCATAATCTTCAGCTAAATCAGCTAAATTGTTTTATTATTTGCTGCCAGTAAATCTCCAAGTGAATGATCAATTGTGTACAGAAGACTAAATGTTCATGTGTACAATGAAAATTTGATTTACTGGAAAAATTGTGTTTTTCTGGTATAATTGAAAGAAAAATATTGAAACACGTTGTAGTGAAGTGGCTTTCATGCCTATTCAAATAACAATGAAAATGAAATATAATCGGATCATGAAACATGTGGATTTTAATTGTTATATGTTTTGGATTGAACGTGAATTCAGTACTTATGTGTTTCAAAATAATCTCATATCAAGTTGAATGAAATAATTACAAACATGAAAGGTTATTTCAATCAATTTAATCATTTAATTTGTGTATTTTATTATTACGGATAATGTGAAAATATTTTTTTTTTAATTTTTCATGAAATATGAAATTGTTGAGGGAAAAAGTGAGATTTTCGTTATAATGACGGGGATAGAACTGGACCAGTAATAATGTGTTCACCAACGACATAATTAGTAACACGATATTAGTTATGTCTCCTTCTCTCATGGATCTGAGGGATCACGTTTTAGTATTTTGAACAGACGCTTGTTGTAAACTGAGACGAACAGACCAACGGACTCGACAAATACCCAAGGTATCACATTACTATCGTAAAGAAAAATGTTAATAATTCTTTTTTCACTTGGGGTTGAATGGTCACCAGCGATAATCATGCGTCAACATAATTCTGAAAATCTTGAAATTAATTCCCTGGAAAAAATCGCAATTACATTTTTCTTTAGTGACCAGTTGGTTCGAAAAAAAAACAAAAAAACAAATAGTTGTTTGAAATACATGATCAATGTTCTTCTGACGTTATAACAGTCATTGATGAATACTCGGTCCATGAGTTTTGTAATGAAAGCACGTACAATTTTCAGTGTCCGTTGTGCTATTCATTCGCCACAATAGTCTTTCACAGTTATACGTAATCATAGATTCTGGACTGATTGCTGGCTTGAATCGACAAAGTCCTTTTCAGTCGTTTCTACAGTTTTGTTCGTTTTGTTATACTCAGTGAGATTGCCAACAACTTTCTGCACATGCAATTGCTTAAAATCAATCGTGATCGAGTGATTGATGCGAGAAAAAGATTGTTTTTTTTTTCTTCAAATAACATTAAATATTTGAGTAATGAAGAGGTAAAACAGAATAATTCCATTTTTTTTTTGAAAAAAATCCTTTTTTTGTACTTTCTGAAAAAGGATTAAAGCCAAATCATTCTGTCTCGCTATCTTTCCGCAATATTCCAATGAAAATTATCACAAAAATAAAAAAATCAACACTGATAAAAAAAAGTGTTGAAAAATATCAGAAAGGAGAGAATGGGGCAAAATGGACTCCCAGAGCAACATGACTCAAATTTTTTTTTTAGAGTGAAGGAGTTCATGAAAAAAATTTTAAAAAATTGAGAAAATGCTCCATTATGTGGACATTGTTGATGAATTTTATTGAATTTTTTCATGAAGTCCTATACTCTAAAACAAAATCCCAAATCATTCTGACTAACAGATCTCTTTTGCCCCCGTCTTTCGCATTCATCCCATTGATTCTTGATAAATATTTTTTTTCAAATAATAAAGAATGTTGTTCGATTCACTGAATTTTATTCATTCCAACAGAACAAAAATTCTTTTCTCAGTGTTTCGTTTTGATATACAGAAGCCCTTCAATCAATTCCAATTACATTTTCCGCTGATTTTTGAGCATTTGTAAAGCATATACGTTCTGATAAACACGAATAAAAAAACAAAAAATAATCCCCAAAAAACTGATCATTGAAAAGCGAAATAGGTAACTGTGAACATTGAAAAATAGTTTGTACGTTTTACCACGAATAGAATACCACTGGTGCATAGTATAAAATTGAAGCCGGTAGGGCAAAACATCAGAGGGTTGCATGCGATAGGTAATGCAGAGAGATGTCACGCGTAGAGAATTTGGAACGGGCCACATACTACAATAGTTTCCTCTTTCCCCAGCTCAAATTCTGTGCACACGCGTTGTCTTTTCATAGCTGTTTCGCATGAAATTGCCATGACGTGGTTCGCATGCACTACACGCACTTACAGTATGCGAGTGCCAGCACTACACTTTCACATGGAGCTTATGTACATGAAATAAACGTATATGTATTGATTGTAGCAAAAGTAATGGTAATAATAGGATGCTTCTAAAACTGCAGCAAATAAAAAAAAGGCACAAAAAACACTTATGAAACTCGCTATATCAGATAGAATTCCAAGTGATTGAAAATTTATATATACCAGCAGTTTAATGGAGGCAATTTTTTTCCAATCGATTAACTTCAACAAATAGCATGCAGTCAGATGAGCTTTTCAATGCACCTGTGAACCCTTTGAAATGCGTGAAAATCAATCTGAAGACATGCAAAACAACAATTACAATAAATCATTGTTATTTTAACTCATTGCTATTTAATTCAAGATAAATATAATAACGTGAGAATCAATAAAGTCCAATTGAATGATTTGTTCGTTCAAATGAAACACAATCATGTAGTGTATCAACACGTGTCAGAACATAATCTGTATAAAGCCATTGAGTCATTAAACTAAGCTATGACTTTATGAAACACAAGCAATTTACAAATGAATGTAATTCCACTTTAATTTTATTTTTTTCTCACCAAAAGACTCAAGTTTTCATCACATAAGCCGACAGAATCCTCTTCATATATCTATATATATCTATATATTTACAAAGATTCTATTAAAGTCTTGTCTTAAACTTCAGCGAATAATTAACAAGACCCTAGCATCGGAGACTCTGAAGCTGAACTAAGTACTACACTCGTTAATATCTCAACGTACTCGTTAATACTATCCAAAGTAACTTTCAATGTTTACCTGTACTGAAATAGATTGAAAATTAGTTACAATGATGGATGGATAAATGGAGAATTTTCTTCAATTCAATTTAATGAAATATTATAGCTACTGTTTATGAAACACAAGAGCATCTAATAGCTTCATGCGTAAATGTCAATTTACATTTGTACATTAATTTTGACAAGTAGTACATGAAGACATCCATCACATTCACTCTCAGTTTAATTTTCCATTTCTCTCTTGACACAAAGCCTGTATTTCAGTGCAAACAGGATTATGCCATTGTGCTACGATAACATTAACAAATTACCACTTACCTTCATGTCTATTGTTGAAGCATTTAACCCAATGCTCAAAAGCATAAGTAGCAAGTAGTACACTAAGGATTTCCTCCAGTTGAATATACTGTCCTCGTTACCACTCACCATTCACGCTCATTTATGTCTCTGAAACTTTACAATTATACGAAATTTAAAATAGTGAAATGGCGAAAATGTCCTTTCCATTATCATTAATTCTGTAGTTAATAATAATTTGAAAGTCCTTTTCTATTCACATGTTATCTCTCATTTCTAACATTTACGCTGTAATATCCTTTGCACTAGTTCATAAATATAAGCTGTTAGACTAGAGTTCTGAATTAAATATGATGGGCATCCACTTTCAGGAGGCTCAGAAGACCTCTTCTTTCACCATCATATATATATATATATATATATTAGACAATTTAGCCTCTACCAAGACAATGCAGTGGTGTGCTATATAATTGCGTTGAAAATACCTCTTTGGAGAAAGCTCTAGTGAGTAAATTCAGTGGATGACTTGAATTTTCTAGTTAACCTTTTTATTACAGTCTTTGCACTAAGAATTCTTCTACGTTACTGCTAATCTTCTATCTACTGTGACTCAATTTGTTACAATTCTCAGTAGAAAAAACGACATGTCAATTAGAGAAAAGTTACTTTTTCTTTTTTTTTTTTTTTTAATTTTAATGCTCTTATGTCAATTACATTGTCATCATCAACACTCTCTCTAAATAATAATCTCATTTTAACGTAAATTTATACTGTCATCTCAATCTCCTAATAGATTATAATTACGTTAAATCTGATAAAATTTAACGTTACCCAACATCAGTGCAGTTTCATATACAGTGTAAATATAAACCTTGCCTTTTATCCCCCTATAAGCCATCATGAAATTGTGAAATTTTCCATCGTCAACATTGTTCCTCGAAAGTGTTGTTAAAAGTCATTAATGCTATTCAAATTTATTGGACAAAAAGTTAATATGGCTTTAATGGAATCTTCAATGAACGTTGAAAATTTAATGAGTTCACTTCTGTCTATGAAAATTTCTAACTCTTGAATAATTTTGCACTACTCATTGTTTTATTTATTATATTGTCGCCTTAGAGTTAAAGGGGGGTAAGTGCCAAAAACACGAAATTCTGGTGTGAAAGAGGCGTATGTCCACTTATCACTCCAAAATGTTTTTTATGGCCTCTGGAACATTATTTGGATAATTGAAAGTTAAAATAACAAAATGGCGTAACTAACAATTTTAAAATGAAAGGGACGTATCTCCACACTTACGCCCCTTTGTTATTTTCTTTTTAAACGCTATATAATTTTTAAAGTTAGTAAAAAGGACGTATCTCCGCACTTACGCCTCTTTGTTTTTATAATTTTTTTCATCTCCTGAGAATATTTTGAGTTACGCTTTTTTGTTTTTAGGATTATTTAATGCGAATTTTGGCACTTACGCCCCTTTGTTATTAGTTTTTTTCCGATGATTAGGGAAAATTCAATGAAAACACTAAAAACAAAGAGGCGTATCGCCGGCACTTATGCTCCTTTGTTATTAGTCAGTTGTACTTACGCCTATATGTTATTATTTTTTATTTTTTTACTAATAATGCGTAAAAGGCCTTGGAAAGCCTATTAGAGCAACAATTGTGGAGATACACCTTTTTGTTATTTTGAAGAAAAAAAATCGAGAAAAATGGCGCTTACGCCTCTTTAACTCTAAGGCGAAAATATCTCTCTTTCACTGAATTTTCTACAATTTGCTGCTTTTCAAATTTTTGGCTAGAAAACTTCGGTCAATAAATAATTATGACTTTGGAGAGAGAGTTGAATGGAAATTTCTATGATTACAAGTAGAATTGTACATTTAAGTAGGGACAGTATCGTGCTTTAGTCAAGCTTGTGTTGTAAAACACGAATACTGAAAGTGCATTAGGGGTTGGCCAATAAAGTTTTTAGGTTAGTGCCCCTTAGACGAATTTCGCGCTTGAAGTGAAGGTTTAGACGAGCACGAGAGTTTATAGCAGCGATAACGTCCAACTGCTTTGGCTGCTCAAGCCAAAGTGAGCTGAGGAGACAAGGTGCGAGTGTATATGTGTATATGTGTATATATATATATATGTGTATGTAAAAGAGAGTGAGAGAAGGAGGTCTTTTAGGTCTTCGTGGTTTGAACCGTTGAATAGCCAACGAGCGTTTTGCACGGTTTCTAAAATGCTCATCGATAACCACAAATGCCTGGGCTAAAATATCAATTTATCAATCATTCAAAGTTTTTGAGGCCGGTTGAACTGCGTATGAGTGCTAGTTTCTCTGTTATGAAATATCACATGAAAATTTGAATCATCCTCATTCAACGAAAATTTGAAATTTCCATCATAGAAATATCGCTTTCATTTATATTTTCACTTTTGTATTTGCGAAATATAGGACTTTTGGTCAATTGCACGATGATTATCATTCAATGTACATGATGAAGTAATTTTGGAAGCCTTTTCACTTCGGATGGAATTCACACTAATGGTACATGGCCCACAGCAGCCAATGATTATTATTGCGTTCAATTGCAAAAAGAATTTTCATAAAACATATAAACAGTTTCAGTAAAGTAGATCGTAATATAAATATTGATGCCATTGATCCTTAGCAAATATTTCTTTGAAATGATTAAAGAAATTGTTCAATTTACTGAATTTAGTTGATTTAAACAGATTAACTAATTGAATTGACTAAATTCAGTAAATTCAACAGTTTTTTGAGTTATTTCAAAAAATGTTATGTCTAGATTTTGTGCTTGCGTCAAAAGGGAATTTACCTGATTACAGATTAAAATTATTAATTAAAGATTTGAAGGACGACGCTAATTTATTTATAATCTCGCGTTTGATTCTAAATGTTGTTTTGGAAAAGAACTCGACGAAAGAAAGGGAATGCGTCGATTATTAAGAATTTTTGGACATTACAATAAATATTTGCTAAGTATCAATGGCATCAATATTTCATTATTTTTCCCACTATTTTTTCCTCAGTGTACAACAAAATTTCTGTAAGAAACCAACTATCAAGTCACAAATTATCATTTTGGTTATTAAAAGAAATGTATTAAAATTGTATTTTGGCTTGACACGCAACGAACGTCTAAGAAATAATAATAATAATAATTCAATACACTAGTATATCGAGTAACTCGTTGAAAATAGGAAGAGTAAGTATAATTTGAATGGCTGCGTATACATGCAACATAGTTATGAAACAGAAATATAAGCATTACTAGGAATCTGATGTTTTTTTTTAAATTCCATTCCCTCTCAATTTCTCTTTCCTTCATGTTTATCTTCCAATCCAAGAGTTTCCGGTTTGGATTTATCATCATGTTGATATTGAGACTATTTTTTCCATTGCTATCTGTATCATCGTGACCTAAATGAAAAAAAGGGGCAAGGAACATTCACTCTTTCTTCGCTCTTTTTCACGAAACTTTTTTTTTTTTTTTTTTTTTTTTTTGGTTGAGCTAGGATAAATGAAGCCGGAACGTGCCTTGCTCTTCGTACATCGCCTCCCGGCCGTTGACCGGGCTCTACGATAATACGAACCTCAACACACCCAATGAATGGAAAGATTGCGCTTCATTCATTCGGAGTGATAACCCGCTTTGCGTTTCCGAAAAGGAGGCACACGAAAATAAAAGAGGAAAACAGCGAAAAGAGGAAAGAAAAAAAAAAAAACATAAAACATTGAAAAGAGAAAAGAAGGGCATAAACAGAAATTCAGAGAGAAGTTGGATAAAGAAAATAAAAGAGATGGAGCCATTTTTGTACAGTGTCGGATATACTTTTTTGTTATATATAACAGCTACAATTCTAGAGATCAACATCTTTTTTAACATCCGACGTTGGAAAGGCTGTTCAAAAATACTTCTGTGGTATCTTCATTGTCAACTGATATAATTTATTCCACACTCTTTTATTCCATGATCATTTTGTATGACTGTACGCTTTTTTTTAACATGCATCTACTTTGAGAATAGATAGGAGAGAGAAAAGGGATGAGGAAATGCTTCAGCTCGATGATTAAGGTAGTTTTATGGGAAAGGGATGGATTAAAATTGAGGTACCCGGCTCTTCATTTTGCATTCCTTTCCCTTTTGATGTATTTGAAATTCATTTATTCGATATTGAAGTAGGGGAGCCCGGGGCAAAATGGACCTGCGATTCAAAATTATTTGGGATTTTTTTTGGGAGTGAAGGGCTATTCAAAAAAATTTCAAAAAATTCACTAACAATGTTCACATATTGGAGTATCTTCTCAAATTTTTTCAGATTTTTCCACCGAGTCCTTCACTCCGAAAAAAATCATTAATCATGTTACCCTGTAGGTCCATTTTGCCCCAGCCTCCCCTATATGACATTTTGCTTTTGATTATTAATTTAACGGAAATTATAATATTTTTTGGTAAATTCTCGATATCCACCAAATGATACGATATTGTATGCACACACATCCAAACATTCATTTGCACATATAGAACAGTGGAAATAGGGAAAGATGTTTCTCGATGAATATGAGATAATATGCATATAATACGATATATATCGCATAGAAAAAATCAAGATTTCTCAAGAATTTCAAAATTTGAGATTAAATTGTCATTTTTACAATTTAAAAAGAATAATAATTATACAATTATATAATAAGTTACTTACTATATAATAAGTAACAATAATTATACAATTATGTGCATGTGCTCTACAAAACTATGTGTAAATGGTCAATCAGTTCTAAGCAGCGACCGTCTAATTGCCCTACTCAATCGTAGATTTAACCAAATTTCCTTGTCTTCAAAGTCAAAGAAAAAAAAATACGTGTTAAAAAAAATTGAATTAATTTCCAATTACTCCAAAATATTGAAAGAATCTCTACACAATTTTTTTTATAAAATTTTCTGGAATGGGTTTTGAGAGAAAAAAAGAAAATCTACCGAATGTTATTGATTTCTGAGGTTCCACCATTTACTCTGTGTCAAAAGTTTCAAATTTGAAATTACATATGTCATTAATTATGTTGTCGAAAATTTCCAAATTTCACAATTATTATTTCACAATTTTATTAATGACTTTTTGCTTATTCTGTTATTACTCAGACATGTATTTACTTCGGCAAATTGAGTATCAATAATTGATGGAAATTCTTCTTCACCTTTTTAATGCTTCGAGTATATTCAATTTATATTTATTAAAATAAGAAATATTTATCAACTAACTAAATAAAGTGAATTATTTTATGTTGCAGTACGAAATACTGGCAAGATCAATTCACCTGTTCCACATTGAATCTGGGTAAGTGAAATGTTCTTAATTAAAAAAGTCAATCCTTTTATTTCCTTTTACGAATGAAAAATGAAGGAAATTGAATGGCTATCAGGCTGTTATTCATTAATTGAACTACTAATCAAGCATTGAATATTATTCATGAAGGATCAATTCGATGAATTAATTTTCAAGAAGAACCTGAGAGACATTGAAAATATTCATCAGACGTAGAGTTCAAGATGGAATTTTTTTTTCAAATATTCATTTCATTCACCGGACAATTATTTTGCTTGCGTTACGCCCACTCATTTTTTTGCCTCGGAAAAAGTTACAGTCGCACAATACCCGAGGCATTTTACAGGTCAAGATGGAAAATATATATCTATATATATATATGTTTATTGTGTCTTAAAAGTCCAACCCTTCTCATTCCCATGAATTTTCAGTGTTTACTTTCAAAAAATCAGCATTCTTCTCAATTTTTTTCTCACTTCTTCCATTTTGATATGGGAAAAAGTGGATATTTCAATGAAACGGCGTGAAATTGATTTTTTTAAACGATTCTATTGAAAAGTTGAGAAAATTTCCGGTGGAAAACACATGTCCAACCCTTTCCATTTTCGATTAATCGAATTTGCCAGAAATTATCGATAATGAATTTTGACACATGTTTTGCAACAGAATTATTTCATAACACAAAATTCATCTTTTTACATCATTTTCCTTTAATCAATGAAAATATTCGGTCTTTTTCGAAGTTTTTCAGAATCACCTGAAAATTTTTATACGAATGATGGTCAAATAACTTTGACTAACCAAAAATTTCCAGGACAAAAGTTGAATATTTTCTCTCTATTTCGCTGATTTGCAAAATATCTCAGCTGTAACAATTGTAACTACAGCTTTTAATACAGGTTTAAATGTTTTGCTCGTGTTCGTTGTGCGTGTTGAGCATAAAATACATCATAAATTAGATTCAAAATTACAAATTCAGATAATAATTTTCCCCGAAAATTCAGTTTCAAAGAGTTCATACATAATTCTACCAATACAGAATTTCATCTACAATTTCATGCTTTTCATTTATTCACGAAACACGCGATTAAAAAGGTAACATAAAAAAAATAAATTAAAAAAAAAAAAAAAAACTGTTGAAACATAGTCGAACCAGCAATCAGCAGCATATAAAAATTTTAAATCCTCAAAATGTATAATTCTGCTTTATGCACTGAATACGATTATTCGTCTGGGTCACGTTCTCCATTTTATTATCGTATTTGTCGACAATTTAGTATCTCTCATTATCCATTTTTTCCCCAATCCAAATATCATAAAAACTAATTCAGTAAATGACAATTTGCAACAAATCTTTAGTGTCCATTACTCAAGAGCTTCTTCAGTGAAAATATATATATATATATATATTCCAATGAATCCACAATTCACTAATTCTCCAAAAATCTTCCAAATAATTCTTTATTGATCTCAAATAACCATAGAATTACCAATAATATTGAAAATAAAGAAAAAAAAATTCATAAGAATTTTCAATTTTCTGCGGTGTTAAAATCTATGTGGAGCATTGTAAAATAGAACGAGAACTTGGGGGAGCCTGGTGTGCTTGAGGCTTCTCACCGCAATTTTGCATGAATATCGAGCGTGGTTTTTCAAACTCCAATGTTATAGAACACTGTGAAAAGCCACCAGGCACTCTCTTCCGTGCCAACTACTGCTGAATGGTGCCCGTGAGCCATTGGCGTCTCGCACTCTCTCCCTCTATTCTCCATAAATTCAATTTTTTAATTTTTTTTTCCTTTTTTTTTATTATACTCTTTCCCCCCCCCCCCCTCTTTCGAAAAACTTCCACCAATGCCCCAGATGCCACTGTCACACTGACAATTGCTTCCATCACTTCTGCCTATTCTTTGCATAACAATTGAGAAAAACAAAAAAAAAAAAACCTGAATAAAAATGATGCAAAATCATTATAATCAGCAACTTACTCATGATTGCATCAATCATCAATGTCACGTTTTTTTTTCTTCTGAATTCCAATATTTCTATTTTTCAATTGAATATGAATTCATATGCATCATACTGTGAGAGCATCACAAGTTTTATTGCCTCAGGCTGAGCACTCCAACAATCGTTTATTTGATAAAAAAAAATTCACTTGTTCAAACCGAGTGACACTCTTTATATGTATATATATATATGTATAAATATAATGTATATATCCTCAGAGACCTTTACTTCTATCTGACTAATTTATTCTTCTCTTTGAGTGTAAAAAATTGTGCGCAGAAAAGAAGAAAAAAAACGTCATCCGCAATAATAGAGGTAATAATGGAATTTGAACATAATGTTCATCAATCAAAATTTCATTACTCTCTCTGGTTCATCTGGAATAATTTGATGCATGTTTTGTTCGTTTTCAATATGCATTTCTATCATGCAAATGTCATTGTAGGATTTCATGAAATTACAAATTGCATATTGAGCAAATATAAAATAGCAGATAATTCAATTTTATTCATTGTTCTCAATCATTTATAAGTGGTACAATTGATGAATTTTTAATAATACGAATTGTACGTGCAAAAAAATAAATCTGAATCAAGATCTTTTATTGGTAGTATGTTGAATTCTGTAGATTCAAATTATTAATGGAGATAAAATAACAAAAATGATAGTAAAGTCACACGCAAAATGTAAATTAGATATTATTAATTCATAGGTACTTCATGCAGTGCTAGAAGTGCATGGGCATGGATTTGTGGTAACCGCAACCGCATCAACACTTGTCTGAGAGTTAGGATTTCTCGCAATTGAGCCAAATCATGGAGGAAATTTATCAACTTTGCCTTTTGTTTTTTGGGAGATTTCATTAAATTATTTTCTTACTCATGGGGAAAATTAATCTGCATTATTGGTCTGTAATCGGGTCATCAGGTCATAAAACTTTCGTAAAGTTCTCTAATAGTGCTTGAGTTACTCATAAAACTAAGAGTTTCAGGATGATTATAATTGGCTGTTGAATATTAAAAGAATTGTTCAATTAAAAAGATTGACCTGCAGAAGTATTGATTGGAAATTCCTCTAATTTCTCAATGCCAGTGCCTCTTCACTCCTTCTTAATGGCCTAAAAAAAATTAGAATTTAATCTCAAATATTGAAATTTTCAAGAAATATTGATTTTTTCTATGCGATATATCGTATTATATGTATATTCTATCATATTCATCAAGAAACATCTTTATTTCACAATACTGTTGAAGATGTCTCTTAGTAATTATTCATCTCTATCATGATCAGAGATCGGCAAAAAAAAATTCGCATTCTTAATTTTTTAATTTTTTTTATTTCTGTAATTTCCATCGAATAAATTTCAATTACTTTCTTAATGAAAAATTTGGATTTTTGAATTTTTCATTAGTTTGAAAATTAATTTTTTTTCGTAACAATTTTGATTACTATTGTAATTTAAAATTTGACTGATGGAATTTCCTAACTATTTTCTTTATTAAACTTATCAACATTTTTATTAGTTGAATTGAATTATAAATGTCATATAAGTGTCATTTAGATTGGGTTAAATTATAAGTTCTTATTTGTGTTACATTTAGTTAACACTCTCAACTCAAATTTTTTTTCTGAAAGACGGTTATATTTGGGAAGATTCAACATAGTAGCGTTGATTTTATTATAAGATTAATTATTTCAATCAATTAATAAGTAAGAAAGAATCAAAATTTTAAATAAGAAAAAGAATTATAAAATTTCATCAGTAAAATTTTTAATTACAATAGTAAACAAAATTGTGAAAAAAAATCATTTATTTTCAAACTAATGAAAAATTTAAAAATCCAAATTTTTCATTGAGAAAGTAATTAAAATTTTTTCGATGGAAATTACAGAAATAAAAAAAATTAAAAAATTAAAAATGCGAATTTTTTTTTGCCGATATCTGATCATGATAATATCACGAAGAGAAATATATAAGATTATGAATGATGAATAATGTTCATCAACAAAACACAATTTTAAATTATTTACTCACCATTTCTCATCTGGAAAAGTCAAGTATTTACGGTTTTCTGTTGCATTAAAAAAAAATCAATACTTCATTATCAATTCTTCCACTTTTGACGAAATGACAGGAGTCAAGATGGATAATATTTTCAGGAAATTCGTGGAAGTATATTTGTATTATGCCGGAAGTTCCTGAGATGAAGCACGATCGACAGTTTGAGATGTTATCTAATAGAAAGAAAAAAAAATCACAGCTGATAAAAAAAACTGATCATGTATGTCAGTGACTTTCGCATTTTTTTTCAAAAGAATTCGAAGCTATTTATCTCTTGAAGTAGCTCCATGTCCAAGTTCCTTGCTAACTCGTTGGATTGAAAGATTCTTTCCTCAAGATGTGACTGATTTTATAAAAATCCAAGATTTATCTCATGCAAGATTTCTTAGGAATGATGAAAGATTTTGTTGAGTTTGAAAAATAAAAAGGAAAAACAAATTGAGATGTTGCCTCGATGAATTTCATCTGGATGCGGTGAAATAACTTGGGTTTGGAGTTGCTACACAAGCACAAACGATGAGAATCTTACATCCGGGATCTTGAGACTGTGTAGATTCAAGTTACTTGTACCTTAACTGCAGTATCCTTGATGCATTAATCCATGTCGTGGCTATCGTGGGCACGTAAGACCCTCCGGACATGGAGGAGGTATACGGTATAGTTAAAACGAGCGCTTGGCCATCTACACAGTCCCTCTAGTGGAATGTCCGTTTACGCCCCAGCCTCAGCCAACTTTAACTTCAAATGCTCTGAATACGTTGGATACCAACCTTGATGAAATATCGTGGTTTTTCCTCTGTTTTTTTTTTCTCCTTTTTTTTCCTTCGTTCAACCCCATTCTCCTTTTTTTTTTTCTTCTCAACTACTAAAGTTTTTTTTACCATTGAAAATAAAATGACAGTAATAGAAATTTTTATGGAAGAAATGAATTGTCTTACATGGAAGAAAAGAAGAAGAAAAAAAATGATGATAAATGTTTTATCATCAGTGAGTTTCATTGATTCTGGCACATAAAATTATCTCATGTCATTCGAGAATACCGAAGATTATTTGAAAATACTGAAATCTAAAATCTTACGACTTTTCTTCGCTGCTTTTCTCTCGTTATTATTGATTATTTTCTTTATGGTTTTTTTTTTTCGTTTATTCACGTTCTCATTTTATGTTTTTTTTTATTATTCGTTCTCAAATTCCTCGATAATAGAACTCGACTCTCTCTCTCGGTGAATCGACATGAAGAAGCATTTAAATCTCCAGATTATTATAATCTGCCTTTTTTTCTTTCTAACTTCTACCAAAATTTAATGGAAACATGTGTCTCTCCAACATTAATAAATGTTCCAGCTTCAATTCCAGTCTTTCATTGAGTCAACGTGCTTTTCCACAATAATAATATATAGTACTGCACAAATGTTCAGTGTCTGTTTTACGAAAAGCTTAGTTGAGTTATAAAAGAATTTTTTATCAAACACAGAACATTATCACTAAGAGGATTAGCTTTAATAATATTGGAATATTTCACCATTCTCCTACACATTTATATTATTTATGCTTCAATTAACCTTTCAAGTATTCTCAAAGGATAGAATAATCAAATTTGCATCGTTATATATTAATTTTTGGAAAATTTCAATATTCAAATATTATCAATGAACATTAATAAAGAATTACCAAATTCGACCACAAAATTTAGCTTTAAAAAAGTATTCAATTCTTTGAATTAAAAACGGAAATCAGTTGATTTTAGCATTTACAATTTCAGTACCGGATGAGCTCAACATCAGACTTTCCAATCGCACATTACTTCTCTTTTGTTTCCCCTCCACTGATCAACAACAGGATGTTACGTCTGTGTATGCGTACAAGCTTCAAATCTCAAATGTTCAATGCATTGAGGAACATTGGCTCAATTTGTTCATTTTTAATGAGAGACTCTTCAGATCTCTTCAAGCAGAAAGCTTTCATTGATTAACAAAAAAAAGAAAGAAAAAAACTGTAACACGTGAGGGAGAGTCATTCAATTAATTCTAACAAAAGGAAGAGAGATGACGAAGATGATATAATTGATATCCTGTCGATGTCAACTAGCATAAAAATCTCATTCACTGAATTGTTAAATTTAAAATCAATCGAATTTTTCTCCTTATGGAAAATAAGTTAGTTTGCAAAACTGATGCATGAAAAGGGAAAACGAGAGAAAAATTTTGGACAATTGAAGTGTCATTAGCTCTAACTAATGAAATAGATGTGAATAAATGAGGATTTTTCTCTTCAATAATTAAAAATGGTTAAAATTGAGCTGCAAGAAAAAGTCAGAATTATAAATTAGGTGCTTTCAATATTCATATACCAAGTTATTCCAATTTTTGCGGCACATATCAGGACTATTCAGAATCCTCAATAGACGAGTCCCTATAATAGGGCATTGAAATTCTTCGACGATGGGTGAAGAAGCCAACCAATAACATCTGCCATCAAATAATCCAGAAGTCAAGAAGTTCTCAATTTTACGTATTGAATTGGTAGAAAAATGCCTTATTTTTTTTTAACTTCAAAAATTTCCTTAAAATTTTGGCAATTACATTTATGCTTGACACCAACTCTCAAGTAAAAAAGCAAAAGAAATAAGGAGAATGATAATGCAACGATTTATATTCATCCAAAAGTCGTTGATACAGAGATAGGTCAGCATGAACCACCTTCGGGGACTTTGGTTCAATGTAGAAAGACGAATGATACCAAGTAGCTACAATCTTAGTTTCTACCACAGGCCCCGCAGGAATGTTTCAAAGTACCAATGCGGATGCACAACTATAGTTACAATTCGCAGTGCAGTTTCCCAACCACCAATTTCACTCTTAGAGATTCCCCATTCCCCCCATTTTCTCCAACTCCCCTTGATTATCCACACGCGACAATTCTGAACTCATAATATTTTCAGAATTTCCTATTCACAGTAGATTATCTTTGGACTACATTGTCTCAACCCTAAATTCATTTTGTCAATTTCAAAAGTTGTATTGACTCTCAACTAACTTCAAACTGTGAAAGAGCAAAAGTTAAACAATAATTTCTGTTGTCACTCGTTTGAAATTTGTACACTGGTTCATGATGTAATTCATGATGCAAGATTAATTAACACTCGCAATTCCTGAAGATCTGCACTGAAAAGAAGAATTTCTATTATCAAAGAATTTGTATTTAAATTCACAAAAAAAAAGCTAATTATTCATATTTTCATAGAAACTTTTGTGGAGTCATATTAAATTGATATATAATAATAGTTTAACACAAACTCAGGTTTTTCCAACAAAGTTTCTAATTGGATGGTAAAAAGCAATGGTGATAAGAAATTAAGAGCAAAAATGTTGGTTAAGACGTTATTGCTCATTACTGTCCAATTGATTAACGTAAAAATCATCTTAAATTTGATTAAGCAACAGATTTATTCGCTATTGAGTGTATTTATTCTTAAAACGAGGAATGAGATGATCGACTTGAGAAATCTTCAATTGGCTCCAAATAAAGAATGAAAATAAGTTCTCCCCAATGTGGAAATATTCAATTCAAATAACGCATTATTACTTTTGATAGATGACTTTGCTGTTTAATTATTTTTATGAGCTTAATTAGATTAAATTAATATGAATATTTTCAATTAATTTATTTCAACTTCTGCAGCAACCTACATGGCTCCCTTCATAATAACTTTGCTGAATCGCAAGCAATTTCATATGATATTGTTAAAAAAGAACGTCTGTAGGTGCACTTGTATAGTCAATATGACAGAGCCATGCATCAATTTATCACTTGAAAGTAATAAAATTTCAATCAAAATTATTTGCAGGACTTATTTATTGAAATCGTTAAACTCGAAGTAAATTTCTCCAACTGATACTTCTTGATTCTCCAAAATTTCTCACTCATGCAAGAAGTATTTTTTTTTCCCTCAGTCTTGAAACTCCCCACAAAAAATAAGGTTTCTTGACATTTTCCCTTAGACCCACTCGATCTAGATATATTTCCAGAATATCCAACAAACCTCCCAACACTTGTAATCTCTTGATTCAAGTCCAAGTCACAGTACAGAGATACAACAGTCAAGAAAAGTGACAAGACCTGTGGAGATTCCAGTGTACACTGTATCTATGCATGAGCCTCTTGTGTATCCACACTATGTCTCCCATAGCAAAATGTGTATGCATACTCAGTCTGGTTTTATGTACATCATGTACATAAACTAGCAGTGTACACACAATTCACTGAAGATACATGGAGATGTTAGTATGTTATGTGGGTCAGAGAGCACGTTGGACATATTGCCTACATCTGTATGACTTTGAAGTAGTCAGTAATACACTAGTATGAGGATCTTGAATAGATACATATTCTCATCTTGATACAACTGGGATATTCCCATGAGACTCTAGAGTAACATAGTCATATCCGGTTTTAGTCAAACACATGGTGGTCTTGAGTTATTGTTGAACTTTGAGGTGTCTATATATATGACAATATCGAGATAGTGTCGTTGTATTATGAAGAGGACTGATTAAATCTGTTCTCATTGAATTCTCGTAGAATCGAAGAGAAATCCTTGCAACTGCTTACAATTGAATTGACTTACTTCAAAGGAACCATGTGGTTCATCTAAGTCCTAAAATCCTGGATGAGTCATAATTAGATACAGATAAGCTTCAATATAATGTGGAAATCTAATAACTGTAATTAAGTCATACGGAAAATACATTGTCAAAATTCTCTCAATAATTGAATTACTAAACAATATATAACATCTTAATTCTGATTGTGTCATAACAAAGACTTAATTTTCGATATAATCCAATCAGTACAAAGCATATGCAATCTTTTGAAAATTTACCCATAATTGAGTAACATACACTGTGCATCCGGTGTTTATTCAGTTTCCAGAGACTCTAGAATCCCTGAATCTACAGATTAGATTAACACAGCACATGCATAAGATATTTGGCTAAGGAGTAACGTGGAAAATTCACAAGACTCTCCATATCTCATTTGGTAATTTAATGTAGCTACTTCATAGTGAAATAGAACTCACTTTATCCCTTGTCTTAACTCTGTTCGTGTATGTTAATGTAAATCCAGAGAATTTTCCATATTTGAGATTACTAATATTGAAGTAATTAAAAATAGTGATATATTTTTGTTTTCGAAGCTTTTTTGAATTCTTTGGAAACGTACGGGGTTAATAGTTTCTCCAAGGCAAGCAGGAAAAAGCCATGCATGCTAGTGTCTCAAGGGCTTTTGTCACCCCTTGGGGCTTAGCTTCAAAGTGTTGCAATAAAGGAAGCTGTGCTCTCGAAAGGAGAAGAAAAAAGGGCAAATTAATTTGCTTTTGTTATTGGAACTAGAGAGAGAGAGAGTATGAAAGGAAAATATGTGATCCGTAATCTCATTTGAACGTCAGAAAATAATGATTATAAAAGCACAAGAATAGTAATTACAAAATCTATTATTAAGGTAAATTAGTTCATTCATGTAATTTTCTTCAAATATATAATTTCATTGAGTCTGAAAATTTTAAGCTTCATTATCTTCAAATTTATGCTTATTCATTAAATATTTCAGATTCAATTTAACGATGAATTGACAAAAGAAATGTCATTTGCATTATTTCTCAATGAAGATTGAGACAGATAAGCACAATGAAAAAAAGAGGAAAAAAAGGAAGCATCCAACGTCAATTGAAATGCTTTCATCTCCTCTTTCTCTTTATCTTTTTCTTTCTCCTCCATTTCATCGAGACGCCGAATAGGCCGTTTTTCCCGGAAAATTAAAATTGATCGAAACGGGGCAAAAGTGTTACTTCTTTTTACTCACCCACTTATCCCATACATATACGTATTTTCATACCCTTTGTTCGCTTAGATATTCAAAGTAGCGTTTTAGTGCGCGAGAATTATTCATGTCACGTAGTCCATATTTTATGTGGCATTTCGTCAATCCTCAGGCTCTGCTACTGTGCCCTAGTCTACGAATTTTCATCATGAATGGTAAAAAAAAATGATTTATTTCTCTTATTGAATAAATGAGTGATGCTCCTTTGCTAGGAATTTTTCTTCGAGTAATCAATTCAGTAAATAGCTTTTTAGAGTCTTATTTTTTTAAGAGATAGCAATCATTAGTTCGTTTTTTTGGAAATCTTTCCAGAATTCATGATAGATTATCGAAGGTTTTATTAGCAATTCATTTCACCCCAGGTTAAAGACAAATTCTCCAAAAAAATTCATCCTTGAAAAAGTCAAATTTACATGAAAGCTATTCAAATTCAATGATAAATTATTGAAATTTTTTCTGCATGACAAATACAATAATAATCATAATATAATAATATAAAAACTCTTGCTTGAGCGAGTTTTACTGTCTTCTCCTCAAATAGATGAAAACCAAAATATCATCATTCTCAACAAATTATAAATTAATTGTAAAGGAGATTCTACAATGTCGAACGGCAAAGAATGCTCTTCAACTGTCAAACAAATAACCGTAACCTCATTTTCATTCAGCAAAAATTATATGATTTTCTTAATCAATAGTATACGTTGCACAGTCTCAGTATCGCCTCGGCGGATCTACCAAGTTAAGCAGGCAGTGCGTGGATACTACGACAAATGAGGTTGCAATCATTTTTTTTGGTAGTTAAAGAGCATTTGTTGACTTACCGCATTTTTTCAAAACTTGAGCATGCCGCGCGCATTTGCCGCGCGTTGCGTTTGCGGCAGGGCCATTGTAGAATCTCCTTAAAAAATACTAAATTGATAATTATCTCTTGAACAAAATGCAAGTAGAGATTTCTGTCACTGGTCAGCCAGTAAAATTAAATTTATAACAAGAAAAAGGAGGAAAAAGAGAGGAAAAAAAAAATTGTAAAAATTATGAGAATTTACAAGTAGGCATTATCAAGCCTCTCTCGTGCCACCGGGTGGTAACAATTTTCACGTCAAATGGTGCAGGAACACACGTTAAAAAGAGAGCATAATAGAAGGAGAGAAAAAGAGAGAGAGAGAGAAAAAAAAAGAAGGAGAGAATAGAAAAATATGCATTGGACTGAGCCTACTCAGTTTCCGTGTATTTACATACAACCCAATTAACATGGCAGTTTACTTTTCTCCAGTTGTTTGAGTATTGAGGCCGGGCAAAAATTGTTGGAAACAATTAACGTCATTGCATCTAGCGAGAAAAAAAAATAATGTTGACGTGAGCAAAACCACGTATCTAAAACAATAACACTCAATTTTTTTGCGTCAATATTTTTGCAATTGATTCTTCTCTCTGCCATTGATAAATAACTTGTACTGATAATAATTGAAGAAAACAGGGAAAAATTTTTAATGACAATAGTTATTTATTGTTTCATCATTTCAAGAGAATGCGAATAAATGGAAAAAAATAAATAAATAAATTCAAATATCATGTGGACATAAATAAATGTCAGAAGTTGGCTGGGTAAGGTTTAATGAAAAATTAAAAGCTTTGGAATTTGAATGGACCGTGAAATTAACGAATGGAGACTGATATTCATATATCCCTCACAGAGTTTCACGTCAGTGGCCAATTAATTATTTGAAGTGACCAAGCACCCTCTACTCTCTCTCTATGTACATGAACAACTGGGATGTAACCTAGCTAGCATCAAACACGCTGTGCAGGCTGATACCGTACTGTTACTTCACTCGTGTGAATAGTAGCCCCTCTTCTCCTCACCCTCTTTTTTTTTTCACCATTACACACTTGACAGACGAGACTTTTTCCAGAGGGTGAAAAAAAAAACACATGGCCAAAACTAATTTATACACTCGAATGAAAATGTCACAGCACCAAGCCTCTCCAGTTATTTTATGTCTTTTTTTTTTCTATTTTACTCATTCGCCATTGCCTGATAATAATGCCTTTTTTTTGGGCAAACTTTAACTGAAAGTGGCAATAAATTTTGATATCATATTTATGTGAGGCTGATGATAGAAATACAGGAAAAAAAAACTTCTCGAAATGAGCCTCGTTCATAGTTTGGAAAATTCGGTTTCATGCAATTAATTTCGTTAATGATGAAAATTGATATGAAGGGATCAACTATGGAGTTTGATATAATGACCTGAAAATAACTTCAATTTTATGCAATGTTTCGGGCATGTTGTGGCACTGATTTTTTAAAATTCATTCATTGTTAATATGTGGTATTGTGAGATAACGAAGATCTTTAATCACAAAATTTGAAAATTTGTGCAATTTGGTAGAGATTAAGTATTTTTTCTATATAATTTTATCATGTTTGAGTCATAGAGAAGAAACGATAAAATCTGAAGTTTCCAATTATGAAATTTTTTTATAAAAGGTGAATTTTCTTTTCTATTAGCAGATTAGTTTCCATCTTTATGATCGAGTATTGTATTCAATTAATTAATTCTTTAAAAGAAAACAAATTAATGAATAGAAGAAACATGCTAATTTTTTTATAGCTTTCTCGTAGTTCTTTAGAAATAATTTGGAAAAGTCGAACAGAAATGTAGGTTCTTTTTCCTGCAAATTAATATTTTATGAAATGAGTTGACAATAAAATTTTTTTGGTTGAAAAACATTTGAAATATTCAATTGCACATGGAAAAATTTATCTGAAAACAGTATTTTTTCTCTCAGTGCAGTTCCTCCATCGATTATTCAAATTTTGAAGTAAAAATATGTCGGAAAATGACCAAGTGTCCCTAGCAATTTTTATTTTTTTATCATCGATATTGGATGTATCGCAAGCTATTCGAGCGTAACCTGAAGGGAATAACATCGTAAACCGGATATTTTCAAATCTGCATCGAACTGTCACCAGGAATGGATGAAACACAAAAATCCGTTAAAATAAAAACACAAATCAAATCACACTCCAAATACACACAGATAACAATTGCGACGGATTGTTTCAGCTCATTCGTTTTTATTTATTTATGTTGTTTTTTTTTCCCTTTTTTTTATTCGTTCCCCATTGCTTTTTCAATTATTTTTTTTTTTTCTGTACCTCTTCAACTCTTTTCACTCCATACGCAAATTTATATCCCAAAGGAGTAGTGAGTGCTTGAAACAATTATGAAATTTTCACAATTACAACGTCAAGTGCAAATTTAACTCATATAAATTTTTATTAAAAAACAAAAAATAACCGCCAATATTCATTATAATCGAATGAATTCATTTATTCAGCTTTGTGATACGAATAATTGTTCAACCATTTTTCACGTGAAATTAAAGTCATTGGATAAAGCATATCAATTATTGGTCTCGAAAATACATGACTTACTCAAAAAAAAAATATATATATATATATAATTCAATTGGAATAAATTATTCACTCAATGACTCATAATTCGATTGAAATGAGTAAAAAAAAAAAAAATGGGATGCATTTAAATTTGAAAAATTCATTGCATATTCAACCAGCCAGTCAAGCCATAATACCTTTTTGTAAATTAGGATAAAAATAAGTGTGAGTGCGTTTCTCTGTTCTCATTTATCAATGTCCCATGAAATTCCACAGTATTCACACTATCTTATGCGCTATTTTTTCTTTCTTTATCCATCCACAAGACTTTTTTTTTGTGAAAAAAGGAAACAAAGAAAAATTGATTCTCTCATCTATTTCTCATGCCCAAGAGAGATTTGCACTAAGAGCAAGAGGAATAGTTCACGAATCCGTTGAATTCAAGAGATTGGGATTGGATAGTTTGAATTAATGGTGACAACTCGAGTACTATGTAATAATGCAAGGGTACAAGCTGAGATAGGCTATTACGTTATCAGTGGTTCAACTACTGTCGATCGGTCTAGTCACTTGGCTGATGATTCGATGAATCCCTGGAAGCGCCCCACCTTCAGACTACATCTCATCTGCTGTGTCATACGATTGAATCGCCCTCGTTCTACTGAACATACCAAGGCTGGAAACGAAAATTGCGACTGTGTCTAGTAATAGTACTGCGAATTGATCTGTGAGAATGGAGAGACGAATATTCCTTCGTAGTCTCTCGATTCAATGGAATTGACTTCAATCACAGTGTGCTTCGTCTCCTCATAATAATTGTGTATTAAGGCTATTCTGTGTACAAGAGGATCAATAGCAATGCCTGTTCTTCCGCAATATTTTCATGATGGAAATTGAGGAAAAAAAGAAATTCTCGAGTTGTAAAATTATGCTGATGCTTTTGTATTAATCGAGGCAAAAGGGACCTCTGAGGCAAAATAATCCATAATTTTTATTCAGAGTGAAGGAATTTAAGAAAAAAAAAATTTAAAAAAATTGAGAAGATTTTCCAATATGTTCACATTATTGTGTAATTTTTTGAACTTTTTACGGAGAGATTCTCACTCTTCTGAAAAACCACATATATATATGGAGGAGAGTGAGGCGAAATGAACCTTCATGGTCACATGATTCAGGATTTTCTTTCGGGATGAAGAAGTTCATGGAAAAATGTGAAAAAAAATTAAAAAGATGCTCCAATATGTGAAGCTTGTTGGTGATTTTTTTTGAATTTTTTCCCAGAGGTCTTCAAACCCTCAAAAAAAATCCCAAATCATTTTGTCTTAAACAGGTCCATTTTGCCCCTATATTTCCCTATATATTTTTGTATTTCTCTCCTTTTTTTAACGCATTACATAATAATCTCTTGCCTTCCTTAATGAATCATCGACTTGATTTACATAGTTTCTATTATTAAGAGAGAAACTCAATAGAGATTTCAATAGAAACCGTTCGATTTCTCATTGATAGAATTTATTCACGGTATATTGGTGCAAATTGAATGGGCAATGAGGTTCACCAGACTTCTCATTGCCAATATAACTAGAGTTTCAAATCAACAGTTAACTCGTAACAATTCAGTCAATTTCACACACTTATATATACATATATATTCTATCAATGAACAAGAAGTGAAATAGTTAAAATCAACTATGTATTATAACAAGAGAAGAAGACGTTGTAAATTATCACTCAAAATTTCAATATTTGAATGATTCAACTTCAATTCTGGACAAATGTAGAATGAAAAGAGAATGGTGAAAAATAAAATAAAAATGCAATCGCATTGTGAGGATATTGGCTATCTAAAAATTGAATCACTGAGTTTGAAACACAAATATTCCATTTTTTTTTTTTGTTTTGTTTTCATGATGGCACCAAGTTTTTTTTTTTTTTTTTTTTGTTTTTTTATCACTCTCCAGTACCCATTTTTATTTGTTCTCTGTGACTGAACGGCGCGAGTAGATAAAGAATACAAAAGCCGTATTCCGTTGCACTGACATGCGCTAAAATAACATGTCATTTGTTAGAACAAACAAAAAAAAAAAAGGAAAAAAGAAAAAATCCAAACAAAAAGAGTGAAGAAATAAAAAATAAATAATAGAAATAGCATTTTTCAAGATTCTAAGGATTGAATGTTAGATTAATCCGCTATTTTTCATTCTTCATGAGAATCATTGATGCTATTCTCCGTACAAATAACAAAGTAATCTCCAACGATTTATTTTTCTACAAATGATTCAATGGAATTAAGTCTTTCAATGAATTTGATAAATTGAGATTTTACAAATTGTGTCAGGAAGGATACACATAGGAGGATACCGTTAAAAATGTGGAAAAACTCTCAACGGGAAATTGGAAACTTTTGCCAGCTTTAAAGAAAAAAAAAAAAAGTCTTATTCACAGTCGATCGAGCAACTTTACGCCTCTTGTTCCAACGTCGTAACTCATTCAACTTACAAAATGCTTTCTTTACTCTTCTTCTCTCTTTCTTTTTTTCTGCTTTCTTTACTCTTTCTCTCTTTTGCTCTATTCTCTTCTACTCACTTAGTGCTAATAAATCCAATCTCCACTTGCGTATCTAGAACAATCGAAGTCACGAGGAGTCTTTAAATTTACCATTAACTTTTCTGAACTCCAGACAGACTTATTTCATTCGGCATCAAATAATCATGAGAGTATGACGATTAAATTAACGAATGAACTTTGGAATTTGAAGGAAATTGAATGGTGATAAATTTTGAATGAGAAAAATGAGAAGAAGCTGAAATAATAAATCACGTCGTCGCTGTATTCGTTTTTTGCTTGAATGAATGAATCGAATAGAAATTCAATAATTAAATTTCTTTTCTCATTAAAGTTTTCAGAATTCTTTCAATGGAGTTTCTCCCATACTCTGATTTTTTTGATGAGCCAATCAGAATCAAGTTCAGAAGCGCGGCATTTAAAATGCACTTTTTGACACATTTTGATATTCTGCGCATTGAATTGCGCATAGGAGAATACGCCATGGCGCATTGAACTGCGCAGAGGGGAATGATCTACGTGAAAAGTAGGGATAAGAATGAAAAGTGAACTTTAAAGTTCACTGTTAAAAATTTCCATCTAAATTTTCCGTGCAAAATCCCAGAAATTTCAAACGAGTCACATTTTCACTGAAATTTAAGATAATTACGTCATTGAAAAATGAACGTATCATCGATTTTCAAATAATTTCACGCCTGGATATCAATGAAATTTGTAAATTTTAGTTCAATTATTTCTTCAAAATTTAGTAAAAAGAGGAAAAATTGAAAAAAAAATTTTGAAAATTCAAGTCATTTTTATTCTGAATATTCATGTTCAGTTGAAAATTCAAGTAATTTGTAGAATTTCCGTCACAATTCTACTTAAGACTCATAGATTCCTTTGAATTTCCTCTGAAACTCATGGATTTCATAACCATCTTCCGATTTGAAAAAATTCATATATCACGTTTATGAAAATTCCCATCAAATTATCTATGAAATTTTCATTTTTTTCTAAAAGTTTTTTTATGAGATTTCATAGAATTATGAGATTTTCTTCTAATTTTATGAAATAACAATATGCCATTTCGGATTTTTGTGGAAAATTTGAGAATTTATGACTACATTGTCGTCCTAAAATGAAAAGGACGTAACAAGATAGGAAAATTGTACCATTTACGCCCCCTTCGCTTCAGGACGACAATACAATTAATGAGATATTCAATCACAAAGTTGGAATTTTTGTGGAAATTCATGCGTGACTTCCTTTTTTTCTCCTAAAAATAGCTCATTGGTTCTCCATAAATATCTCAAAAACTACCTTCCACGTACCATCATTTTTTCACATTCATTTCTCATAAAATTACCTTAACGAGATGTCTTGGATGAACGTATAAACTTATTTGAAGGTCTACTGTAGCTGTTTCTTACCATCTAATTAAACGCAAGAGACACAATAGTGCGAATAGCATTGTAACGTTCTGTCTTAGTGCCTACCTCTTGAGACTCTTGTTCCTTACTCCATCTCTTTTCATCGACAAAGACTTCCTCGTTTTCCCCTCGGGGGCAGGAGGAGAGAACGAGAGATAGAGAAAGATAGAGGATGAGGCTGTCGCGACCTCAAATATGGGTTTGCTATGTTCCGGAGTATGCATACCTCAGGGGGATGAACCCCCCAACTCCCCCCCCCCCCCCCTTCCCCCCTCCCTCCCCTCGCCCCTCCCCTCTAAACTCCTCACGAAATACTTGAATTCACCGTTATACTGTCTGACTGGAATAACTGTATTCAACTTTTCTCCTTCAACCTCCCCCCCCCCTCCATGGACTTTGGAAAAACTTTTTCTCACAATTCCAAAAATCTAGGTACATGAAATTCGAAGTAGTACTACTGCAGAAGACCATGTAGATACTAAACTGAGAGGAAAAAAAAAAGAAAAAAAATTCATAAAAAACTTTTCATTTTTATTTCTCATTCTTAAGAGATTATTAAAAAAGAATTTTTTTCTCTTTTTTTTTTATTTCCTTCTTCTTTTTCTCCTTCTCCCTTTTTTCCATCAGGAAATTTTGTTCTCGAACTTGATAAGAATATAACCCTTGGAGCGATGAATTTCTCGAGTAAAAGAGGTCCATGATATTTTTTTTTTTTTTTTTCATTACTTAAATGGAAATTATGAAATTCTCAACAATATTTTATTAATAAGAGGGAAAAAAATTCATCTCCTTTATTAATAAAAAAAAATAAAAATAAAAAAAAATAAACTTCACCACATTATGAGCTCAAGCATAGTTGTAATGGGCGTGTAATTAAATTGAATGGAAATCAACAGAGACACAATATCGTCACCTTAGAGTTAAAGGAGCGTAAGTGCCATTTTGTCCGATTTTTTTTCTTCAAAATAACAAAAAGGCGTATCTCCACTATTATTGCTCCAATAGGCTTTCCAAGGCCTTTTACGCAATATTAGTAAAAAAAAAAAAAAAATAATAACATATAGGCGTAAGTGCCAATGCCTAATAACAAAGGGGCGTAAGTGCCATAATTTAGATAAAAATTGCAAAAAAACAAAAAAGGCGTAACTCCAAATATTCTCATGAGATAAAAAAATTATAAAAACAAAGAGGCGTAAGTGCGGAGATAGGTCCTTTTCACTTTAACTTTAAAAATTATACAGCGTTTAAAAAGAAAATAACAAAGAGGCGTAAGTGTAGAAATACATCCCTTTCATTTTAAAATTGATAGTTACGCCACTTTGTTATTTTAATTTTCAATTATCTAAATAATCAGTTGTAGTAGTCATTTCCATGTTCATAAATTAAGATTTAAAAGGATCATGGGACGTTGGAAATATTGAATTTAACAATACTAATAATTGTCAAATGAACGACGTTTCGCCCGCTTTATTCGAGCTTCCTCAGGTTCTGGTTAACCACATTACAAATTATAATTACAAAATTGAAATGTAATGTGGTTTTCCAGAACCTGAGAAAGCTCGAATAAAGCGAGCGAAATGTCGTTCATTTGACAATTATTAGTATTGTTAAATTCAATATTTCCAACGTCCCATGATCCTTAAATCTTAATCTTATCTAAATAATATTCCAGAGGCCATAAAAAACATTTTGGAATGATAAATGGACATACATCCCTTTCACACCAGAATTTTGGGGTTTTTGGCACTTATGCCCCTTTAACTCTAAGGCGGCGATATGATTGTGGTAGTATACCTAATCGAATTTATCAACAAACAGTGTTTGGATTATTTTTTGGTGGTACAGAACCAATAGTGAGGCTATAGATGTTCAATAATTCAACGCAATCGTGTACTCTCTGGGTGAACATCTCAAGAGACGTGGCCTACATTCAGTGTAATATGGACAAGTGCTCAGATGGTTGTTGAGTATCCAGCTTCTATATGATAGCAGAAGAGAGAGAGATAGGAAAAGGAAAGGACTAGCCAGTGAGGCTGGTAGACACGTACCAAAGATACACTATTCTCCACTAGCATGCACCCCAAACTGTTTGATAGTACTGCAGAAATTGTATATGCTATATTCAGCATGCCCATCTGAAAGGATATCCTCTTGATGTGTTCAACCGGAGAAACAATAGAGATGCCCTCGTGTGGAAATAACATTTCAAATATATGCAGCAGTATTTCAAAACTACAAAATTTCATAGAGTACTGCATTTTTAATCCAAGAGTGGACACTCAAGTGGGTTATTCGCAGAATTCTTTGAGACTGATTCCATCAGAAGAGATAATACAACTCAACTCTAACCAAGTAAAAATGTATCTTGCATCTGCGAAATTTAGCATTGGTCCAATGTGGATAGTGCTATGTTGAGAAATGCAAGCTTGGAGCAATAATTTTCATAAAATCGATATCTTTTGAACAAAAACCTCAAAAAATTGGAAGTGGTTTTGCAAAAAATTCCTCATTTTTGCAAAAAAATTTCTAATTTTTGCAAAAAATTTCTGATTTTTGCAAGAAAATTCTAGTTTTTGCAACAAATTCCTAATTTTTTGATTCATTACACAATTAATTTTGAAGAGATGTACAGGAAACTATGCATTTTTGCTTTTGAATGAAAGTCTCTGCAAAATTGAGTCAAAAACACTGCAATGCCAACAAAAACTCTTTTACATCAGACCTGGGCTTTTAAAAAATGTTGATAGTAAATTCCTGATTAAATTAAATCACATTAATTTAGTAATCAGTGCTAACTGTGTTATACAAAATCCACTGAAGAAACTAACTATATATTTGTTGAAGACTTTAGTTTTTTTCTAAAATTCATTTATCAGCCAAATATTCTCCTCTCTATTTTTCATTGTAAACTACTTGACACTGTATCCTGTTATGCGACAATTTATATACATATAAATCCGTTTAACTGTACTGTACTTTTCTGTCTCTGGTGGAAGGGGAGAGGGGGTTTTGCCCAGGGGCCACTGCTAAACGGGAGAAGTTTAAAACCGGTTTCAGCGGCCACTTTGCTGCACTTCTAGAAACGTTATTTCCGGCCAGGCGAGCTTGAAGAAAATCCTCGGATGTGCAAGACCGTCCGCCTACTCTACTCTTCATCCCTCTCTCTCTCTCTCTCTCTCTCTCTCCTCCTTCTTCTCTCTATTTTATTTAGTTCAAGTCTTTTTTTTTTATTTTCGTTCATCTGAATCCCTTACAAGAAGTCGAAGAAGAAAAAAAAAAGGCTCTCATAGCTGTCTGCGATACATGTTCCCTTCATTTTCAACAAATTTTCTCGGCATGAAAAAAAATCCCGAAGAGAGAAGGAAAAAGAAATTAAGTAAAAGAGCACTCTCGAAAACGATGAAATTCCGTGGCTGCTGAGAGTAGAAGAAAATTTGATGTAAAGACGACGAGGCAAGCCATTGTTGCATCGGTTTTCCTCTTATTTATTTTTTTCTCCTCTTTTTTTCAGTCCCCGTCCTATATTTTTATTTATTTCATTTTTCTCCAGTCTTTTTCAGTCGTTTCTTATATATTTTCAAAAAATGATATTGCCATTGAAGAAGATAAGAGAATATTGTCATCCTCGTATATATAGAGATTTGTAGAAGTACAGTGCAATTTTTCGAGTCAACTGACTGATTCGCGTGTAGCCTCGTTGCTTTTTCTCTTATTTTCACAAACAAATTCGATATATTTCTTTTCACTCCCAATGCTTCATACGAGCTTGACACGCTTCCATTCAATTTTTATCCTCTTTATATATGTATTTATTTAATACTTTTTTTTCCCTCTGTTCTCTCATTTGTGTGGGTGTATGTGTGTTTTCGCGCCTTTTTTTACTCATTTAAATTTAAAAGTTACTCGATTCAGGGCTTATCCTTTATTCTATCAACAATTCATGGGCTCCAATTTTTCCTACGTCCGTCTATTGCCTAATCAATAAAGGAGTGACAGGTGGATATCCTGTGAGAGTGTCAGTCTGTCGACAGGGGTAAGATAAGTCACTGTACACAGTGGTAAAAGGGTGAAATCGCCCTCTTCCCCTCCCTCCCACCACGTATATATAGTGTATACGTGCACCTAATACGGCTTGCCAATATAAAGTCACCAATACAGCCAATGTACATGGCTTCACGATGGGATATCAATAATTCGTTGTAATTGATACATTAAAAATTCACCATGCATCGAACGTATGAAGGAGTAAATTTTGTGCTTTTTTTTTCATTTCACATCTTTATTCATTTTGTCGTGCAAGTGGAAACAAATGACCTATGGGAGTCTAAAACAAGCAGCGAATTCAAGTACTGGACCAATATTGTGACACAATCCTGAGGACCTGTGCTTCAATATTGGAGAGTGGAAAGCTATAGACAATGGATTGTAATCACTCAAATTAATGATTTTAATTAATTATTTTTGGAAAGAAAATTAATCAGAATTTATTTTAAAATATTGGAATATTTTCATTGGATTTTTAAAAATATTTTCCTACATCTTTATTTTCCTTTCATTTTGTTAATTGATTGGATTAATTTTCAGGGATAATCTTCTTGGGAAAAATCCGCCATTGATTGGAACAGCCCCTCACTGATTGAGATAGGAAAAAAATAATAATAGAATTGCTTCTTTCGTGTTGTTTTTTTTTTCTTTCTCTTTTTTTTTTGTCCATTTAATATCACAAGTTGGTCAATTTTATTTTCACTCGCTTCCTTTCTCTGGAGCTTTCGTTCGTGCTCCCAATTTGACGCTATTAGGATGTGTACCATCCTTTGCACGAGGTGACGGCTGAACAGCAATCCCGGTAACGAAATTGAATCGATTCGAACTGAGGTCGAATATAACCACTTTTACAACTCCTCCCTTTTTTCTTCTCTATTTCGCTCACTCACACATACAGTTTTGCCAAATAACTGAGTGGAAAATGTGAAATTCTAGGTTCGTGTCTGTGGGAAATAATATCTGGTGTATTTCTCGCAGAATAAGGACGATGTGGCTGGTGCGAATGCCTCCAAAACTCTATGATTTGCTTAAATCATTCAAATATAGAGGGGAGATGGGGTGAAAACGACACATTTTAGCTTTGATGTTTTGTAACACGATAATCGCTCTATGAAAATATGTTTGATCGGATTTTTTTTCATTATTCCATTGTGAAACTGGGGAAATTTGCAATAAATCATATGTCAATATTCATTTTTGATTATTTTTTCAAAAATCAATTTTTCAATTGAGAATCTACGAAATTGAAAAACTACATTTTCTTCAAGGATATCTTTGGTTCTATTGATCGTAGAAATTTAGGACTGATCTTAAATGGAAGGTACAATCATTTACTATCAATTTATGCCGTTGTGAAGAGCAAATTATTAATTTTTAAGGTATTTATAAAGTAAAAACTGAATTTTACAAAATGACACCTAAATATTTAGAAGAACTATCAATTTTTTCTTTAAAAAACTACATAAATCGATGGAAAATCATCTCACCTTTGATTTAAGACGTTGACCTTAAGTGATTAAGACCACTAAAACCGGAGATACCCTTTAAAAGTGAAAAAACTTGAATTTTCAAAAATAGATTCAAAAAAATCAATTCTGATACATATTTTCCACCAAAAATTTCCTCACTTTTTCAATGGAATCTTACAAAAAATCTATCTCAAGCTGTTTCATCCAAATCCTTACAGTCATCTATGCATAAATCGAATTGTTACTGTAAATGTACTTTATTCCCATAATTTTCATCAATTAATCATTGACATTTTAGTAAACCCAAAGTATAATACAGGTCAAGTGATTTCGAATTATCGAACGATACACGAAATATGTAAATGATGAAATGGAAATGAATCCACATACATATATATATTATTGATATTGTTTGGAATTTCAGAAGTGGTTATACATTGAGAGAATGAAATTCAATGTATCAAATCAAACTCATCTGTGCAACAGAGATGCAATATCATAACAGATTGAATTTATGCTCAGTAGAATGACAAATAGCCCAGAGTATTGCCATGTTTCAATTTTCACTCTTTTGAAGGTAGAAATGGATAACCTCCAGGCTATAAATGAATAACTCTAGGTCACATGCACTAGTCTCTCTCTCTCTCTCTCTCTTTCTGTTCCTATCTCTCTTTTACTCCGACGAAAATTCAACCAATCTAGGTAACTGACAGACTGAACAGATTTCATATCTGACCTCTGTAACGAATCAAATACTCTTCCATTCTCTCGATATACTCGACCAATCATCAAAAATAATCCTCTAAACTCGTGCAACTTTAATCCAAACTTCAGAATAGCGATGGAATTCAAAAGAAAAAGAATAATGATCCAAGAAATCCTAATTGTATCATGTTTTTCATTTAATTCATGGCTATTGACTCTATGTTATACCCAAGTTTCATTCAGTATTGATAAAAACTTCTCAACTCTTCGTAAAACTGCAGATTTAATTTAAAATCGTACAGTTGCCTGGAGAACTTTCAAAACTTTTTACTTCAATTTTCACATATTTTTAACTTAATTCAATACTGCGATGAATGATTCATCCTCAAAATTTTTCATTGTGAGACGAGCTTTTGAATGGTTTGCTCTAGTAGTATTGAATAAATGACATAGTTAATTGTCTCGCAATAGATTTGAATGAATTCATCAGTGGCAGCCTTCTAGCAATATAAGTTATATTGTAAATATTATCAATGCCAAATCTCGAAGTTTTATAGGACTCTGTTCGCTTTAAGGATGTTCTATACCTACCGTAAGCGGGGGTTGTGCGGCATGTTAGGGGCAGTGATTTCGTCAGTGTTCCAATCCCTGAACATGAAATAATGATTTTTTAAATTCCTCATTAAAATGATTTTCATGGAATTATGGAACGCTGTCAGTGTTCAAATATTATATTATTATCATTACATTTCATAGATATTTTTTTTATCCTTTATCTAATTAGTTTGAGAATTATTTGGAAAAAAGCGTTGAATTCTAGGGAATTCTGGCGACACAAGTTGGCAGCACTTACGCGAAATCGACAATTTTTCAAGCATTTTTATTAATTTTAATGCCAATTATTGACCCAATCGTTGTGTAAAAATGAACAAATTGTGCGGGGGGTTATTTCTCACCTATATCCGAAGTTTCACCAAATTTGAACAATTTTTCGAAAAGTTTCTTAAGCTTTTGTGAATTTTCCATAAGAATCATGTTAAAAATGGTTATTAAAAAATTTATAACTTTTAAACCAGGTATGAAAAAAATCCGAAATTTTGCATACGGTTTCTTCATAAATTGGAGAACCTTGGAAAAAAAATTTCATTGAAATCGTACATTTTTAAGTTCTAATAAAATACCAGTAGAACATCCTTGAACGATGGTTATTAAAAAATTAATAACTTTTAAACCAGGTATGAAAAAAATCCAAAATTTTGCATACGGTTTTTTTACGATTTGGAGAACCTTGGAAAAAAATTTCAATGAAATCGTACATTTTTAAATTTTGATAAAATACCTATAGAACATCCTTAAGCTACGTTGCATAGATGCGAAATGAATGAAAACGAAAAGAGTAATCACAAGTATCATGGAAAACGCGTCAAAGGATTCCCGATGAATAACGCTACATGAAATCAAAATACCAAAACGTACTATATTGCCATAAAGGATAGTTTTAATCAATGAACAGAAATAACAGCTGTAAATACAAAGAGATGGACAGTAAAACTAAAATACTTCAATGACTTTCCATCGAATGTACAGGCACTCGTAATCCTCGGAATCTACTATATACGTGAATTACATCACCAGTATTATTTCTGTTTAAAATCCACAACAGCTGTGTTTTCATAGGTTAAGTGTTTCCTCTATATTCTCTGGCTCATGAACCATTGATATGAACTATTTCCTCACTGATCCCCACAAATACCTCAATTATTCGCATTATATCCAGTCAAAATTCAATGACGGAAATCCAAGTGGAAATTGATAAGTTCTTATTTCTATGAAATAAGGAATGACGTGAGGGAGAAAACGCTATCATAATATAATAACAAAGAATATTAATGTAGAATAGGATTTCATTTCCTTGATGTTACATATTAAATATATTACCTCTGTCTATCTATTCTATAATATAAAAAAGCATGGGATATTTTCTGTCATCACTTATCCTAATATATATTATAGATATACTATACTATATAGTATATATATAATATATATATATAATATAATATATTATATATATATAGTATAGTATATAGAGTATGTAATATATAATAATGATAATTTGAGGGTTTTTTTCTATTTTTTTTTTGCAATAAAAGACAAAAAAAATCGTTGTTTTCTGTTTTTAAATTAATGCATTTTAGAGACAAAAAGGTGCAAGTCTTCTGGGACTTACACCCCTTTGTTTCTGATCCTCAATATCATAAAAAAGAATTTTAAAAAAAAAATATGCAAGGCCTCAAACGTGCAAATTACTGCTTTTTGTACGTGGAAACGCGCTTTACATTCATTTTTCTTCATTTTAATGACGGTCAAGAAAGTCAGAAATATGTATAAAAATATATATAAATATGTACAAATGTCATTTTCAAGAGCATCATGCAAAAAAAGTGCACCCAAAGTCTACTAATTGGATAATTTAAAAAAGTGTAATTCAGTAAAAAAAAAAAAGCGTCTTAGGGCGTTTATTTATTTTCTGTATTGTTATTTCAAAGTTTGCTTATAAACTTAGCAATTTAATACCGATATTACCTAAATTTGATTGTAAAAAATAAGGAATCAAGAACCAAAGTTACTTCGCAAAAATCGAAAAAATCGTTAGTATGTGTTCTCAGGATGTTCAGATATTCTTCTTTGCAGTCAACAATAGCTTCATAAATACTCACGACCCTCTGTAAAACTTAATAGAAGAAGAAAAACTATTAAAAATAAGATTATAGGAATCCTTCGAAGTGGCTCGTGCAGCTATCATCTCTCCAATAGCTTTTGTAAATTCATTGGAGCATAACCGCAAATATTGTATGTTTGTCCATGAAGTCAACAATAAAGATAAGAAGTGACATGGAAGTTTCAAAGCATCTTGGACATTCCTCTTGAATCAGAAATATAGTTGATAGGGGATTTAGCATGTATATATATATCCTTTCTGAATACGTAGAGGTTTTGGAATGGCGAACGGAAGAAAAGGAGGGGCGGGAGGGGGGTTGGAATACAATTGCAGACGGGAAAGCACGTATATGGAGTTTCTAAAACCCCTCCTTATACTATCCTGGTGCACTTTGCACGGCTTGTGGATAAATTATATAGAAGGGTTGACACATCACCCTTTAGCATTGAAGGAAGCCATTGCGGCTTGCCCATGTGTACCAACACTCTTTCACATGTGTGAATATCCATTGCCTCGGCTTCATTCAAACTCCTCCAAGACCAAGTTGAAGAGGGGGAATATTTCCAGACACAAGTCTCTGTAATGCGGATATGCAACTTTTCTTCCTTTTTTTTTCTCTTATTTTTTTTTTGCATTGAAAAGGGGAGAAAGTGAAGAATGTTCAAGGGGAACCATCAAAGCATTTCCTACAGCCTCGAATACTCTACATGACTGTCTACAAATGCTCTTTATTTTTCGCTCATTTTTTTTTTTTTTTTTTTCAACAGTAGCAAAAATTTCACTGAAACGATAAATTTTATCCGGTTTTTGAATTCAACACTGGGGAAAATCGTACAGGCAAAAGAACGAAATAGTGTAAAACGGATGCGTTTACACAGAATCTCTCTCTCTCTACTCTCCCTTTTGTCGACACGATTTTCTATATATGCAATGTTGGGTGAAATTGCTGCATCCCTGGAGACGCATGGGATCCAAAGCCAAATTGAAATAGCTAGGGAAGCGAGAACGTAATCCACATATGCTAAAATACATGAGAGAGCATTTCAGGATAGTTATGTCGATTACGAAATTTGCGGTAATGCAATACTGTGTGATGCTTTGGATATATTATACGTTAATTTTATTGAAAACTAAATAATTAAGATAGCGTTTGATATTTAAAGTGGTTCTCTGTTTTAATTTTCACTTTAATTTACATTCCATTTTAATTAATTTTTATTAATGTATATTTTGATGTTAATAAATATTTTCAGTCAAATTTTTGGTTCAATTCACATCATATCGTTGCCTTAGAAACAAAGTGGTGCAAGTGCTATATATAGGCAATGATATTATTTTCCAATCATTTGACAGATGAAATCCTTCATTATTGTCAGTCTTTCTCAGCAATTAATTAAACAATTTTTTAATTTTAGAAAATCATCCTGAGGGCATAGTTCAATGCTGAAGGGATGCTTTAATGTACTGGAACGAGAGATCGTCTTCAACCTATCCCTCCATCGAAGACGCAGATTCATTTCACAATGTAAGTATATAAATAATGTATTACAATATTTATTGAACACTGTAGAAGTAGACTTTCTTTCATTATATATATATATCAAAAAAAATCCCTTGTGTTTTTTCCACTGTACTTCTTTTGCATTCTTATTTCATTCTACTTTAATATAAACCACGTGGAAAACCAACAAACGACTTGGCTTCCTACCCGTACACTTGGAAAATGAATCGTAAATTTTTTATTCACTCGTGATTCTAACCACGATCAATCTTCAAACAGTTATATAGCTAGTGAAAGCACCGGAGAATTCAGCATGAAATAAAATCGAATGAAAAGCATTGTAAGATTTTCTCTTCCTTTCTTCTCTTTCTTTCTCTCTCTCTCTCACACTACAAAAAGTTATGCAATTCCAAACAATTTAAGAATCCATGAAATTTCAAGCATTCACTAAATATATTCAACCAGATACAAATCCAATTTGAAATTCATCTGGGAATTGTTATATCAAGTCCTGTATTTCGTTGCTAACAATGAAATCCTTGGGTAAAAGCACCAAACTATCGTCTCTCTTACTCTTTTCATTTAATAATTCTCACACCCTTTTTCATATCTTCTACAATTTGGAATGTCTGCTTTTCATGGAAAATATTTTGCAAATGCTCTCTCAATTTTCTCCACGGTCATGCAAAACAATTTCAGGTATGAAATTGTACGAGAATTAATTGAATGTATGAAGGTAAAAAAGAAGAAAAAAAAAAACATAAATTCGCTATTCAGATAGTACAAGAAAATTTAATCAAAATCTTGTGAAGTTGAAATTTAGGTAAAAATATGGGATAAACTCAAGTACGTCATAGCTATATCTAATTATTATCAATTCATTATTAAATAAAATTATATTAATCAAAGATTAAACATGACTCTTTGTGTTCATGATGAAAAGGTTATTTCATATGTAAATTTTGTGAGAAATTCAATTGCCACTAAAATTCAACGGACTCTCTCTCCCTCTCTCTGGATGATGGACAATTTCACTGTGTTGTGAAGTGTTATGCTAATGAATATGTCTCTCACATCTGCAGAACATTGAGCCATGTGCTATGGCACGTACCAAACACTGGTACGCTTTGTTTTCTCATTAAGTCATTATGCCTGATTATGAGGATCTATGTGTACAAATGTTACTGTTTCCACATGAATTATTCTCACTTTATTCAGAATATTATAATACTCATTATATTTTAATAATTCGTATTTATTGTATTATTCAAATGGAAATACATCATTTATTTGTATGCTGTGAAAACATAATCTTCTTTTTGATTCAGACAGCAATGAAAATGTATTGACAAATGGAGCAATAGGAAAGCATTTTCTTTGAAGTATTCTTCCTGAATTCACATCCAGGACACGAATTACATTTCATTCTTCCTTTCTCTTTCTCTTTTCCTTTAACTTTTCACTTGTTTCCTCTACAGTGCGTATTTATTTTGTTTTCTACCCATTCTGAATTTTGAGACATTCACCGCAATAAAGTAAAGGAAATAAAGGAATGAAAAAAAAGAAAAAAAAATGTAAATATATACGTATAAAATGTACACGACGACGATATTCCAACTCAAATTGCAAATTCATTGTATAGCAGAGTTAAAGGAACAGGTTATGCGTACAAAATTTCAAACGACAAACGAATTCTTGAGATTCCATGGTTTTCAACGTTATTTCGGTAAAATTGAATTTTTTTTTCTCTTCTTTTATCCATTGTACTGTGTGGTAGATATGGTGAATGTATGAAAAATATGCATAGCACTGAATTTCAGTTTAAATTAATTCCATGGAAATTCATAACTTTGTATTTTTATACGCTTTGTCATTTATTCAAGCTGTATACAATAGAAATGAGAGAAATTAAATTTGTTCGAATCTATTATCTCCTCTCATTTCCACTCTCACCTCCACTCCCCCCTCCCCCCCCCCCCTCTCCTCATCTATTTCATTCTCTTCTTGAATTGAATGTGCAAATCAACGAGGAATATTGCTCAAGCAAATGTCTTTTACGCTGAAGTCTCTCTTTTACTTTTTTAATTAATGGATTAGCGCGAGAGGAGATTAAAGAAGAGAATGAGAGAGTAAAAGAGAGAAAAAAAAAAAAAGGGGATAAATTTGAGATAAAAAGCTTCTCTTCCGGATTCTCAGTGAAATACGATGGATCCATCACAATTAGTCTCTATTATTTCGTACAAAAATGGAAGATTCAGTGTGCCGTCAATGCACAATTTTTTTTAGTTCTCTATTTTTTTTTTTTTTTTTTTTTTCAACTAATTTTTCTTTTTTCCACACTTTGGAGTTCATTCATTCTTTTATGTAGCACGATGAAGCGACTATAATGCCTTTCTGAATGTCATTCTATCTCTCTTCCTCTTTCTCTCTGTTCCTCTTTTGTACTGTGGGGAAAGAGGGGGAAAAGGGGGGGGGGGAGGTACAAACTCTACCGGAAATGACACCTATTCCCGTTCCATCCATGAGCGAAAAGTTGGTACTTCACGTGTGGTAGAATTGACTTGAATATCCGTGAAAGATCTCAAGAGCATGATAACAAGGAAAATTTTGGAGGTACAAAATGGTTTCTGGTAACACAAACTATCACTCTACCAATGATACTTTGTAGATTCAAATGGTATTTGTGCGAAAATTCGTTTATCTAAACTGCTTTAGTCACACACGTGATTCAGCTATTTGAATTTATATGATCGTTAAAAAATAAATTCAATATTTAACTTTAATCTAAAGATAAATTAAAAAAGAGGCATTTGTTTTTATATTATTATAATTATTAGTTGTATTTTTCATTTTTACGTAGATCTTAAATTTCATGTAAATTTTACTTTTTTCGAAAATGATTTTTTAAAGAATCCAAAATATACATATATAGACAAACATATATGTTGCATGTAAAAAAATCATACGACATATATATGTAACAAAAAAATGTAATAATTGATATAATATTGATACATATATGTCATTTATATATTATATATATACGTATATATGTGAAATATATTCGACATAGTTATTCTTCACATTCATATATATATATATATATATATTTATGCTTGTACATATATAAATTTCCATGCGGCGAATTCGAAAAAGATTATTTAAAAAAAAAATCACCAATTATTGTAGTTCTTTAAATTCTTTCAATGCTACCATTCACGAGAATCTGGGAAATACCATTTCATAGTGAGAAAAATAAAGAAAACCGAGAACATGGGATATTCAAACAAGCACAGCCATTCAGAATGAAATTATGTCACATCAATTAATCCACGTCAAGCCCATACAACTCACAATTCACACAAGAACAACACTACTGACCTCTTTACTCCATATGTTACCTATTATTCTTTTTTATTTTTTTTTTTTTTTTTTTAAGCCAGAGGTCGTTTTCATTACAGTATCAAACATGCATTCGTATAATAGATATAATATGCCAGCCGCCATTGCGAATATCTACATAATGAATTATTGAACAGCTTCTGGAGTTAATAAAACCAGAAAATATATTATTATTAATTATTTTTTTCTTTTTTAATTGCATAGAGCCGCGTAAATATGAAAAAATTCAAAATTCGAATAAAAGTTTTCCCAATAATTAGAGAATGAGAAACATTGAAAAATGCTGAGGGATTTACATTTCCTTTTATTTATCGCAGATAACAAAAAAAATTGATAAAAAATGAAATATTTCAATCATTTTCAACTCTGCTAACAATTTTTCTCTTCCAATTAGTGAAAAAACAAATTTTTCATTATAAAATCCCCTTTCCTCCATCAAACTTCCTATGATTATATATTTTATTATTATTATTTTCCTTTACTCCCTCAATTTTTTATACCTATCGTTCATATTCTTCAGTAAAAAGAACCGAGAGAATATCCTCCTCCTTTTTTTTTCAACTTATTCGCAATATAAGCAAGGCTGGATGCTCACAGCTTGAATGAACTTCCGGATTCACGATTAAAGTATACACTCCACTACTTTTTGATAAGCTTGTAGTTAGAGCATCAGATATTCGAATAGATATATGCCCAAGAGCGAAATGAGTATGAGTACAAACCTGGGTTGAAAATACTCGTACTTGAAAAATACTGGTTTCGTCATTGCTGCATAAGTAGATGTTTTCATTCGATGTAATTTTTGTGAAATTCGCATTTTTTTTTATCTTGCGAGATATAATGTTCGTTGGGATTCGTGCAATTTTTATAATAGTGAAAATACAATGAGTTAAAAAAATTTCTTGTTAAAAATAAGCTTTGCTTATACTTTGTAAAATTCGGTTTTATGCAATTATTTTGTTTAATGATGAAAATTGATATGAAGAGATCACGAAGGATCTTCAATTACCAAATTCAAGAATTTGTGGCCTTTGGTAGAAATTGAGGATTTTTTTCAATATAATTCTATGATATATGAGTCATAGAGAAAAAATGATAAAATCTGAAATCTCCAATTATGAAGAGATTTTCTTCTGAGCAATTGCAAAATTTTCTATAGAATGACAATTTTACTTTATATTGGTAGATTATTTTTCATCTGTATGATCGACTATTGTATTCGATCAATTCATTCTTTAAAAGAAAAAAATTAATGAATAGAAGAAACATCATGCTAAATTATTTTTAGCTTTCTCGTCGTTCTTTAGAAATAATTTGGGAGAGTCTAACAAAAAATGTAGGTATTCTTCCTGAAAATCAATATTTTACATAACTGGAAGAGAAATTAGTTGATGATAAGATTTTTTTGATTGAGAAAAATTTGAAATATTCATTTGCACATAGCAAAATTTATCTAAAAGTATTTTTTATCTCAATATAAAATGAAATGTACGAAATATTTGATGGATTACTTCACTCCAGCTAGATTAATAAAGTATGTAATGAATAAATCACTGTAATTTCGATATTCATAGAAATCCATGAAATAAATAAACACAGTCATTCGACAAAAAACTGCAAAAACAGACTATAACGTTGAAAAATAGATTCTTTCACGATACCGATAACAAAAGAGTAAATTAATTAAATTACCATTGATTTTAAAACAATTTAATTGTACAGTCTAAAGTTTCAATTTAATCGCGTAAAACGTGTTAGAGATAAACTTGTTTTTTTTTTTAAATCCAGGAGAAGAATGTTTCTCCATTTTTTATTCGCTAATGCATTAGCTAAAATACATCGTTATCTTCCCGTTGTGACCTTCTCCCAGAGGTCTTAAACTATGTAAACCGATAAATTTCAACTGCTTTTAATTATACAACCACTGACCTCTCGTTAAATTAATAATAATCACTAAATGTTTCCATAAACTGTTTTCAATTAAAGTAAGGCGTTTTAATGAGTTCACAGAAATATGAGTAATCTGTGCTTATTCAATTATCCAGTGATTAAGTAGAATTATTATTTAAAAAATTATCGATAACAGAGCTTTTTTATCAGCTGATAACCTTAAATTCATTCATTTCTACTTAAATAAAAGAATTCATGTGTGTCTACATGAGAATTATTGAATTTAAATTATGATTTGTATTAAAAAAAAAAAATTATCATTTGTCAAGTAATGAGCATCACTTTCTGTTCTTCACTTCGAAAATAACTAGCGGAGAAACCTGAATAATTCGTTCGGATTGAGAGAAATTCATTTTTTTTTTGCTCTATTCACGTTCGTATTTTTCTCTTTTTCTTTTTCTTCAATTTCCAACGTGCTCAAGGACTTTCTCTGCACTCTGGCATCCTCATGAGCTTATCAGCTTAACACTCAAGGGATACACCAATCGTAGAGTACAATTCTAAATTCTCACTTTACCGGAAAACATATGAGCAAAAAAAAAAGGAATCCTCAAAAATTCACAAATTCCAATTTAATTCAGGGGAAGATGGGGTAAAATGGACATTGTAATTAAACGGTTCGAGATAGAGATTTTGTCATGATTTTATTGAAAAGCTGAGGAAATTTTGGATGGAAAACATGTTTCAAAATTATTTTCTTTTTAATTCCTGAAAATTTGACCTTTTTTAGTTACGATTTGAAGAAGTGGTCCTTTAAAAAAATCGAAAAAATTAATATTTTTAAAGATATTTTCGGTTCTATTGATCCTTGCAAACCTAAAGCTGGTTTTAAATGAAAGTTGAGCTCATTTCCCATTAATTTATGTAGTTTGATTTTTTTATCATTAATTTTTTCAATTTTTTATAGCTAATTTTCTGGGAATCAGTTTTTGCTCTATGTTAATTTATAATATCGATCTTTTTTTTTTTAATTTACACAAATCGATGGGAAATGAGCTCATCTTTCATTCGAGACTAACTCCAAATTACTACGACCAACGAAATCAAAGATATCTACCAAAAATTCGAATTTTCAAAAAAATTCGATAAAATTAATTCTAAAACATGATTTTCATCGTAAATTTCCTCAGTTTTTCAATGAAATCATTAGAAAAAACGTATTTTCAATATTTCCAAAGATTTCGAGTAATTTTCATCATATAAACCATCAAAACTAAGATGTGCCCATTTTGCCCCTTCTTTCCATTGTTTCCCCCCATCTTTCCCTATCTCAAATTCTGCAAAAAAGATAAATGGAAAAAAAAATCCCGATAAAAACCGAAATTTCTACTATAATTACGGAGGTCCTTTGTTGTTCAAGAGTCTGAACTTATCACAGTGAACGAAATTTCCCATCTCAAAGCACTTAACATAATGGTTACGTGCTCACGTGTTCTTGATACTCTCAACAAAATGACTACAACGAAATTGAAACATCTACATACACTGATACCAAAGTGTGTTAAAATATACGAAATATACATATATATTGTACTACACTAGCTAATCAAACTGGTGGCTTTCTTCTTGGTGCACAATTGCTCGGACTGTGTGTGATTTCTCGTGTATGCGAGAAAACGAGAGACTAGAGAAATTATCCCCACACTTTGGAGTGCTTGTTGAATGGCTCGTTAAGCTTTTCAAATGGATCCAGAGATGAAAATCTGCGTTTTCTCTATATCTTCAAACTATGCAAGAACTTCACAAAGCTCTTTACAGATTCCCAGTGAATTCATTTTTTTTTTTTTTTCTTTCACTTTTTCCTTTTATGTCATTACCATTATTTTACGCTTCTTCTATTTCAATATTTTTGCTCGTGGATTATACGCCTGAATAACTTGCTGAATTTTTTGCAAATAGCCCAATACTGCTTCAACCTTTAAAAATGCCAATCATTGCTATGAAAAATAATTCGTTTGCAATTTTTTTGAAGTGCCTTTTTTTTTCCTATATTCAATCCATCATTTTCGTTGTATAGCTTCTTTTTTCCCGAGCAAATAAAATGTATTGAAATGAAATATGCTACATTTTCATGAGATAGAAAAGTAGTTTTACTCGAAATGAACAGTTTCTTTTTTTTTTTCCTCTTTTTTTTCTCTATTTCGACATTCATGTTTGTGGAAAACAAGGGCAGAAACATTCCGTAATTATTCAAGCAAGAATTCCAGACATTGGAGATGCCAGAATGTCTGGCAGACGTTTACGAAAGAGGCTCACATACAGAAAACCCATATAAATAGGGAGAAATGTATCCTGGCTTTATTTCCAGAGCTTGGTGGACTCGAAAATAGAATCTTTTTACGAGAAACGAACAAGCGAACAAACGTGTGTTCGGGGGCTTGTGATACAGTGGAAAGAAGCCAGGGAGTATGAAATTAAAAGGAAAAAAAAAAAAAAAAGGTGGAGGAAGGGGGAAAAAACGGGAAGAACCATGTATACACTGAGCTTCGTAGTACCTTCGGTGTATTGCGGAAAAAATACGATATAAAGAGTGGATTTATTCCACGTGCGTAAGCAATGAGTGAAGCACGTGAATGTTGAAACGATCAATATAGGCTTGATAGATACATTGCCCATGACACTTATATATATATATATATATATATATATACATGAATGTAAATACGGGATATGGTGCAGCTCGTTACACATTTTTAACGCCCAATATCGGCCGTAAATCGTCAGCCAGCAGCTCTCAAAATTGCTTCCAGTGTTTTTCATATGCACACGATTCTATCTTCCTCCATGGCTCTTTTTCTCTTTGTCTCTCTTTGAAAACATACGGGAAGTAAAAAAAATTCACCAGAGTTTGGTGCAATTTTTTTTTTTTTTTTTTTCAAACCACTAAATATCTTTTTTGTCGACACGCAACGCACGTTTTATTTCTCACGGATAGGTACTTTACTTTCTGGCTATCGTACTTTTAATACTCTAGGCTTAGATACTTTGTGCACCGTGAATTTTTATATGTACTGGTATTTGAAAATGAAGGGGAATAAAAAAAAAAAAAATTGCCGTAAAACAAGTTACGCCTACCGCTTTCTTTTGCCAATGATGAATACCGATAATTTGCATTTATCATGAGTACCTTTGTTTTAAGAAAAAATGGGCGCAAGTGTAGAAGTTTTGATGTAGAATTAAGGTAGTATGCCAACGAACTCGAGTACAGTTAATTTTTTTTTTACATTTTTCTGAATTTTTTCATAATTTTTGTCCGTGTAGTTCATGATATGAATTATCAAAGTCACTGAAAATAGCGGTGGTGGAGATAAAAGGCCCTAAATCGAACAGAAATAACGAAATTACTAAAAAACCACAGGGTTGACCCATTATTTAAAAACTATTGGCGAAAAGAACAGCATTTTAACTAAATAATAGAAGAAAAAAATATTAAATTCACCGTATAGTTATTGAGAAATTTTAATTAGAAGGTATTCGTAACTATTTGCCTCTCTCTCTATCTCATGCATATGATAGGAGATTGATGCAAAAAAAATTCGAGAGAAAAAAATTATATTCACAAGCTGAAGATATGAATTTCGAATAGTTTAATCATTTTTTCGGGTAAATTGGAAACAAACTTGCAAATCCTCATTTGTTTCTATTAAAAAGAAAGGGAATATAAATTTTCAACAATGGAGTTCTGCACGTTTTTATGTGGAATTGTGTATAAATAATAGGTTTTTTTTTCTTCTTTCATCACACGTACCATTTCGAATGGCTTTTTCAGTGAAACAAGAATGAATTAGCTTCGTAATAAATGTAGAATTACATTGACCAATGTAATATCACGAAGAACAATAAATTAATTGAAGTAAACGTGATAAATTTTAATTCATAAAATTATTATGTTACACAGTTTGTAAATTTCACAACAAATTTTTAGTCGAATATACAGAGAATTACGGATTACCTCGTGCGTGAATACTGCAGGAGAATACAAAAATTGGTAGAGAGACACACAAATATGTTTGTGTGAAAATACATTTGAAATTGCAGAAATACAGAACAATTGGGGTCTCTGGCAAAATTGTTGATACATACTGCAACCAGTTATATCTGAATGCAATCGTGAATTTAAATGCCTAGGTCACGCAATCCTTGGGCATTGTTAGTGCCGTCTAATCGCCACTGACTTTCTTCGGAAATTATTCTCCATTTATGGATGAGAAATGCGTCATTTCCATTTTGAAGAAAATTTACAATTTCTTTTTTTTTTTCTACCCCTAACCGCAACGCAGAAAGTTTTATATATATATATATAGATATATATATATTTTGAGTGGTCATAATTTTTGAATTTTTTTTTCCCATTGGAAATGACTTTTCTAAGCCATTCCAACAACATATCCAAAAATGAACGAAATCGAAAGAAAAAAAGCTTGAAAAATAAGTGGAATAGCGTGGAATGCCTCATATATATCTTATCTCATTGACAAAGTATGAAAAAGTATGGACTTCTCGACTCAAAATGTAAGGATTTGTTCAGAAATGGGTATAAGTATATATAATTAATAACGATAACGACTCGTATCTTCCCAAAAATTGCGAAAAATTAATTGATTTCTGGGAAAATAGTGACTTAGACTTAAATTTCTCCACGTAAAAAGCAAGGCATCATGAAAAAATGTTGAAAATAGTTACTAAAAACTGAAAGAAAAGGAAAAAATTGACATTCAATAATCCCCGATAAAAAGATTGGAAAAAAGATATTAAGATAGAAGAAAAGTAAATGTGAAAAGTTTGAAAAAAAAATTAATAAAAATGAAAAATAATGAATACAAATGATATTTGGAAAAAAAATGAAGCCTGGGGGGGGGGCTCTATATTTCTCCATAAATATGCTCTGAACATCCCCAGACTCCATTTCATTCTCAAATATAATTTTTATTCATTATTCCATATTTTTTAATCGAATTTTTTCATAAAATCTCATCAATGCATTTCATTTTAATCAAATAAACGTAGAATCAATGTCGCATAAAAACAAAATTAAATTTCCAAACAGCTTGGAGTTTCTTAATCCTCTTATCCAATCGACGAATAAAAGTTTCTCGCACTATCCAAAGACTTCCACGAAGTCATTCAAAAACTTTTATTTTCAAGAAGTCAATGAAGTAGAAGGAGAGAAAAAAAAAAAAGAAATAGGAGCACTCGAAGCGCTCATTTATTATATTCTTTCAAATACTCTCAGCAGTTTTTCATTGAAACTATCTCCAATTATTTGAAGGAAAAAAAAATAACTTTTTTTTTTCTCTCATCTAGAATGAAGAACCAAATAAATTTCCCATTAATGAAGGGATTCACACGTTCAATAGGTAAAGAGTAGACCTCGAGATCAACGACCGAAGGCATAAAATACTCTCTCCCTCTTTCTCTCTTTCTCTTCCTCATCGTTCAATCCAGGTCAACTTTACCTTGGTACGTTCGTTTCACTGCAGTTCACCCGATTGCGTGGGCCAACCCCCTCCCCCTCCCCCCCCCCCCTCTTTTCTTCTCCACCAACCCGGCTTTCTACAACAACACAGCATGAATTTTTTTTTCCTCTCTTCATCCTCAAGATTGCTGCAAAAATACTGTGCATATTAAGTACACGTGAGGATTGTATAACCCGCCCCTCCCCACCCTCCCCCCCCCCCCCCCTCCTATCACTCCCACGTCTCTAAAATCTCCTAAACTTTTACGATCTCTGTTTGCTCTTGACGTTTAAAATTCGACGGTTATTTAGTTGAAGAAAAATGATTAAAAAAAAAATATCTAAAGACTTCCTGTAAAATAAATAAAGACAAAAATCAAGAAATTCAACAATCTAAAGGAGAATAGTTAGGCATTTTCAAGTGTCACACGTGCAAGCTGTAAAATTACACAAAAAAATTTCTCATTCCCACTTTCCTTTTACATTTTACAAAAAAAAAAAAAAAAACCAGTGTTTCTGTATTTTTTTCTCAGATTTTTAGAAACTTTTTGAGCTCACAAATTCTATTGACCAATAGAAATCAAAGTCTATCCTCAACTGACCGGCGAATTCCCCCTATATTTGACAAATTCGTTCAGGACCATTTCTCTATGTTAGACACATTCTCTTGTTTTGACAGTCAAATGCACAGTGAACATAAGTACTCTGAGAATTTGAATGTTTCATTTTGATTGGTCGTCTTGGCGCTCGCACTAAATAGTAGAGAAGAGGTGCTGCAGTTGTAACAAGAAATTTTCTTTTTACTATTACTTTTTTGTTTTTCGAAATTTTGAATTCTAATTCTATCAAGGAGTTACTGTATAGTGTCCTTTATAAAACCAATTGAATGAAATAATTTTAAATTCAAATTAACTTATTGGAAAATGAATTTATTTGGCTGAAAATAGACATCAAGATGGCGTGAGGAGTACAATTTTAACATAATGCCCTTTGATCAATTGATAATAAAAATCGAATTATGATAAAACAATAAAAAAATTAATATTAAAGTATTCATGTGAGGTGTGAAAAAAAACGTTTTCACTCGTATTTTAAAAAAAAGTGAATATTAAAATATTGGAGCTTTATGAAAAGCTGAAACTTTTGCCCATTTCATGAATTACTATTTCAAATGAGTTACAAAAAAAAAAACGATGATTTTCAATGGTATTGTTAGTGATCTGATGAATGTTACAATTGTCCCTTGTTACAATGGCAGCACTTTTTCCCTAGTGGGGTACAGAATTATCAAAGACAGAGTGGCAATTCAGTCAAATATAAGCGGAATTTAAACAAGTAAGAGTCAAATATTGGGGAATTTCACTGAATTTACAACCTCAGTAAGAACATTTCAGTAGTGAAGAGGTAAAACAAGATAAGTTTCTTTTTTTTCTCATTAAGTTTTTTGAAAATACCTTACAAAATAACTGAGAAAGAGCAATTTTGTCCTAAAATTCTTTTGTAACTCTTGGAAATTCTCTACAAAAAAAGATGAGTAATATCACCTTATCTCGCTTAGTTTCCGAGATATTTCCTTTGAAATGACCTCAAAGATAAGTCGATTTATCCTGTTTTACCTCTTCACTACTGATTTCGTCAATATCCGCACAATCTCCCTATTTGTCATTTTTCCCCTCCCTCTCCCCCCCCCCCTTCCCTTCTTTTTCCACCAGTTCCCTTTAACAGCAACGTGTATTACAGGATAATCTGTCGGCCCGAAGTGGCTGTACGTTAAAGAACTTACGAAAATGGAGCACATACACACACATACACTCACATATATAGATGAGATACCTAACGTGCAAACTGGTCATTAAACCTCATTCCCTGTGTCTACGTCCGACTTATTATCCAGAGAGTGGCGCCTGCAGTCATCCTGTTTTATGATAGTCTCACTTTAAGTTCACATTTAGTGTCTCAAAATGAATAAAAAAAAATAAAAAAAATTACGAGAATAGAATGAGAATGAAGAAATGTATTATTCTCATGTCTTTTATTGGACAAATCAAAAAGTTTCTCCATTTTAATGAGAAAAAACAGAGAGAGAAAGAGAGAGGATTTCATGTATCTGATGTATTTTGTGTCTCGATGTGTACCTGACACTGCCAGTGGCAGATGTGTGTGTGTGTGTATGTATCTGTTTATACTGTACTAGAGCATTTCGAGAAAACACTAGAGAAGCCAAGAAAATGATTGACGTAGCCATTAGCCTTCAGTATCACACGTTCATTCCAGAGGCTATACGCTAGCTACAATGTAGGATGCATCGTGCATGATGCACAAGGAAAAGGGGGGGGGGGGGGGGGAGGCATTGCGATTGGTTATATGACGGTGCAGAAGGTCCAGGAGACTCGTATGTGTGTGTGTGTGTGTGTGTGTGTGGCTTGGGAGGGTAACGGGGCACATAACCTCTGCCATAACGTTTTGGAGAACCCATGACTTGATCTCGATATGATTAATGCCTAGGTATGCGTGTACATGCGGGACAGACAGCTGTGCATGACTCTAGCAGAAGCATGAGGCTGAAAACCCCGCCCCACATCTACAATGTACCCATTCCACTCTTCTCTCCTAACCCCCACCCCCCCCTCCCTACCCCTTTCTCCACCCATTTTGCCTCCTCCTTCCCTCCTTCCAACTCATATCCTGTACAATATACTATGTATATTCTATCACCGTTGTATCAAGCTTATATCTCAATGACCGTATGATTCTCTCACATCTGATATTGGCCACTCCTCGGTTATTCGTGTTTGATGCCCCGTTAATTTGCTGTTGATACACGTTTGTTATGTGTGTGTATGTGAGTATGAATATAGGCTTATTCTGAGTTTCCAGTTAATTCACAACTGATTTGCTCATTTGATTGTCACACACATTAGCTTAATATCAACTGTATTTGACGTATTGTAAGCAATAATTTTTTTTATTGAATACAATATCGTTGCTTTAGAGTTAAAGGGGCGTAAGTGCCATTTTTCTCGATTTTTTTTTTCTTCAAAATAATGAAAAGGCGTATCTCCACTATTATTGCTCCAATAGACTTTCCAAGGCCTTTTACGCAATATTAGTAAAAAAATGAAAAATAATAATAACATATAGGCGTAAGTACCACTGACTGATAACAAAGGGGCGTAAGTGCCATAATTTAGATAGAAAATCCTAAAAACAAAATGACGTAACTCCAAATATTCTCATGAGTTAAAAAAAATTATAAAAACAAAGAGGTGTAAATGCGAAGATACGTCCTTTTCTCTTTAACTTTAAAAATCATATAGCGTTTGGAGATACGTCTCTTTCATTTTAAAATTGATAGTTACGCCACTTTGTTATTTTAATTTTTAATTATCCAAATAATGTGCTAGAGGCCATAAAAAACACTTTTAGAGTGATAAATGGACATACGCCCCTTTCACATCAGAATTTCGTGTTTTCGGCACTTACGCCCCTTTAACTCTAAGGCGACGATATTTCTTTATGAAATTGTATTTTTTACGTGTTTTTTTTTCCTATGCAAGATCTTGATATTCATCTGGATTCATTTGGATTCATTATTGAAAACGGTTTGTAAATGTGAAAATTCATTTTCACCATTATTTCGATAATATCGGTAATTAATAAATTCTATGAGTAAACTCGTATGAATTAATTAATTTTCAAACGAATTTTGCAAATTGGAGAGAGATTCGTAAATAGCCGAAAGCTGTAAGTTCAATAATTTTTGAACTTTACTAATTTTTTGGCTTTTTTTTTTTATTGATTATGTATTTATGTATGAATTATTCATTTGTTGGATTTTTGAGAGAAAAAAAAAAAAGTCAATATTTGATTAAACTATACATGAAAGCCAGTGGCTATGGAAAATAGTATTTAGTTGTAGTTCTTTATTTTTTATTGTAGGCTCTTGATTAATTAAACAGTAATTACACTGTTCTTTATATTGAAATCAATGTATTTAGCAATAATAGCTCTTTATTGTCAGTTAAATCCACTTTGTCTCATCATTCAAATGGATAAATGGAGCAATGTGAAATTATCATGTTAATTATTTGGAAAATCCTTTTTTTTCCCCAACAAAATTTGAATTAACCCAGATTTTCATTGAAATTGATTGAAGAAGAGAACAAATAGACAAAATAGATTTTTTTTAAAAATGTATATTTCAAACAATTTTTCTTGTGATTTTCAGGTAATTGAAATTTTTACATTGTACAGTTAGAGAGTAGAGAGTGAAACAAATATCATCACAAGATTTTTCTTTTTTTTTCAATATTTCAGCTCCGAAAAGTTAGCAAACCAGGGTGTTTTGATCGACCCTAAATTTTTGGGGAATTAGGGGCTTTTTGGGTGCTTTTTTTCTGCGCAAACGAAAAATTTTCTGCTTTTACGGTTTTGGAGAAAATTCATTTTGAAAATTTTGACCGTTTATTTAGCAGACCAGTATGGTCGGAGGTAGATATCGACGACATGAAAATCAATAACTTTTTAGGTGCTACTTTTCTGCGCAAAAAAAAATTTTTTTTTTTGTAAATTAAATTAATTAAATTATTAATTACAGTACTAATAGAACAAAAATGAGAAAAATAATCATGCAACTTCATTGACAGCTCAGAAAAATAAAGTGCTTTGCATTGAAGCTTATCTGAAATTTTCTGCTTAACTCTAAATACACTTAGTTGATCGGGATACCCAATACACTCATAGCATTGGGCCCAAAATGTATGGAGTACTTCCAAAAGTCAATGTACTCATCAGAATAATTAAGTGCTCTGAATTCCAGCCAGCTGAGAATTTTCTGCTCGGTCACAAATACCCAGAACTGAGGAGAATACCCAATGAACTCATAGCATCGGGCCCAAAGTGTATGGAGCACTTTCATTCGTCCATGTAGCCATCAGAATGATTGGGTGCTCGACTTTTCAGTCAGCTTGGACTTTTCTGCTCAAATCTAAATACCTAGAACTGATAAGAACACCTAGGGAACGCATAGCATTGGGCCCGAAGTGCATGGAGCACTTTCAAGAGTCCACGTATCCTTCAGAATCATTAAGTGCTCTGCATTTCAGCCGGCTGAGAATTTTCTGCTCGGACGCAAATACCCAGAACTAATAAGATTGCCCAATGCACTCATAGCATTGGGTCCAAAGTGTAACGGACGCTCCTAACTGTCTATATACGCATGAAAATAATTAAGTGCTCTGCATTACGGCCAGCGCAGAATTTTCTGCTCGAGTGCAAATACCCTAAACTGATGAGAATACTCAGGCGGCTTAGAGCATTGGGCCCAAAGTGTATGGAACACTTCCAAAAGTCAATGCACTCATCAGAAAAATTAAGTGCTCTCAATTCCAGCCAGCTGAGAATTTTCTGCTCAGTCGCAAATACCCAGAACTAAAGAGATAACCCAATCAACTCATAGCATCGGGCCCAAAGTATATGGGGCACTTTCATTCGTCCATGTAGCCATCAGAATAATTGAGTGCTTGACTTCCTGGCCAGCTTAGACTTTTCTGCTCAAATCTAAATAGCCAAAACTGATAAGAATACCTAAGGAACGCATAGCATTGGGCCCGGAGTGCGTGGAGCACTTTCAAAAATTCACATATTCTCCAAAATAATTGAGTGCTCTGTATTTCAGCCGGCTGAGAATTTTCTGCTCGGACGCGAGTACCCAGAACTAATGAGAATGCCCAATGGACTCATAGTATTGGGTCCAAAGTGTAAGGAACGCTCTTAACTGTCTATAGTCGCATGAAAGTAATTAAGTGCTCTGCATTACGGCCAGCGCAGAATTTTCTGCCCTAGTGCAAATACCCGAATACTATAAGAATACTCAGGTGGCTCATAGCATTGGGCCCAAAGTGTATGGAGTACTTCCAAAAGTCAATGTACTCATCAGAATAATTAAGTGCTCTGAATTCCAGCCAGCTGAGGATTTTCTGCTCAGTCGCAAATACCCAGATCTAAGGAGAATACTCAATGAACTCATAGCATCGTGCCCAAAGTGTATGGGCACTTTCAATCGTCCATGTAGCCATCAGAATAATTGGGTGCTCGACTTCCTGGCCAGCTTAGACTTTTCTGCTCAAATCTAAATACTCAGAACTGATAGGAATACCTAGGGAACGCATAGCATTGGGCCCAAAGTGCATGGAGCACTTTCAAAAGTTCACGTATCGTTCAGAATAATTAAGTGCTCTGCATTTTAGCCGGCTGAGAATTTTCTGCTCGGGCGCGAGTACCCAGAACTAATGGAGATGCCCAATGGACTCATAGCATTGGGCCCAAAGTGTAAGGAACGCTCCTAACTGTCTATATACGCATGAAAATAATTGAGTGCTCTGCATTACGGGCAGCGCGGAATTTTATGCTCGAGTGCAAATACCCGGAACTAATGAGAATACTCAGGCGGCTCATGGCATTGGGCCCAAAATGTACGGAGCACTCCCGAAAGTCAATGTACTCAGCAGAATAATTAAGTGCCCGGAATTCCAGCCAGTTGAGAATTTTCTGCTCGGGCGCGAGTACCCAGAACTAATGAGGATGCCCAATGCTATGAGGACTCATAGCATCGGGCCCAAAGTGCTAGGGACGCTCCCAACTGTCTATAGATGCATGAAAATAATTAAGTGCTCTGCATTACGGCCAGCGCAGAATTTTATGCTCGAGTGCTAATACCCGAAACTGATTAGGATACTCAGGCGGCTCATGGCATTGGGCCCAAAATGTACGGAGCACTTCCGAAAGTCAATGTACTCATCCGAATAATCAAGTGCTCTGAATTCCAGCCAGCTGGGAATTTCCTGCTCGGTCGCAAATACCCAGAACTAAGAGAATACTTAATGAACCCATAGCATCGGGCCCAAAGTGTACGGGGCACTGTAATTCGTCCATGTAGCCATCAGAATAATTGGATGCTCGACTTTTCAGTCAGCTTGGACTTTTCTGCTCAAATCTAAATACCCAGAACTGATAAGAATACCTAAGGAGCGCATAGCATTGGGCCCAAAGTGCCTGGAGCACTTCCAAGAGTCCACGTACCCTTCAGAATCATTAAGTGCTCGGCATTTCAGCCGGCTGACAATTTTCTGCTCGGACGCAAATACCCAGAACTAATAAGAATACCCAATGCACTCATAGCATAGGGCCCAAAGTGTAAGAGACGCTCCTAACTGTCTACATACACATGAAAAGAATTTAGTGCTCTGCATGACGGCCAGTGCGAAATTTTCGGCTCGAGTGCAAATACCCGGAACTAATAAGAATACTCAAGGAATAAGGGGCTTTTTAGGTGCTATTTTTTTGCGCTAATTAAAAATTTTCTGCTTTAACGGTTTCGGAGAAAAATAATTTCGAAAATCAGAAACGTTCATCTAGCAGACCAGTATATTCGAATAAAAATTTCAACAACATGGAAATTCATAAATATTTAAGTCCTAATTTTCTGCTCAATTTTTTTTTTTTTTTGTAAATTTAATCAATTTAATCATTAAGAATAACAATAATGTAGCCAAAATGGGAAGAATGACTCCAGAGCTTCACTAACAGCTCAGAGAAATGAAGTGCTTTGCGTTGCAGCTGTTTTAAAATTTTCTGCTGCACTGCAAATACATTTTTTCGGGGAAAAAGGCCGATGAATCTATGATATCACTCCGTCTGTGGTCGAGTGACCATGAATCAGTTGTTTCCGCATCAGAAAAATTAGGTGCTCTCCATTTCAATCGATTACGAATTTTCTGCGCTACATTGAATACGTTTCAATGATGCAAGTACGCAATGCACTTGAATCATTTAACTCAATGTATGTGCATGACCGTCATTCGTCTTTGTATGCATCATCAAAATTAAGTGCTCCCCATTTTAGTTAATTGCAAATTTTCTGCGCCATTTTAAATACGTCTTGATGATGCAAATACACAATGCACTCGAACAATTGATCTAAGAGTATACGAATGACCATCAGTCGTCTTTTTATGCATGAGAGAAATTAAGTGCTCTTCATTCCAATCTGTCAGGAATTTTCTGCGCAATATTAGATTCATTTGACCAATGCGAGTACACTATGCACTTGAATAGTCGGACTTAAAGTATACAAATGACCGTCAGTCGTCTTCGTATGCATCAGGAAAATTAAGTGCTCTTCATTCCAATTGATCAAGAGTTTTCTGCACAATATTTGATCCATTCAATCAATGTCAGTAGATAATGCACTGGAGAAGTTGAACTGAGAGTATACGAGTGACCTTCAGTCATCCTCGTATGCATCAGAAAAATTGAGTGCTCTTCATTTCAGTCGATTGCGAATTTTCTGCGCTACTTTGAATATGTTTTGATGATGTAAGTACGCAGTGCACTCGAATAATCAAACTTGGAAAATGCGAGTGACCTCCAGTCATCTTCGCATGCATCAGAAGAATGAAGTGCTTCCTCTTTCAGTCCGTTGCAATCTTTCTGCGTCACTTTGAATACGTTTTTATGATGCAAGTATGCGAGGCACTCGAATAATTCAACTCAGAGTATATAATGACCATCAGTAGTTTTCGTGTGCATCAAAAAAATTAAGTGCTCATCATTTCAGTCGATTGCGAATTTTCTGCGCCACAGCGAAAGCAATTAAACGAAAATTAACTTGGGCAACTTTAAAGAATTACACCATTGCCATGTACACTCTGACTGTTCTTGAGACATGTGTTAAAAGTTGTGGTGAACGTTTCCACAGCCTTGTGTGTTAGAGGGAATTCGTCGGGGAATTAGCGAAATTGATTGGACAGAAGAATGAACCACCGATTGCAGTCCAGGTTTATTAGGAGCTTGAAGAGCTCAATTCACTGGAGTGAGGAGCACTCAGTTTTTCTGATGCATACAAAGATGACGAATTGTCATTCGTATACTCTGAATTTGATTATTCAAGTGCATTGTGTATTTGCATCATTGATACGTCTTCACAGTAGCGCAGAAAATTTGCAACTGATTGAAATGAAGAGCGCTTAATTTTTGTGATGCATACGAAGACAACTGATGGTCATTCGTATACTCTTAGTTTAATTATTCGAGCGCATTAGGTATTCGCATCATTAAGACGTATTTAAAGTGGTGCAGAAAATTCGCAATTGACTGAAATGGGGAGTACTTAATTTTCCGAATGCATACGAAGATGACTGACGGTTACTTATATACTCTGGGTCCGACTATTCAAATGCATCATGTACTCGCATTAGTTAAATGTATCTAATATTGCGCAGAAAATTTCTAACAGATTGGAATGAAGAGCACTTAATTTTTCAGATGGATACAAAGACGACTGATGGTCATTTGTATACTCTAAGTTTATCTACTCAAGCGCATTATGTACTCGCATTGGTGGAATGTATCTGATATTGTGCAGAAAATTTCTGATAGACTGGAATAAAGAGCACTTAATTTTTTTGATGCATACAAAGACGCCTGATGGTCATTCGTATACTCTTAGTTCAACTATTCGAGTGCATCGTGTATCTGCATCATCAAGACGTATTTGAAGTGGTGCCGAAAATTCGCAATTGACTGAAATGGGGAGCACTTAATTTTTCAAATGCATACGAATATCACTGAAGGTCACTTATATACTTTGAGTCCGACTATTCAAGTGCATCATGTACTCGCATTGGTTAAATGTATCTAATATTGCGCAGAAAATTTCTATCAGATTGGAATGAAGAGCACTTAATTCTTCTGATCCATACGAAGACGACTGATGGTCTTTCGTATACTCTTAGTTTAATTATTCGAATGCATTACGTATTCGCATCATTAAGACGTATTTGAAGTTGTGCAGAAAATTCGCGATTTCTGAAATGGGGAGCACTTGATTTTTCGGATGCATACAAACATGACTGATGGTCACTCGCATACTCTGAGTTCATCTATTGGAGTACATCGCGTATTCCCATAATCAAGACGTATTCAAAATGGCGCAGAAAATTTGCAATTTGTTGGAATGGGGAGCACTTGATTTTTCGGGTGCATACGAAGATGACTGAAGGTCACTTATATACTTTGAGTCCGACTATTCAAGTGCATCGTGGACTTGCATTGGTTAAATGAATCTAATACTGTGCAGAAAATTCACAACAGATTGGAATGAAGAGCACTTAATTTTTCTGATGCATACAAAAACGACTGATGATCATTCGTATACTCTTAGTTCGATTGTTTGAGTGCATCGCGTATTTGAATTAGTGAGACGTATTTAAAGTGGTGCAGAAAATTTGCAATTGACTGGAATAGGGAGCACTTAATTTTTCGGATGCATACGAAGATGACTGAAGGTCACTAATATACTTTGACTCCGACTATTCAAGTGCATCGTGTACTCGCATTGGTTACATGTCTCTAATATTGCGCAGAAAATTCCTAAAAGATTGAAATGAAGAGCACTTAATTTTTGGGAAACATACGAAGACAGCTGATGGTTATTCGTACACTCTAAATTCAATTATTCGAGTGTATCGTGTATTTGCATCATCAAGACGTATTTAAAATGGCGCAGAAAATTTGCAATTAACTGAAATGAAGAACACTTAATTTTAATGATGCATACAAAGACGAATGACGGTCATGCGCATACTTTGAGTTGAATTATTCAAGTGCATTGCGTACTTGCATCATTGAAATGTATTGAATGTAGCACAGAAAGTTCGTAATCGATTGAAATGAAGAGCACCTAATTTTTGTGATGCGGAAACAGCTGATCCATGGTCACTCGACCACAGACGGAGTGATATCATAGATTCATCGGCCTTTTCTCCCGAAAAAATGTATTTGCAGTGCAGCAGAAAATTTTAAAACAGCTGCAACGCAAAGCACTTCATTTCTCTGAGCTGTTAGTGGAGCTCTGGAGTCATTCTTCCCATTTTGGCTACATTATTAATATTCTTAATGATTGAATCGATTAAATTCACAAAAAAAAAAAATTGGGCAGAAAATTAGAACCTAAATATTTATGAATTTCCATGTTGTTTAAATTTTTATTCGATTATACTGGTCTGCTGGATGAACGTTTCTGATTTTCAAAATTATTTTTCTCCGAAACCGCTAAAGCAGAAAATTTTTAATTAGCGCAGAGAAATAGCACCTAAAAAGCCCCTTATTCCTTGAGTATTCTTATTAGTTCCGGGTATTTGCACTCGAGCCGAGAATTCTGCACTGGCCGTCATGCAGAGCACTTAATTCTTTTCATGTGTATGTAGACAGTTGGGAGCGCTCCATTCACTTTGGGCCTGATGCTATAAGTCTATTGGGCATTCTCATTAATTCTGGGTACACGCGCCCGAGCAGAAAATTTTCAGCCGGCTGAAATGCAGAGCACTTAATTATTCTGAAGAATACGTGGACTTTTGGAAGTGTTTCATGCACTTTGGACCCAATGGTATGCGTTCCCTAGGGATTCTCATCAGTTCCGGGTATTTACATTTGAACAGAAAAGTCTAAGCTGGCCAAAAAGTCGAGCACTAAATTATTCTGATGGCTACATGGACAAATTACAGTGCCCCGTACACTTTGGGCCCGATGCTATGAGTTCATTGGGTATTCTCTTAGTTCTGGGTATTCGCGACCGAGCAAGAAATTCTCAGCTGGCTGGAATTCAGAGCACTCAATTATTCGAATGAGTACATTGACTTTTGGAAGTACTCCATACACTTTGGGCCCAATGCTATGAGCCGCCTGAGTATTCTAATCAGTTTCGGGTATTAGCACTCGAGCATAAAATTCTGCACTAGCCTTAATGCAGAGCACTTGATTATTTTCATGTATATATAGATAGTTGGGAGCGTCCCTTACACTTTGGGCCCGATGCTATGAGTCACTGGGCATCCTCATTAGTCCTGGGTACTCGCGCCGGAGCAGAAAACTCTCAGGCTGAAATGCAGAGCACTCAATTATTCTGGAGAATACGTGAATTTTTGAAAGTGCTCCATGCACTTTGGGCCCAATGCTATGCGTTCTCTAGGTATTTTTATCAGTTCTGGGTATTTACATTTGAGCAGAAAATTCTAAGCTGGCCGGGAAGTCAAGCACTCAATTATTCTGATGGCTACATGGACGAATGAAAGTGCCCCATACACTTTGGGCCCGATGCTATGAGCTGATTGGGTTATCTCTTTAGTTCTGGGTATTTGCGACTGAGCAGAAAATTCTCAGCTGGCTGGAATTGAGAGCACTTAATTTTTCTGATGAGTGCATTGACTTTTGGAAGTGCTTCATACACTTTGGGCCCAATGCTCTAAGCCGCCTGAGTATTCTCATCAGTTTAGGGTATTTGCACTCGAGCAGAAAATTCTGCGCTGGCCGTAATGCAGAGCACTTAATTATTTTCATGCGTATATAGATAGTTAGGAGCGTCCGTTACACTTTGGGCCCAATGCTATGAGTGCATTGGGCAATCTTATTAGTTCTGGGTATTTGCGTCCGAGCAGAAAATTCTCAGCCGGCTGAAATGCAGAGCACTTAATTATTCTGAAGGATACGTGGACTCTTGAAAGTGCTCCATGCACTTTGGGCCCAATGCTGTGCGTTCCTTAGGTATTCTTATCAGTTCTGGGTATTTAGATTTGAGTAGAAAAGTCCAAGCTGACTGAAAAGTCGAGCACCCAATTATTTTGATGGCTACATGGACGAATGAAAGTGCCTCATACTTTTTGGGCTCGATGCTATGAGTTCATTGGGTATTCTACTTAGTTCTGGGTATTTGCGATCGAGCAGAAAATTCTCAGCTGGCTGGAATTCAGAGCACTTAATTATTCGGATGAGTACATTGACTTTTGGAAGTGCTCCGTACATTTTGGGCTCAATGCTATGAGCCGCCTGAGTATTCTTATAGTATTCGGGTACTTGCACTCGGGCAGAAAATTCGGCGCTGGCCGTAATGCAGAGCACTTAATTACTTTCATGCGACTATAGACAGTTAAGAGCGTTCCTTACACTTTGAACCCAATGCTCTGAGTCCATTGGGCATTCTCATTAGTTCTGGGTACTCGCGTCCGAGCAGAAAATTCTCAGCCGGCTGAAATGCAGAGCACTCAATTATTCTGGAGAATACGTGAATTTTTGACAGTGCTCCATGCACTCCGGGGCCAATGCTATGTGTTCCCTAGATATTCTTATCGATTCTGGGTATTTAGATTTGAGCAGAAAAGTCTAAGCTGGCCAGGAAGTCAAGCACTCAATTATTCTGATGGCTACATGGACGAATGAAAGTGCCCCATACACTTTGGGCCCGATGCTATGAGTTGATTGGGTTATCTCTTTAGTTCTGGGTATTTGCGACTGAGCAAAAAATTCTCAGCTGGCTGGAATTGAGAGCACTTAATTTTTCTGATGAGTGCATTGACTTTTGGAAGTGTTCCATACACTTTGGGCCCAATGCTCTAAGCCGCCTGAGTATTCTCATCAGTTTAGGGTATTTGCACTCGAGCAGAAAATTCTGCGCTGGCCGTAATGCAGAGCACTTAATTATTTTCATGCGTATATAGACAGTTAGGAGCGTCCGTTACACTTTGGGCCCAATGCTATGAGTGCATTGGGCAATCTTATTAGTTCTGGGTATTTGCGTCCGAGCAGAAAATTCTCAGCCGGCTGAAATGCAGAGCACTTAATTATTCTGAAGGATACGTGGACTCTTGAAAGTGCTCCATGCACTTTGGGCCCAATGCTGTGCGTTCCTTAGGTATTCTTATCAGTTCTGGGTATTTAGATTTGAGTAGAAAAGTCCAAGCTGACTGAAAAGTCGAGCACCCAATTATTTTGATGGCTACATGGACGAATGAAAGTGCCCCATACACTTTGGGCTCGATGCTATGAGTTCATTGGGTATTCTACTTAGTTCTGGGTATTTGCGATCGAGCAGAAAATTCTCAGCTGGCTGGAATTCAGAGCACTTAATTATTCGGATGAGTACATTGACTTTTGGAAGTGCTCCGTACATTTTGGGCTCAATGCTATGAGCCGCCTGAGTATTCTTATAGTATTCGGGTACTTGCACTCGGGCAGAAAATTCCGCGCTGGCCGTAATGCAGAGCACTTAATTACTTTCATGCGACTATAGACAGTTAAGAGCGTTCCTTACACTTTGAACCCAATGCTCTGAGTTCATTGGGCATTCTCATTAGTTCTGGGTACTCGCGTCCGAGCAGAAAATTCTCAGCCGGCTGAAATGCAGAGCACTCAATTATTCTGGAGAATACGTGAATTTTTGACAGTGCTCCATGCACTCCGGGGCCAATGCTATGCGTTCCCTAGATATCCTTATCGATTCGGGGTATTTAGATTTGAGCAGAAAAGTCCAAGCTGGCCAGGAAGTCAAGCACTCAATTATTCTGATGGCTACATGGACGAATGAAAGTGCCCCATACACTTTGGGCCCGATGCTATGAGTTGATTGGGTTATCTCTTTAGTTCTGGGTATTTGCGACTGAGCAGAAAATTCTCAGCTGGCTGGAATTGAGAGCACTTAATTTTTCTGATGAGTGCATTGACTTTTGGAAGTACTCCATACACTTTGGGCCCAATGCTCTAAGCCGCCTGAGTATTCTCATCAGTTTAGGGTATTTGCACTCGAGCAGAAAATTCTGCGCTGGCCGTAATGCAGAGCACTTAATTATTTTCATGCGTATATAGACAGTTAGGAGCGTCCGTTACACTTTGGGCCCAATGCTATGAGTGCATTGGGCAATCTTATTAGTTCTGGGTATTTGCGTCCGAGCAGAAAATTCTCAGCCGGCTGAAATGCAGAGCACTTAATTATTCTGAAGGATACGTGGACTCTTGAAAGTGCTCCATGCACTTTGGGCCCAATGCTGTGCGTTCCTTAGGTATTCTTATCAGTTCTGGGTATTTAGATTTGAGTAGAAAAGTCCAAGCTGACTGAAAAGTCGAGCACCCAATTATTTTGATGGCTACATGGACGAATGAAAGTGCCCCATACACTTTGGGCTCGATGCTATGAGTTCATTGGGTATTCTACTTAGTTCTGGGTATTTGCGATCGAGCAGAAAATTCTCAGCTGGCTGGAATTCAGAGCACTTAATTATTCGGATGAGTACATTGACTTTTGGAAGTGCTCCGTACATTTTGGGCTCAATGCTATGAGCCGCCTGAGTATTCTTATAGTATTCGGGTACTTGCACTCGGGCAGAAAATTCCGCGCTGGCCGTAATGCAGAGCACTTAATTACTTTCATGCGACTATAGACAGTTAAGAGCGTTCCTTACACTTTGAACCCAATGCTCTGAGTTCATTGGGCATTCTCATTAGTTCTGGGTACTCGCGTCCGAGCAGAAAATTCTCAGCCGGCTGAAATGCAGAGCACTCAATTATTCTGGAGAATACGTGAATTTTTGACAGTGCTCCATGCACTCCGGGGCCAATGCTATGCGTTCCCTAGATATCCTTATCGATTCGGGGTATTTAGATTTGAGCAGAAAAGTCCAAGCTGGCCAGGAAGTCAAGCACTCAATTATTCTGATGGCTACATGGACGAATGAAAGTGCCCCATACACTTTGGGCCCGATGCTATGAGTTGATTGGGTTATCTCTTTAGTTCTGGGTATTTGCGACTGAGCAAAAAATTCTCAGCTGGCTGGAATTGAGAGCACTTAATTTTTCTGATGAGTGCATTGACTTTTGGAAGTGTTCCATACACTTTGGGCCCAATGCTCTAAGCCGCCTGAGTATTCTCATCAGTTTAGGGTATTTGCACTCGAGCAGAAAATTCTGCGCTGGCCGTAATGCAGAGCACTTAATTATTTTCATGCGTATATAGACAGTTAGGAGCGTCCGTTACACTTTGGGCCCAATGCTATGAGTGCATTGGGCAATCTTATTAGTTCTGGGTATTTGCGTCCGAGCAGAAAATTCTCAGCCGGCTGAAATGCAGAGCACTTAATTATTCTGAAGGATACGTGGACTCTTGAAAGTGCTCCATGCACTTTGGGCCCAATGCTGTGCGTTCCTTAGGTATTCTTATCAGTTCTGGGTATTTAGATTTGAGTAGAAAAGTCCAAGCTGACTGAAAAGTCGAGCACCCAATTATTTTGATGGCTACATGGACGAATGAAAGTGCCCCATACACTTTGGGCTCGATGCTATGAGTTCATTGGGTATTCTACTTAGTTCTGGGTATTTGCGATCGAGCAGAAAATTCTCAGCTGGCTGGAATTCAGAGCACTTAATTATTCGGATGAGTACATTGACTTTTGGAAGTGCTCCGTACATTTTGGGCTCAATGCTATGAGCCGCCTGAGTATTCTTATAGTATTCGGGTACTTGCACTCGGGCAGAAAATTCCGCGCTGGCCGTAATGCAGAGCACTTAATTACTTTCATGCGACTATAGACAGTTAAGAGCGTTCCTTACACTTTGAACCCAATGCTCTGAGTTCATTGGGCATTCTCATTAGTTCTGGGTACTCGCGTCCGAGCAGAAAATTCTCAGCCGGCTGAAATGCAGAGCACTCAATTATTCTGGAGAATACGTGAATTTTTGACAGTGCTCCATGCACTCCGGGGCCAATGCTATGCGTTCCCTAGATATCCTTATCGATTCGGGGTATTTAGATTTGAGCAGAAAAGTCCAAGCTGGCCAGGAAGTCAAGCACTCAATTATTCTGATGGCTACATGGACGAATGAAAGTGCCCCATACACTTTGGGCCCGATGCTATGAGTTGATTGGGTTATCTCTTTAGTTCTGGGTATTTGCGACTGAGCAGAAAATTCTCAGCTGGCTGGAATTGAGAGCACTTAATTTTTCTGATGAGTGCATTGACTTTTGGAAGTGTTCCATACACTTTGGGCCCAATGCTCTAAGCCGCCTGAGTATTCTCATCAGTTTAGGGTATTTGCACTCGAGCAGAAAATTCTGCGCTGGCCGTAATGCAGAGCACTTAATTATTTTCATGCGTATATAGACAGTTAGGAGCGTCCGTTACACTTTGGACCCAATGCTATGAGTGCATTGGGCAATCTTATTAGTTCTGGGTATTTGCGTCCGAGCAGAAAATTCTCAGCCGGCTGAAATGCAGAGCACTTAATGATTCTGAAGGATACGTGGACTCTTGAAAGTGCTCCATGCACTTCGGGCCCAATGCTATGCGTTCCCTAGGTGTTCTTATCAGTTCTAGGTATTTAGATTTGAGCAGAAAAGTCCAAGCTGACTGAAAAGTCGAGCACCCAATCATTCTGATGACTACATGGACGAATGAAAGTGCTCCATACACTTTGGGCCCGATGCTATGAGTTCATTGGGTATTCTCCTCAGTTCTGGGTATTTGTGACCGAGCAGAAAATTCTCAGCTGGCTGGAATTCAGAGCACTTAATTATTCTGATGAGTACATTGACTTTTGGAAGTACTCCATACATTTCGGGCCCAATGCTATGAGTGTATTGGGTATCCCGATCAACTAAGTGTATTTAGAGTTAAGCAGAAAATTTCAGATAAGCTTCAATGCAAAGCACTTTATTTTTCTGACCTGTCAATGAAGTTGCATGATTATTTTTCTCATTTTTGTTCCATTAGTACTGTAATTAATAATTTAATTAATTTAATTTACAAAAAAAAAAATTTTTTTTTGCGCAGAAAAGTAGCACCTAAAAAGTTATTGATTTTCATGTCGTCGATATCTACCTCCGACCATACTGGTCTGCTAAATAAACGGTCAAAATTTTCAAAATGAATTTTCTCCAAAACCGTAAAAGCAGAAAATTTTTCGTTTGCGCAGAAAAAAAGCACCCAAAAAGCCCCTAATTCCCTAAAAATTTAGGGTCGATCAAAACACCCTGGTTTGCTAACTTTTCGGAGCTCAATATTTCATAGTAAATCCCACAACATTTGAATCAACAAACGCTAAATTGAATTTTTAGAATTGCAGATTTATTATTCAATTGTCTCACGAGTGAATGAATCACACTAGGAGGGAAATGCACCACTGGAGTCAAGTGTGGGGGAAAAGGGGGAGGGGGGGGAGGGGGAGGGGGTGAATTGAGGTGGGGCAGATTACACTGGTCTCAAATAGCGAACGATTGAATTCGATTTGCAAAGAGTAGCAGTGGGACTTTGATTGAAAACAGTTAGGTTTCAATCTCAACCCATCTCTTGGGCACTCACCATAGCTACTGCCTGAGTAAACACTGACTTTCTCTACGTTTATATAGATATCAGTAGAGGTATTTCTCGACAATGCTTTTGTAGACTGAGTAAAATCAATTCACATTGTACCAAGTGAGGTGTTAAGACAATTCTCTTTTTTTTCTTTTCTCTCTATCACAATCGTTACACAAAAGTATAAAAAGGCCAAATGGCGCTGAAACGACACTCTGAATCGTCTTTTTTTTTTTTGCAGAGTTTCAGTGAGTGACTCTATTATTTTAATGTAATTCAAATGAGCCTGCTTTTCCACAGTGTGTCTTTAGAATAATTTTAAATTTATGATTAATCAAAGAAATTCAGGAATATCTTTTGTCTTGAATTGCACAATCGTTTGAATTATTGGTGAATTTATTTTAAAATTCGTATAAAATTTAGGGGGGAAAATGGCATTTTAAACATTTAAGATAGAATTGAATTTTTTATTTTTTTTTTTCATTTCTCCAAATATTCTACGGTAAATTCTGATAAAATGGAATCTCATTTAAAGTTCAATCCAAGTAAAAACTCATTATTTCACAAATGACTGAATTCAAATGAGAAATTTAACTTTATCTAATATTCATTGTGACATTTATCCAACTACCGGTCTCTCAGTTATTTTCAAACTCCAAGTTAATAATTCTGAAGAATAATTTGGCTTCACATCAAATTCTTTATTCTTCAATTTTAGTTATTTTGGGTATTATCGTGATGGCCTCAGTTACTGATAGTGATTCAGTAATTGACAATTTTCACAAACTCCTCAGCTATATTTAAATGTACAATATATTGTTTAATATTTAATTGTTGAACTCGTTTAGAGCAACAAATATGTATTAATACCCCTCATTTTTTTGATGCCATATTAAAGATGATATTTTTTTACATTTTTCTGAATTTTTTCATAATTTTTGTCCGTGCAGTTTATGAGATATGAATTATCAAAGTTACTGAAAATAGCGGTGATGGGGATGAAAAGCCCTAAATCGGACAGAAATAACGAAATTACTGAAAAAACCACAGGATTGACCCATTATTTAAAAAAATATCCAATTCACCGTATAGTTATTGAGAAATTTTAATCAGAAGGTAGTCGTAACTATTTGCTTCTCTCTCTATCTCATGCATTTGATAGGAGATTGATGTAAAAAAAAATTCGAGAGAAAAAAATTATATTCACAAGCTGAAGATATGACTTTCGAATAGTTTAATCACTTTTTTGGGTAAATTAAAGCACATTTTCCCGAATTATCAGCAATTAATTGGAAATTAATCTACAAATCCTCATTTTTTCCTGTTTTATCAGATACTTGTTGCCTTTGATTGATACTGTCAAAAACTAGCTCTAAAGTGTCAGAAACCGGGACAACAACAGTATTTCAATTTTACACGGAGAGAATTTTTCGGTGTCTAGAACTAAAAAAATATAGTAGAAAAAGGCCTTGACTATAATCATATAGTTAGTAAATATTGTGATCAGAAGTATAAATTTTTTATTCTAAAAATGAATTTTTTAGCTTCAAGTATAATTATCAGATAGTAGACATGAGTATCAACTGTTGGTTTTCGTTATGTGAAATTTTGATTTTCATAGCTGCAGTACTAAATTAGTTATGATACCCAAAAGAAGACAATTTATAATTTTTTTCTTTTTTATAACTTTCAAAGTTTATTATAATTTTGTTTCTGCTAGGAAACTCTTCAGAAAAATCTGATATTAATGACAAATTTACACAGATAGAATTTTCATTTACTCAATCATTAGTAAATCACATATGATTTAATCGATTCTGTTCTATTGCAGTCGAGCAATACTTCATAAAGTGTGGGTTATGATATGGAAATGGCTAACAGAACTAAAATATAATAATGCATATGTTGTGCGTCTTCATTCAATGCAGTGATCTCAAATAGTAATCCTAACATTATAATTCTGGGCATGATAACTAGTTTGAAATAGTTGATTTTGACCTTGACTATAAGCAGATAGTCAGGGCAGTATGAAAAAATTCCCTCAGTGTAAATAAATCCCTCTTCTGCCTCTCAAGAAGCTAATACCAAATGCGCTCTCTATGAGAATAATATTTCTTATCATTTCGAATATTACCTATAAATCGTAGAGTTTAACGGCTGTTTTTCGTATACATACAGTATTATACTGTGACAGTACAGATACTTGAGTAAACGCATTCAAGGGATTTGTAACGCATTCAGATACTGAAACTCCGGTAGTAAATGTACTCATGATATCGCATAGGAACTTCTACACGTACAGGTAGTGTGTTTGTGTGTGTGTGGGAGTATTTGTGTTTCGAAGAGGCAATGCCAGAGGGGGAAGATGCGGAAGTTTAACGATATTGTAGACTGTATTTTCGGTATTATGTGATGATAATAAATATTGAAATATCGCTTTGGAGGCTCTGATAATAACTTCATCGGTTGTGCTCCATTATTTTTTTAAATTTTCCCATAAATTCATTGATTATTTGTGATAACTCTTTTCAGGAATTGACGGAAAATCAATTATCTCTATATTGCGAGGGAAAAAAAATGATAAAAATGATGAAATTAATTGTTTCAATAGTCCTCGACAAATATTTTTTTTCGAGTGATTAAAAATTTTGTGAATTCGGTAAATTTTCATCGAAATCAATCATTTTTATTTTTTATTTAAAGGGTTTGGAATTTGCGAATGCATTCTGTTGAGTACATGTATATATATCGTTACCTTAGAGTTAAAAGGGCTTAAGTGCTATGCTTATACACAGCCCTTACGCCCCTTTGTTCCTAAAGCAACGATATATAATAATAATAATGAAGGAGAGGAAAAAAATTACAATAAAATTAAGGAAATTTGTGATTTTTTTTCATTAAATAAAGGAAATTCAAAGGAGAATTAGAAAAAAAAGAGATTATAGGGAAGACTGGGGCAAAATGGACCTGCTGGATAAAATGATCCGGGATTTTTCTAAAAAGTGAAGACTTCAACAAAAAAAATCGACAGAATTCCTCAACAATTGAAACATTTTGAAGTATTTTTCTTATTTTTTCCAAATTTTTTGATGAAATATGCTTTACTCTGAAAAAAAATCCTGGATCATTTTGCCCTTGAGGTGCATTCTGTCCATAAATATTCGTTGCAGACCAATGAAAAAAAGAGTAAATTAGGTCAATTTCGTTGAAATAAAAGATAAAAAATTGTTGGAAAAAATTATTAGTTAACAACTATTGAAACAATTAATTTCATTATTTTTACTCCTTTTTTTTTTCTCTTCATTATATATAATTTTCCGTAATTTTAATTCTCCAATTTTTCTTACTCCTTGCCTGGCTCAAATAATCAGATTGTGCAATGAATTTTTAATGCACAGGTGGCTTTACATGTGTATGAATAACAGGCAAGAGAAGATTACATACCGTAAAAGCCGTAAAACCTCAAGTTCCGCTCGTTACATATACTCTCAACATAGATACATGAGGATGAAATCATGAAAATGAATATACACACACACACACACACACAGTATGAAGACTAGCTCATTATTAAACAAACTGTGAATTTAGTAGTATTAATATGTTCGAGTTCACGTTGAGGTGAATATATATCCTAAATTCAGAGATCCAATTCCATTAGCATCAATTTTCACGATAATAGAGCCAATAAAAATTTTCCATCGACCAATGTACTCTTTAAAAGAAAAAGAAAAATTTAAGAAGCCTAAAAAGACGAAAAAAAAAAAAAAAATCACCATAAACGATGTTTTCACCGCAGCAACTAACAGTGTATAAATTTACCCTCAAATGTTTTAGAAACGACTCACAAAACTTGCCATAAAGATTGCAAATTTCACTCACTCAACTTCATAAATTATTCATGTCCCAACGTACGTGCAAGTGAAAATAACCAGCAAAAAAAAAAAAGGAAAAAAGCACGAAGAAAAAGTTCATGTAGACATCAGATAGAAAAAGAGAAGAAGAGAGATGAGAAGAAAAATGTAAATAAAAGATAGCCCCAAAACTGCATTGAACTTGGTTAAAAAAAACGAATACAAAAAGAGAGAGAAAAAGTATCTGAAGTCAGAGAGCGAAAAAGAGTTGAGAAACGAAAAGTGGTGGAAAAAAGTTTTTGACAAGTTTTCTACCAGTTGGCCAGGGCCAAGCGAAACCAGTAATCTCAACGCAGCACTCCGATAGTTTCGTGCGATTCTACTTTAATAACCCTATGACTATATCCCACCAAAACTTGCCCCTTCTACTGTTCTTCTTTCTTTCTCTTTCTGTTGCTTGTGTCAATTCTTTCTCTTTACTACCCGCCAGACCGAAAAACTTTTCCACCACTGTACCACTGGTCTGTACAGGATTTATAAGAAGATTCGGACTTATTTGAAAAGTTTATGCAATTTTGTTGGTAACGACACTACGTTTCACTGTAAATATTCCTCCGAAAAAACTTGAAACTTTTACGTATAATACTATTTCGAATTGAGAGTAGTATTTACTTTATTGTGTAAATAAAAAAATGTTTTTTTTTCCTTTTTTTTTTTTTTTTGAATAAATTTACGACTCAGGATATTACGAAACAACAAACTTTTCTCGTTTGTCTGATCAAACGCGTGGCATTACTACTTACTGCTTGGATGAAACTTAAATAATTTGAAGATTTTATATTTTTTTGCATTTGACATTAACGCAGAGGGGTTTCTGCATTTTTAGTTATCACAATGGGATTGTGAGCACTTATTTTATTGAAAAAAAATGGAAAATTATGGACTTTTCGACTCAAAATGTAAGAATTTTCCCAGTGATGGTTATAAGTTCTATAATTGTATTATAGACATATAGATCTGGACCAAGGCGAAATGGACCCTTTTTCAAATAAAGGTGTCTACCAGAGATCGGCAAAGAAAAAATTCGCTTTTTTAATTTTTTTTATTTCTGTAATTTTTATTGAAAGAATTTTAATTACTTTCTTAATGAAAAATTTGGATTTTTTAGTTTTTCATTAGTTTGAAAATTAATTTTTTTTTTTAACAATTTTGATTACTATTGTAATAAAAAATTTTGTCTGATGAAATTTTATAATTCTTTTTCTTATTCGAAATTTTGATTCTTTCTTACTTATTAATTGATTGGAATAATCAATTTTATATCTAAATGACGCTTATATGACATTTATAATTCAATTTAACTAATAAAAATGTTAATAAGTTTAATTAAGAAAATGATTATGAAATTCCATCAGTCAAATTTTAAATTACAATAGTAATCAAAATTGTTAAAAATTAAAAAATTAAAAATGCGATTTTTTTTTTTGCCGATCTCTGGTGTCTACTAAAAGATTTGAAAAAATTCACTTACAAGTTCCCCATATTGTCGTATTTTCTCGAATTTTTCCAGATCCTTCTATGGAAATTGAACAAAAAAAAAATTTTAAACAAAATGAAATTGGTTGACGTCCAGATTTCTCTATAAATATGCTCTTCACATCTCTCGACTTCATTTTTCTCTCAAAATACAATATTGATCAATTTTTTTAGATTTTAATTGCAATTTTCAATTTCAACCTTTTCAAATTCCCTTTTTTTTTTTTTTCCTATTTCAATCTTTTTTTTTTTAATAAAATACGTTCTCCCAATCAGTCAAAAGCGTTGATTCATCTGATGATCAAATGCCTTCTGCTACTTTAATTATCGACTATTGGCTGTGATTGAATGGAAATGATAGATTTGTACAAAGCCTACCAAGAGAAGAGCAGTGGTCGTAATTATCGTTTCACGTTGTACATGAATATCCTGGGGATCAGTGTACACGTTTGTGGCCAGTAGAGACACTACTTGCACATTCCGGTATACTAATTCGGCAGGTGCGTATGGACATGGCACTCATATTAATGATACCAGACACGTATTCCCAGGAGTATATAACATTGTGTATCTGGGTTAATATTGGGTGAAAGTTACCGCCCTAAACAGAGTTACCCCCTTTGCCCCCCCCCCTCCCCTCAGAACATATACATTTGTCATATATATATAGGAGTAGCTATCGGTGCGTTATAGAATCGTAAATTCACGTGTACTGTATCACTACATAGAAATATCATTATATATACCCATTAAATTTGCTGATATTTGTTTTTGTGGGGAGAAAAAAGAAGGGGGAGGGGGTGAAGAGAAATGAGGGGGGTGGGAGAAGTGGGTGGGGGAGGGAGAAGTGAAATAGTAAATGAGAATATCCCATTAAACTTCGAAATTAACTGCAAATATCGAAATTTTGCAGAATAAGAGAGAGAGAGAGAGAGAGAGATAAAGAGGGTTGCTGTTAATGCCTCAGTAAGCAAGTGCAGTCGAGTATTTTTCATTCTATCATATCGTGCTTTTGAATTTTATTTTTTATAATAAGCTGCTTTTTTCTTTTTCTCTCTCTACGTTCATATTACTACTCAAACGTGAAAATTATAGCTCAGGGACTTCTCATATGCATCTTTTAGAGTTATTACTAAGCACTGAGTAAAAAAAATCCTTTTAGCAAAAAAAAAATTGCCTTTTAACAAAATTTTCCTTCACAATTTTTATATCTATATATATATTGAAGTTTTTTGGGTAATTGTGTACTATAGGGGCCTTTTTTATAAAATTTAAATAATTATCAAAGTCAAATCTTCGGAAAAAAATATGGAATGCGCAAGCAGGATTTGAACCCACGACCCTCTGATTACATGTCAGGTGCTCTGACCACTGAGCTATTGCGAGTTCCTATACTTTCCTTCAAATTTTTGACCAAGATATATTACATCATTTTCGCCACCTCCCTTCCTGAGGTAATTTAAATTAATTTTGAATTAATTTTATTTGGAAAGGCCGCTATACTACACATTTACCGTTTTTTGGAGTGAAGTAAATTTTTTTCAACTAAATAATTTAAAAAATTGTTAAATTTCACTGAATTTAGCTCCAGATGATTGCTATGACATAAAAAAAAAAGGCTAACTGTATTCGAGTTTGTTGGATTACTATCTTAATTGAACGAATCCTAACTTCCAAGACTTTATTCAATAAAATTGAAAGAGTAAAATCAAAATTTCAAAGTTTTTATTGACAAAGTGTGTATATAAATGATTCAATAGAGTTTAATGTAATAATGCCTTTAGAGAAGACTGTAATTGTTTCCTTAAATTAGAGACTATTTGAAATTACATAAAAATTCTTCCTTTTCACTGTCTATAAAAGTTGTTGAAACGTGCTTCATTTACGTACATCTAATTTCTCACAATCTTTACTCTCTCTCTATTTCCCTTCCCCCCCCCCCCCCCTCCTTTCCAGAGTTCTCTTTCATTCGACACTACTAAAACTCTCCGTATACTTTCATTAAAATATTTAATCGCTTGTGTAACTCGAAAATTAAATTATCCTGCAACTTTACCAAGTCAACGTTGTCATTTCAGCTCGACTCAGTAAAAAAAAAAAAAAAAAAAAAGAGAGCAAAAAAGAGAGGAGGGTCAGGTTGAAAAAAAAGCCTTTTTGAACAACTCTCTCTTTACTCAACTCTTTGAAACACCTCCATGAAATTATTTATTAATCTTTTTTTTTTTTTTTTTTTTTTTATTACGCCCCTCATAAATATGTATTACCACGATCATTCGCCTACCCCTTGACACATTCTGTCACTCCTTTTGAAACAATTTTTTTTCCACAAAGAATTGTAATTATTCTCATTATCATATGACAAAAACAGAGTAAATACATTTATTATCTCAAAAAAAAAAGAAAAAAAATCAAAAAATCTCCCAAAGGATCATTTATTCATTCCACTGACAAATGGAAATACGAAGGATAAAAGGGCGCATAA